>JH719978.1:300762-361810 GCA_000231845.2 Tetrahymena malaccensis 436
CTTAAATAATTGATTTGTTCATTATTATTTTATATATTTTCTTCATTTTTTCCTTTTAACTATCTAACTAATAAACAAACTAATTATATTTTCTTTAATATTTAAAAAGGGGAAATGAAATTGGTGACGAAGGTGCCTCAAGCTTAGGTTCTACATTAGAACACTGCACTAATCTCTCAAATTTGACACTTTATTTGAGGTAAAATCAGCCTATTTCTTTTGAATTGTGGTATTTTTTAATTCCTAAATGGATTTTAACAAGATTCTTTTTCCTTATTTGATTTTTGATTTTCACATTTTATTTAAAATTTAAGTCATTTTTTATTCTCAACATATACTTAAATAATTGATTTATTAATTATTATTTCATATATTTTCTTCATTTTTTCATTTTAACTAACTAATAAACAAACTGATTATATTTACTTTAATATTTAAAAAGGCGCAATTAAATTAGTGGCCAAGGTGCCTCACGCTTAGGTTCTGCATTAGCAAACTGCTCTAATCTCTCAAATTTGACACTTTATTTGGGGTAAAATCAGCTTATTTCTTTTGGATTGTGGAATTTTTTAACACCTAAATACATTTTAACAAGACTATTTTTACTTATTTGCTTTTTGATTATTTCATATATTTTCTTCATTTTTACCTTTTAACAAATTAACTAATAAACAAACTAATTATATTTTCTTTAATATTTAAAAAGGGGCAATAAAGTTAGTGACGAAGGTGCCTCAAGCTTAGGTTCAACATTAGTAAATTGCACTAAACTCTAAAATTTGACACTTTATTTGGAGTATAATCAGCTTATTTCTTTTCAATTGTTGTATTTTTTAATACCGAAATAGATTTTAAAAAGACTCTTTTTACTTATTTGCTTTTTGATTCTCACATTTTATTTTAAATTTAAGTCATTTTTAATTTTCAGCGTATGCTTAAATGATTGATTTGTTCATTATTATTTCATAAATTTTCTTAAATTTTTCCTTCTAACTAACTTATATCAAAACTAATTATATTTTCTTTAATATTTAAAAAGGCGCAATGAAATTGGTGCAAATGGTACCTCAAGCTTAGGTTTTGCATTAGCACACTGCACTAATCTCTCAAATTTGGCACTTAATTTGGGGTAAAATCGCCTTATTTCTTTTCAATTGTGGTATTTTTTAATACCTAAATGGATTTTAACAAGACTCTTTTTACTTATTTGCTTTTTGATTTACTTTTTAAATTTAAATTATTTTTCATTTTTAACATATGCTTAAATAATTGATTTGTTCATTATTATTTCATATATTTTCTTCATTTTTTCCTTTTAACTAACTAACTAACTAACTAATAAACAAACTAATTATATTTTCTTTAATATTTAAACAGGGGCAATAAAATTGGTCGCGAAGGTGCCTCAAGCTTAGGTCCTGCATTAGCACACTGTACTAATCTCTCAAATTTGACACTTTATTTGGGGTAAAATCAGCTTATTTCTTTTAATTGTGGTATTTTTTAATACCTAAATGGATTTTAACAAGACCATTTTTACTTATTAGCATTATATTTTATATATTAGCTTTTTGATTCTGATTATTTTATATTTTTGATATAAAAAACTTAATAAAATAAAGAATATTTTATATATTTATAAAAGTTTAACTAAAAATATTTATTTTTTTTGCTATGATTAAATCTTATATTAATATTTTTTTTTTAATTATCTCTCATATGTATTGATAGGTTTAACTAATTTACTAAAGCACAAAAATTAAGTGTATTGAGCAAGTACCTTAAATTTAAAAGATTAGTTGTCAAAGATTTAAATTTCTGATAAAAAATAAGTGACAAAAATAGAGTTACTTGAAAAAGAAAATTCTCTAACTAAAAAAAATATATTTATTTATTTATTTATGTGTATTTTTTATATTTTTAAACTAGCGATAAAACATAGAATATACTTTATGAATATTTTAACTAAAATAAATTGAATAAAATGATATATTTATTAAATATTAATGTTGAATTTTTTAGATAACTTTTAATTTAAATAAAATAAATGTTAATACTCTAATAATCAAATGTTTATAAAAATAAATCAAATAAAGATTGTTTAATTAAATAAATTTTAATTTTTCATAATGAAAAATAATAAAATAAATAAGGAGGAGTAAATATAATGGATTAAGATTTATAAAATAAAATAAAGTATTTACATAAATCTGATTTAGTAGTATAAAAATAATTTAAAGGGTCATTTTTTATTAGTTTTTTTATTCAAAAGTATTCAAATTGTTAAAAGAATTATAATTTTTTAATAATTAGTCTTTAATTAATTAAATAATTAGCAAGATTTTTTTAATTAGAAATGACTTCTTTGATAAAATCATACTAGTAATTCGCTTTAGCATTATTTTGTTCATGAAAAAAATTAACTTGGCTATCTAAAGTTAAATCATACAAGAGGATATCAATATCTAATTCTGTAGAGTAATATTTTAATTTTTAACTATCTGTGTTAGAAATGTTTGGTATTTTCTGATCTGTAATAATTATTAAAATTCTTTTGACTTGCTTTTTGAAATCAATTTTTTAATTTTATTTCAAGAGTTATTTAACTTTGAATTCATGGTAGTGATTTTAAAAAAAACTAAGTAAAGATTTCTGTATAAAATATTTAAAAAGATTGCCTTATTTTTTTTATTAATATTGCCAACTAGCTGGTGCTAAACACTTTTCCTTATCAAAATTAGAAACAATATTTTAAAACAAATTTTTTAGCTCCAATGTAGTGGCATATTTATCTTTAAATGGAGAGAGATCTTTAACAAGAGTTGTTTATAATATATTATTTAAATGTATATTAAATCTGTCGTTTGGTTCTTGAAGTGTTCTTAAAATAGTTTTGCTGATTATTTTAGAGGCTTAAAGTTAGGAAGTTGGTTGGTTGCAATCAACAAGGAAAGATAAATATAAAGGAAACTAGCCATAGCTACTCTAAATACTGTAAATAGGCAATAGAGAAAGTTTAAAATTTTTAATAATTTACAAAAGTAGCTTAAGCGCTTAACTATTTATATGAGTAGAAAATGTTTAATTTTATTCAAATATTTGTGTCAAAAGCTCTGCAGACTGCCCATAATTTTTTTAAAGAAGCATTATATTAGCTTGATAATAAGTAATCAGCGAATTAAATATGCTTTCCGGTATTTCTTATACATTTTTTTTGTCAACAACTGAATTAATGTTTTTTAATTTGTAATATAATGAGTCCTAATAATTATTATTTTAAGATTAAAAAATTGAATTTCCTCTTAATCTCTTTGTTTAATTCATTTTTAAATTTTTTATCTCATTAAATTTTGTGCTTTTAGATTCACATACTTTAATGACTTTACTATTATTAAATGAAATATTAGATTTTGGCTCTCTTTCAATTTATTTTTTTTCACCCTCATACTTACTTTAAACACTTTTATGGGGGGATGTTTCATTACCTTTGCTTGTTTCGCTATTACCCATAATTTTCTTTATTTTTCTTTTAATATAATTTGAAAAGCTGTTCTTTTTCAATTCTTATTTGCTGAAAATTTTATCAGGTGAGTTAGAATTTTATTTTTTATTGTTGTTGAAACTATTAAAAACTTAGCTTAATTATTGACTGTCATTCATTTCTTAAGTTTAAAGTAATTCAGGGTCTATATCTTCATTTAGAATTGCTAAGAGTGCATATCTTTCTTACTTATTCTTGTTTTGAAATAATTGCTAATACATTTTATTTCTAAACCAAATGATGTAATTTTATTTGGAAGCTTAATTTAAGTCAATCAATGAATTTGCCGATTATTAAGCATTCTAAAAGGGTTTATGAATTTTAAATCCTTCATCGAATTTAGATTCATTTGCTAAGTGAGATTCCTTTATATTTTAAATATCTTAGTCTCCAACACAATTTTATGGTTTATATCTTTTTTAGACTAAGAGGTTTTTTTCATGAAAGGAAATCGACTTGTAATAATTCAACTAAGTAGTACTGTCTTCGCATTGTATTTTTATAGAGCTAGTTGATGACTTACAAAATGAGTTATAGCTATGTTCAAAGTTTTCATTTATCTAGAATAGCCCTTTATTTTATCCAGAAGTTTTAAAGTTTTTAGAGTTCTCAAACGAGTCACTCAATTTATTTTAAATTTTATGAATTGAATCTTTATGACTTTCATTAAAATTAGAAGAATCAATAAGAGTTTTTTAATTACATATAAAAAGAGGAGATTGCTCAAATAAATTTGTTAAATCACCAATTTATTAATTTGAGTTATTTTTTTTTGAGCTTGAAATTTAATTTAGAGGAGAAATGTTTTAATTTGAAAAAAAGTTCTTCTAATTAGAAAGAAAAGGACTCTGCTAATTAGAGAAGCAGCTATTTTAATATGTAATTCTTGAATTCTAATGTTAAATTTTGTTTTGAAAATTTCTTGGTGAATTTTAACTCTAAGACCTTTTCCTCTGCATTTAATTAGAGCTTTGCAAATATTTTGAAAGTGATAATTTTCTGTTTTAATTTAAATTATCAAAATAAGTATTATCTAGCCCATTTTAGTAATCTCTAAAAGAAATCAAAGCATAATTTATATACTTTTGAGCTTTAAAAGCCTACTTGGAGTCAATTAAAGAATCCACCAGATCTAATGAAATAACTAGCTTGTGGAGACTCATCTACTCAGGAATTTCTCCTGCCAAATTTCTAACATTAATCATGACCTGCTTATACTCTTTCCATATTGATATATCTTTATTTTTTTTCATCCACTTTTTAATAGCAAGCTAATAAGAGTAAATCCTTTTAAACTTTAGGTCTAAAATGCTTTTGTTAATGTTAACGCTTAAAGGTAATTCGTCCTCACTATAAAATCCTAGTTCATAGTCTGCTTAAATAATTGCATTTTAAAATGCTTATGCAGCTTCTATGTACCTTTTTTGTTAGAAATGTATCAGACCAATATTATTCCAGCAGATTCCTAAAGCTCTATGCGAATCATTCGTTGCTTAAAAAAACTTAACAGCCATACTCCATGAGATTAAAGAGTTATCTTTGCTTCCATTTGTTAGTTATAAAGATGCATATTTAAGAGTTTAGAGTAGCATTTCGAAAGATTCAAACAGTTCATTAAACTCTTTTGCAAAAAGAAAAGTATTTTTTTACTCAATCAGCTGATTTATAATTTCATCTTCAAAGACAAGAAGGCATGAGTTCTCTTTAGTTTCGTGTAAGGTTTTTAAAATTTATGTTAAATTTTCCAGAGAACTCAAAAATTAATTTGTTATTTAAACAGATGAAACTATTGTAAAAATAAGCACAAAGCATGAAAGCAATAATCCAATAACAAAAGTATTGACACTATATGTGAAGATTTTACTTTGCATATTATCAGATAAGGTTTAAATATTTTCATAGTCTATGATAGAAAAATTTACAAAAATATTATCTGTGTATGACTAACCATTTTGATAGTAAGTAACATTTCCCTAATAAGCATTTATGTATTTTTTACCACCTAAACATTCTACTTATAAACCAAATATTCCTGTTTAAATATTGAAGCCATAATTTTCTTAATTTCCTCCTTATGTTTAGTTTTAGTGAGTTTTAAAATAGCTTTAAGGAAAATTAGAGAGGATATAGTCAATATTTTAATCATCAAATTAATATCTTTTTAGTAATTCTCTAAGTGTGTATGGAGAAGTTTTATAATTTATATTATAGTTTTTGTCATAAACAACCTGTTATGTTTCTGGAAATCTATAATGAATAAAATTTAATATGTTTTATGTGGTAACTAATTAATTCAATTTTAATTAATGTCAACAAAATAGTTAACCTTAAAAATACATTTTTCTAGTAAAGCAGAAATAAATGTTTATATAAATAGCTTGAATTCTATTTTTATTTAATATAAAAATGAGATTTGGTATTATTTGATTTTTTGATGATAAAAAATTAAATTACATTGTAAAAACATAAGAGTTTAAGTTTGAAAGAGAAGCACTCATTAACATTTATAACTAATCTAGGTTATATATTTAACAAATAACTGAATGCTTTGTGATGCCATTTCTATATTATAAATAAAATATAAAATGAAATTTTATTTATTTGTTATTGGCTTAAAAATACTTGAGTAGATTTTAGCACATTCCTACTTTTATTTTATTTTCTAAAATATAAGGATTTGGATATTTTATAATACTTTGGCTTTATGTTGATTAAAACCAATTACTACATCTCACATCATAAAATTCTTCATAAAAATATTAACAATTTCGAGGATTTTCCAACAAAGCAAGAGTATTATTATAAGCTGGAGTGAAATAAAAAACTCCATTATCAGATTTAGCTAATTGGAAGGAAGTAAATTTTGAAGAATTATACTTTAAATCTATTCCTTTAATTATAAATTGCATAAAAGCACCTCCTAAATCATATTATAATAGATCCTGTTTTTCATATTCACTTAAGTTAGTTATGTTTGTGATGTTTCTGAAGTACCTGTTATTTCAAAAAAAATAAAATTAATAAGATTGTGAATTACTTGACATTTAAGATAATACTTTACCACTCATTTAAATAATATCTATTTTATAAAATCATATTTTATATACTTATAGCTAAGGTATTTACAGAATAATCTTTTGAATTAATCAAATATCTTTAATATAGAGGATTAATATTTATCTTTCCTAATATAATTTTATTTTAAAACTTTCCAGCTATTAAAAATAATGAAGTTAATGTCTACATTGTCACGCCAATTTATTAATAGCTGATTAGCATTCTTTAGTCATAACTATCCTTTTTCTAACTTTACAAATACTAAACAACATCTAATGTAGTAGTAAGAGAATATACATAAGAAATGTAAATAGCTTAGACAAGAATCAAAAAAACTAAAACAATAGGAAGAGCATAAAGAATAAATATGTTATATTTAAAAGCCATGTTCAGTTAAATAAGTTTCTTTTTGCAGTGAATTTTTGACAAAAACCGTTAAAAGAATATCTTAAGTATACAATCAATTATTTAAGATTGTCAATAATAAATTCACTTCTTGATTAATTTAAGATTATATATTAAAAATAATTAAAGTAGAACTAACATAAAATTGATAACTACTTCATAATTGTTTAATAAAAAATTGCTTTGAATTACTTCTCTAATTATAAAAACATTTCAAATAACTCTTCTTCCTCTAATTTTTATTAACTACTTATTCATTATAATTAAATGAAATAGCTAATTAAAAAAGTTCAACTAACTCAAAATAATAAAAATGACTGACAATCAGACAGACTTATTCTAAATTTAAGTAAGTTTTTTAAATCACACATAAAAAATAACTTAGTTTATATAATCAAAATAAATTAATAACATAGTTTTAATTTAAGGATTTTTTTATAGTTATTTTAAATAATTTAAATCTACTTCTAATCATAACTGAGAATTAAATAGAAAATAAATTATAAAAACAAATTCAATTTTGAGTATTTAATTTCAATAAAAATGATTTTTTGATTACAAAAAAAAATAAAAAAATACTATTTATTTAGTTATCTAATTATTCAATTCAGTAAGTTGAATTATTTAAAAATGTTATCTAAATGAAGTTATTTTAAAAATAAGAATTATTCATACATAGTACTTATTTTTTATTCAGTCATTATATAAAAATATATATAATAAAAATATTTGTAAAATGTATTTAAATTAGATTTTTTTTTTTTTTAATTTTGTTTTAATTTTTTAAAAAAAATTAATCAATTTATTTTCTATAATTTAGATATATTATTAATTTTAATAAATAAACCATAAAATTTGTATTTGTATTTTCGAAGAGAGCTTTAACATGAGATGAAACATATTTTTAAACATATTAAAATCTAAAAATGCAATCAATGACTTTTTTGTAAATAAAAATCTAAGCCAATACTTCTCATCTAAGCTATTCATAATCTTGAATTATTCAATCTTCAACGCAAATTTTCGACAATTATTTATTATATTCTTTAGACAAATCTAAAAGATTTTGAAAAAAATTGTAGACCAACTATCTTTTTGATTTTTTTGATGATATTTTTGTTTTTAAGAAAAACAATCAGTTTTTAAAATAACTTAATTAAAACTACAATTTTTGTTGTAAAACAAACGAAAATGACAAACTTAATCACAGACATCTTTCACAAGGCCTAGAAAATTGTTAACTACTATGAAGAAGAGAGAAAAACTTATACTGCTATTATGTACATGCTAGTATCAGGATTATTCTTTATTCTCAGTGGCACATTTATAAAAAAAATAACAAATGTCTCTTCAATGCAGATATTTTGTTTAAGATCAGTATGCTCATTCTTGATTAATTCCTCAGTTATTGCTATCAAAGGTGATTAAAATATATACACTAAGGATAGAGAAGCTTATGGTTTGCTTTTGAAAAGAGTGCTCTTTGGTTTTATAGCAGATTACTTCTTTGTTGCCATGTTAAAGTATCTAACCATAGGAGATTGTACTTCGATTGTCATGACTTATCCTATATTTTCAACAATATTAGCTTCAATAATACTGAAAGAGCATTTCTCTAAATATTTAATCTACAGTATTGTATTTTGTGTAATCGGAATTATCTTAGTATGCAAGCCTCCTTTCATCTTAAACTATTTCTTTGATTCTTACAGCTAATCCTAAAGCCCTAACATATTCCTTGGATTTTTGAATGGACTTGGTTTTGTTACTTTTTTAAGTTTTTCTATAGTAACAACAAGAAAATTAGGCGGAAAAGTCACAATCTAAGTTTTGTTGTAATATTTATACTTTTGTACTATCTTTGCCTCAACTCTTTTCATAATGAGCAGTGGTGATGAAATAGGCAGCTATGTTACTCTAAATAATATATTCATGATTATAGGAACGGGCTTTAGTTAATATTGTGCAAACATATTTTATAATAAGTCATTATTTCTCGAAAAAGCCACAGTTGTAATTCCTCTCTCATATACTTAAGTCATTTTTAGTTTCTTATCTGATGTTTTCATTTTCAAAGTTGCGCCAAATATCTTTAGCATTATTGGATGTCTTTTCATTGTTTCAGGAAGTTATTTAACCTTAAAATAATGAAAATCTTATATTTAATAAAGCTATTTAATAAATTAATAAAACTACCTCTCCTCTCTATAAAACTTAGTATTTTTTAAATCTATTATATTTATTCATCATGCTTAAATTAAATTTACAAAAATAATCTATATTTTTTTCTTTTTCTATTTTTTAATAGATCAATATTTTATTAAAACAAATTAACGTAAGCAAAAAAAATATTTCATATTTAAAATAATAATTATATTTAGCATTTGCCTAAATTATAAAAATAAATGAATTAATTTACTAAAATAAATAGAAAATTAAACTCATCACAAAATTGATTTTATAAAAACTATTGAAAATAAAATACCTCAATAAAGTAAATATTTGATTGACTCAAAAGTAGATTTAAATTAGAAACATATTTTTAAAATTTTATCTTAAAAAATTATAATTTATTTTATTAAAAAATCAATCTTGTTTTTTCAGTTTAACAATTATAAATTGAATTTAAATATTTGTTTTTAAATTTAATCAGTATTTTAAAGTAAAGAAAACAAAAAAAATGTAATATTTTTAAAACTTCTCTTTTACCTTTCTTTTTTTTGGATAAAATATTAAAATATCTTTTATTTAATAAGTAAAAATTTATAGCTTAAATATAAAAACAAGAATAGAAAAAAATATTTAAAATAATTAATTTAATTTAATAAGCAGAAGGTATTTGTTTGTTTTAATTTTTAATAAAATGCAATAAATTTTCCTTATCAAATTGTAAAAATAATCATTGAAATTGAAAAAACTTTAATGATAAAAGTTGAAATAAATATTAATATTTTAAGGAATAATATCTAGTTGATAAAAATAAACCAACAATATTATAAAGGATAGCTTATTTGATTTTTTTTATATCAAAATTACATTTTACTTTTACTTCTTTTTAATTTAAAAAAATCCAATCTATAATTTTATTTACTATCATAATAGCTGCAAGAGGCGTAGAGAGATAAGTAAGTATCTTTAAGTTGAAATCGTTGGTTATATTGAAATAATAGAGAAAGAACAATTAAATTATTTTTAGATGTATAGCCAATAATTAAATTTAATAATTTTGTTTATTAGTTTGATCAAATAGTAGATAAATTAGCAAGCTTAATTATTATGGCTTTCTTCTAAAAATCAGGCAAACTAATTAAATAATTTGATTTGTTTGGTACTCCTATAAGTCTAAATTTAGACAAAAAGACTCATTACTAATCTTATTTGGGAGCTATCATAAGTATTTTGAGTTTGCTATTGATTACAACTTTGTGTTGGAACAGTAACATTATCATATATTGATTGCTAAATTTTCTTAATAAATGTCATATTTATCGTTTAACTAATAAAATAATAGTTTTTATCGATTATCTCAATCAAGCAAACTTGCTAATCAATACATAAAGTGAATATAATCCTAATCCTGACATGCTAGAGCTCAATTAGGATAATTTTTTCTTTGCTGTTAATATTAAATAGAATGATAATCTTTCGTTTGCTAGTGTTCCTTATTTCGCAATCTAAGTCTAATAGGGGTAAATAATATTTGAAATGAATTTTGATTCATATTCTTCTTTATAAGTTTACAAATAAATGAACAATTATTGGTCTTTAAACAAAATATTATTATGAAATTCTTTACTAAAATTGTAATTCTGAATATTTTTTTTTTATAAGTCATACATAAAATACAAGTCAAAATAATAAATAATAATTTGGCGTTATTCCTATGTAGAAATGCTAATAGCAAGACATACAAAACTTAGATGAAGATGTTATAAATACAATAAATAGAATTGGTATTTAGAATTTAATTTGCCCAAGGTACTTATTTTATCTTTTTTAACGAATAAGTTTATCAAGTTACATTAAAGCCAATAAAGTACTTGTCAAGTGCTTTATTATTGTTTAATGTCTTTAGTTTCTTCGACTTTAAACATTAAATTAAAAATATTTGTTTAATTTTTGATTTACTTTGCTTACTATTACCAAATGTATAAATTCAAAATCAATTATTTTTGTAGCATAATCTAAAAACAGCATAATTAAAAACTTTTTAGTATTTTTCAAAATAATTTGCGTATTTAAATAATGATTTAATTTAACTTTTGCTTTCTAAATACTAACTAACCAATTTTAATAATTAAAAAATTTATGGTATTATTATCTTATTTTATATTAACAATAAGCAATTAAAACCCCATTAATTTATTAATTCGAAACCAAGTTTTTGAATTTGATCTTTGCCTAAAACTTCATTTTATTAATTACATTTTGATAATCATGATTATGATTCATTTTTCATTTAGATTTAAATAAAATTTGGATGATTAGCTTATAAATGTTTATTGAATATATTATTTCAAATAAAATTAGCTCGAATTTTCGAATTGCATTATAAGGATAGCAGACAAGCCAAATCTTTGAGTTCTTAAAAGTAAGTGTAATATAATGCGACGAAAATAATAAAGCTTGGGATTTCGATAGATGTGCAACAAGTGCAGAATTGAACTAGTTTTAAGCGGTTAATTAGCAGTTCTAAGTGACTATTTATCATACTAATTATTCTATTAATTTAAACAAGATGGGAAAATTTTATTACAAATATTTGAGTGAAGAGCTTTCATTCTCATTTGTCCCATAGAAAGTGTTTAAATAAAATGATGTATTCTTCAAACCTGTTCATATTCTAAATGATGATAATAGTTTGATAAATTAATCATATGATAATATAAATTTAGTTATTTAGGACTACTAAGATGTTAAAGAAAATTTTATTATTGACAGTACTAATAAAGAATACTAAATTTCTTATATTAGGAGGAGCCCTGAAACTATAAGTATGAAGAGACAATATCAAAAATTTTCAAATGTAATGATTTAGTTTGGTGGTCTAATCAAATTTGTTATTACAGTTGCAGGGTTTTTTGTGACAAAATATAACAGCTTTTAATTTACAATAGAAATTGCTAACAAATTATATAATTTTAACTTTAGTAGTAATTAAAAAAATGTGAAATCATAACAAGAATTGATGGATAATAAGAAAGTGTAATAAAGCATAATTTAATAGCCAAAAGAACATTTGAAAATTAAGAAATAGTCAATTCAGATGGTTGCCCTAAAATAAGATCTAAATTATGAAAAAGATAGTAAATAGGCTTCACAAATCCTCGAAAACGAGAGATCAATATTTAAAGCTATATCTCAGAAGCAACCTAATTAAAAAAAGGAATCCCCAAAAATCACTCCTAGATCTCTCAAAAATATTCAAGAAATTGAAGATAATGCACCTCAATAAATTAATGATTAAAAGCAAATCAAATTATAAATAAATGGGAACGCTGATAAAAGTGAAGAAGAATAAGCCTAAAAACAACCTAATAATATTAATTTAAATAATGAAGCTAAGAGTAAGATAGTTAAAGAAGATCCACTAATTTAACGCATAGCTTAGAAATTTTAACACCAAAGAAAGGATTCTGTGAAATAACTCTAATTATTCTAAGAAAACATACAAAATTAGTACTACACAAATATTAAGAAAAAAAAATAATCTGTTTTTATGAATAATCACGCTGTTAACAATTAGCAAAATGAAATTTAGGAAATAGGAGAAAGCCCTGTTGCCAATAAATAATATAATGATAACATTTTCAAGCATTAAGATTCGATTATGAATAAACCTACCTTTATTTAGTCATCAAATATTATACAAAATTTAGTTTACTTCAAAGAGATTGGTTTCAAAAACAAGAAGGACTTCTTGGTAGAATAATTCAGGATTATCATAAACAGAAGCAAAAAAATAACTGCAAAGATATGGTATTTTTTGAGGCTCATGACTTGCGGGAAATGCTTCAACACTGAAGAGAATTTTTTGATAGAAAAAGCAAGAGAGTATGCTCAAAAAGACTTAGATATTTACATAATACTTGATAAATTGCAAGAAATTGAGAAGATAAAGAAAATTTTACTTGATGAAAATCAACTAATTCTTTTTAATTTTAGTCAGAAGCCTTTAATATAAAAAAATGATGACTTCCTATAAACCCTAAGTCTTCGTAATTTATAAATCAGACATCGCAAATCTGAAACCTTATCAAATAGGAATAAGATGAATAATTCAATCCACAATGCTACATCCCAGCAAGAGTCTCTTTTTTGTAAAAAACTTTAGTATGATAACATCGAAGCATACGAAGTAATTAATTATTTTTTTAAGATCATTAAAATACTTCAATAAAACTAGTAATAAATTAAAAAATGTTAAAATGATTAATTTATTTAAAATAGAAATTACACAAAGCATATGAAAATATTAGACCCTACCATTTGCAAGATAAGTAAAATTAAATAATTTTCAAATCAAAGCTTTTAATAATTCATATTTTATATTTTAAAAAGAGTAAGCAGACAACTGGTCAAGGAGTTAGGAACTGAATTAAGAGAAATATTTGAGCTATCAAAAATCATAGAGGGGTAATCAGATAATACGCCCAAATCAACTCCAATTAGAAATGCCTCAAAGACACAATATGAAAATGTAGGATCTAAGCACTTAGAAGATTTGGATCTAAATTAAATGATGAAACAAAAATAAAACTCTAAAAATAGCTTACATTTATGCGACGGTGTTTACAACAGTGCACCAAAATTACCATCAAAAAATCAATTTATTAATGAATGCTTATCTCCAGAAGAAAAGCCAGTTGATGAAAATATTTCTGCAATTTAAAAGAATCCGTATATTTTTACTAGTTCGTCTACAAACAAGCCTGGGAGGTTATCTATTTTCAATAATATGAAAGGAGCTTATATATAGGATTCGAATTAACCAATCGAAGAGAAATAATCTTGCAGTAATTCTGATAGCAGCGAAGAAAGTGATAGCTCTAATAGTAAATCTAAATCATCTGAAGATAAAAGTCATACATCTAACTAATAAACAAATTCATCAAAAAAGCAAAAACCTAAAATTGATAATATATAAGAAGAATACCTAGATTCAAATTTATCTTGCTCATAGTATAAAAATCAAAAGTAAGATCTTGATCAATAAATATGCATGGAAAAAATAAGTTCAAGGTAAGATGCTAAATTAGAATAGCTCAAGCTAAGATCTTAAAACTAATCTGGTTACGATTTGTCTAAAAGCTTTAAAAATAATTTAGCACAAATATCGTTAAACTAATCATTGTTTGTGTATGATGTAGATTTAGAAAATTTGAACAACTCTTAATACAAATAAACAACAGAAGCTAATTTAAAAGAATAAGACTCAAACTAAAAAGATTTATTCGCTTTACCTGATTATACCAACATATGAACTAATTTATTTAAAAATCAGAAAATTAATTATAAAAAATAATTTTAATCGAATTTTAATTATTAATTTAAACTTATTATTAGAGATAAATTTCATTTAAAAAATTTTAATTTGTTATTTATGTAAATATTTATTTATTTTATATCTTAAATTAATTACTTAAATCCTTTTACTAAATTTAAATTTTCCTTTTATTGGGAAGAATAAATTAATTTTTTTAAAATATTTAGACATAATTAATGATTAAAAAATGCTAAAAAATTAATAAAAAACAAATATACAAAAAAGTTAATATAATTGGTTTCTTCTGAAAATGTGGTAAGTAGTTTTTATCATTTATATTTATGAAAAAATAATTTAACAATCTGAATTTTGAGATTTTTAAAAATTTCTAGAAAATTAAATAAAATTATGTATATTAAATAATTTCAAATTTAATTTAAAAAATATAAAAATATAAAATTATAAATTATAAATCTATTATAAAAATAAATAAATTTACTTTAAAGAGTAAATTTTAATTATAAAATGAGTAAATTCAGGCATTAATGCCTAAATTTAACCCATATTTATTTTAAATATTAATTTATTATATAGCATTTCCAGGAATTAAATTCTTACATCTCTGCGTTTGCAAGAATTTAATTCCTGGAAGTGCTATAATTAGACAATATATTTTTTAATAATTGCAAAAACAAAAAAAAGATTTATCAGATTTTTTCAAGTTACTAACCATTAAAAGCAAAGTAAAAAATGTATCTGAAATAGTAGTAAGTTTAGCAAAATTTGTAAGATTTTATTTAATCTCACTAGAATGGAGAAGCTAATCTCAATTTGCAATTAGAGGAATTTAACATTTCTGGAAAAGAAATTGATTTGATTAACTTATGTTTGAATCAATTCAATGATACATAGACTATTAAACTAAAATTTATTAATCTAAATATGAATGATACTAAGGCTGGTTTTTTATTTAAAAATTTATAAGAATTCAGGAATTTAGATAAGTTAGAAGTTAATTTAAGCCAAAATAAAATTAATGAATAAGGTGCAAATATGATAGGATCATTTTTATAAAAGTGTTAAAACATATCAACTTTAAACATTATATTAGAGAGGTGTTATATGGACTACAAAAGCATAACAAAATTAAATGAATATTTTGGAGAACTAAATAAGATTCAACATTTGTAACTTAGATTTGGAAATAATTAACTTGGAGAAAAAGGGGCAAAAGCCTTAGGTACAGGACTAAGTTAATTTTAAAGTGTTACTCGCTTAAGTATCTCTTTAGAGGAAAATAATATTCGAGACAATGGTGCTTCAGAATTTTTTTAAGGATTAAGCAATTGCTTAAATCTTAAATTTCTAGAAATAGGCTGTTACCACAACTATATTGGGGATTATGGAGTATCTACTGTAAATTAATTATTGAGAAGATGCACTTTAATAGAAGAATTAGTCCTTGTTTTATCTGCGAACTAAATTGGTGATTTAGGGGCTGTGGCAATTGGTGAAGGGTTAAAAAGCTGTCAAAACCTAAAAATATTAAAATTATATCTTTACTAAAACAAAATTTAAGATGAAGGATCAAAAGCTATTGGGGCAGGGTTAAGCAATTTATAAAATTTGACGTATTTATTATTGTTTTTGAATTAAAATAAAATTGGAGACAGCGGAGCTGTTGGAATTGGTGAAGGTTTAAAATACTGCATAAATCTTTTAGATTTATAACTTGAATTACTATCAAACTATATTAAAAATGATGGAGCATCTGGGATAGGAGAAGGTTTGAGTTATTGTTGTTAACTATAGAATTTAACATTAGTTCTAGGGGAAAACAGAATAAGCTAACCAGGTGTTGTAGCTATAGGCTAGGGATTAAAATAATGTTAAAATTTAGAAAAGCTTAACTTCTCCATATACTATTAACATTCAGATTAAGGGATATCGAATATTGGAACAGGATTTAGTAATTGCACTAAACTTAAGGATATAAGCTTTAATTTTTCAGGAAACAAGTTTAGAAAAGAAGGATTGGTGGAGATTAATAATTGGTTAATAAATTGCTAAAATCTTACAAATTTAAACTTCTTACAATATTAAAATAATCTTGCAGATGAAGGAGCTACTTTAGTTGCTATTGGATTGAGTTAATGCACTTAAATTACAAATTTATGTTTGTATTTATGGGGAAACTCTATTGGTGATGAAGGTGCTAATGCACTAAGTGAGGGTTTGAGTAAGTGTATTAATCTCTAAGATTTAAAATTTAATTTAATCTAAAATTGTATAAGTCATTAAGAACATTTAAGAATGGGTTCTACATTAGGTTAATTACCTAAATTAGCAACATTGAAGTGCGTTTTATTCGAAGATGAATAATATTTAAAATCAAAAGAGCTGCTTAATTCTAATAGCATTAGAAATTTCGAGCTCAATGTCAGACTTTGTTATTCTTACAGAAATTAATTATTCCACTATAGGTAGGCATTAAAAATAAAAAAATTAGTTAACTTAGACACAATATTCGAATGACCATAATGCAATTAATTATCATCAGTTTAATAATAATAATTAACTAATGAATCTAGAAAATCAGCTTTATTATCTTCAATATAAAAATTATTTATTTTGGTAGAAATTATTATTTTGTAAATCATGAATAAATTAGAAATAATATAAAGTTTAAAGTTTCTATGAAATGTTAGAATTAGAAGATTTGTAATAAAAATATTAAATAATATATATTTATTAGCTTTATTTTTCTGTAATAACTTAATTTATTTTCTTTTAAAAGCTTGTTTGTTTCATATGAAAAAAATAAAAATTAAATACAAGAAAACTTACTAATAAATAAAATTTAGTTTTATGAAAAAAAGTATATTTTACACATAAAAATGTATATTATACTTATGAAATAATATAAAGATTGACCAAGGTACTTCATTGCTGGCCAAAAATGAAAACAAAATGATCAATAAGTGCTTTTGCAGTATTTAAATACCCACTGTAAGGAATAACTTGAATTACAGCAGTGAAATTAGGTCTAACTATAAACTTTATCATGTATTCAATACTTGGTATATCTAACTCCACTGTACCCCTGAGCTTATAGTTTAAAACATTTGTATTACTCTTATTATGGTATATAAAATCATCAAGAGACATGTTCTCAGTGAATTGAGGGAAGTATCTTTTGAAATAAATAGGAGTACGGATTACTCTTTTGTTGAGAGCAAATTAATCACTTTTAATGATTTAGTCTCTTTTTTATCTCCATTTTTATCTGAAATATAACATATTGTTTGAAGGTTCATAAAAGTGCACATATCTAGGAAGCAAGTTGGGCACAAATATTGTAAAGTAGAATTCATTTCCATTTATACTACCTTGAACATTTGCATTTATCAAGCTATAAGGAGTTTTTGTGTAACTCAGCATAGAGTTTATTTTATATTGCTTCTTAGGTTCAATTATGTCAGGAAATTTATCATTTTTTATATAGAGATGAGAAGCTAGTTAATTATTTGTATAAATGAGAGTTTTAATAAAAAGTAATGATTTTAAATTTATTTTTTACTATGATCACCTTCGAATTCAATATTGAAATTCTCCACGTTATAGATTGTCTTATATTATCAAAATTTATATTGAGCAATTAAAAATTTTTAAAAAAATGTAATAATAAATTAATTAATTTATTACCTTGTTGCCAAAAAACAAGTCACATTTTATAAGATAACGAGAAGAATTCTAGTCAAAAATCCTTTCTGAAATAACACCTACTTAAAAGTCTTGAGATTCAATTAATGGACTCTTCACTTTCAAATTAGCTATTTTAAATCTCCTTACTATTTACTAAGTCACATTGTAATCTTGCAAAACTTAAAATATCTCTTTATTGAAGCTATGAAGTGTGCCCCTAGCTTCTTTTACGTTAATTATTGAATTTCTCAAAGGGAAATCTCGAGCTGAAATGTCACTTTTACCTATAATAAAAATATTTCAATTTCTTAATAACTCTTAACTGAATAAACTTTACTTAATTCTGAAAATTCCACAAAGCTATCTCTGAATTCTCCTCCTATTAGTTATTTTTTATGGATATTAGTTAACTTTTAGTTTATAATCAATCTCTTGAAATTTACTTCTATTATCTTAGTTTTATTGCATGTTGTATGCATAACTATGACTTTTATCGGCTGAGCCATCAATGTTGTAAAATGCGTTTTAATTCTAATTTTAAGGTGAGGCTCTATTATTTTGTTATTACTTTTTCATAGTTTAGTTTTAATCATAAAACCCTTGCTAATTTTGGCTATCCTGAGGATGACCAAAACCTGAAAAATCTTAATTATTAGGTTATGCTGGAGGGCGTTCTTTGATTGTATCTTAGTTATTGAAAAACTAATTGTTTGAAAATTGAGGAGATTTTTCTTAAGACTATTTTCTGTTAGGCTCTTATTGCTAATTGTTATCCCAAAATTCACCAAAGCCTTATTAATTAAAGTTATTTGCCTCCTTAGCTTAATTAGTCTAATGCTTTTCTTGAAAAGTACCAAAATTTCCAAATCCATCATCAGGCTATCCAAACCCATTCGCAAATCCTTAATCATTCTTTCCAAATTCATCACCAAACCCTTAGTTATTTTATTCAAATTCTTTGCCAAATCCTTAATTATTTTAACCAAAGTTTCCTCCAAACCCTTAATCATTATTATCTCCAAATCCTCCAAATCCACCATTATCAAAGTTATTACCAAACCCCTGATCAAACCCTCCTTTATTAAACTACTTATCTAATTCATGCTGCTCCTGATCAAAGAAATTGTTGTTTATTTATGATTATTTTTATTGATCTCTTGACTCTTCTGGTTATTTTTATACTTAAGATTGCTATTCTTGTTGAATTTTTTACAAACGTGTCTATTCTTCTAACTCTTCTGCCTTTTTCTGCTCTTCAAAATTAAAATTTTAAAACTGACCTTCGAATCCAAACCCTCCGCCTTAATTTTAGGCATTAAAGTCAAATCCACCTGCTCCTCCTTGATTTTATGCATTAAAATCAAATCCTTAGTTAAAATCTCCTCCCCAATTATCAAATCCTTAACCTCCTCCAGTATTAGTTTCTTGAGGTTGCTACTTTTAGCTTTGGTCAACTTACTTCACTTTTTCTGGCTACTTTTGAGGTTCAGTAGCTGATTAAGGCTAAGCTTAAGCAGAAGATGGTTGCCAAAATTTATCTAATTTTTGTTAAGCTATTATAAAAAAATAAAAATACACTTACCTTACATAATTAAATACTTTACCTACTTCTAGCACTCTTTTTCTGAAAGAGGTATATGCTTTTTTAGAATAATTATCTTGCTTAATTTTCTCGATTTCTTGTGTTAATTCATTAAAAAACTCAAGGAATGCCCAGAGAGTCTCAAAATCTTTAGCATCTTCCATAGATTCTTATAGCTTCTAAACATATGAAAGATAAATCACCTAATCATTTTCAATTTCTGTAAAAACATATATAAGCTTGAGGAAAATTTTAAAAAGGATTTACTATCTTAAATAGCTGGAACTATGCTTGTATTAGAGTTAACCATATTGAGAAGAGGCTCAACATGAGATAAGCAATCTGCAATTAATTTTTCTGCTAATTTAATAATTTAAAAAAGTTATAATTTGTGTGTAAATTATTTTTTATGTAAAAATATTTATTTTACAAAAATATATTGCATTCATTTTAATTCCAATTAAAAAAATTAAAGTCAAATTATTTAATTTTACAATTTGAGTCACCGGCAGCCTATTTTTGACCTTTTGATGATGGTTGCTAAGTTGCAGCTTGTGATTATTAGGTTTTTGATGATTTTTTTTTCTTAATTTCTCCAAAATAGGCATTTTTATCTGGGAATTTAATGCCACTTTGCTACAAGTTCTAATAAATAATACTAAATTGTGTTTACACGATATCTCCACTATTTGTCTTAGAATTTTCCCATGTGGTTGCTAAAAATCTTACAAATTCTAGACAATACCTAAGAAATTCCTTCCCTATTTCCTTTCCTTATAGTAATTAATTAATTATCAAACAAATTTTGTTGAAGATAAATAAAGTGTTTACCTTCTGATTTAAACATACTTTCGCCTCTATTATCATCTTATAATTCACCTTTATACAAACAAATCTCATATAATATGTTTAATATCTCGTTGGATTTTAGTAGTCTGGAAACAAAATTAGTATTTGTTGAGTATTGCTCAATTTGTGCTGACTAAGGATAGACCAATGTACCTAAAAGCTAATATTTGTTTAAAATGCTGTTTAAATTATTGTTTAAAAGCAATCATACTCTTATTGTTAAAAGTTTGACAGTTCCACTTTAAGAGTCATCTCCTAGAACTTCTTAAACGACTGATAAAATTGGCGAATAAGTTTCTCTATAAATTTTAGATAAAAATAAATAGATGTATAATTATGTTTTAATACTTTTTTTTATCTCCTAAAACACTTTGACAAATAACTTCAATATTATTCCAATAATACTGCTCATCCTGAACAGTTTGCCTTATAAAATCTTGGTTTATTCCACCCTTATCAGACATTTAATGATTTCAATAGTTGAATAAAAAATAAATACCTACTTATTTGCTTATCTTTAAATCGATTTATTTTATAAGATTTCTCTACTTAATTAAATTTATTTGTAATTTATTTATATAAACAAATAATTTAAAAGAAAACAGTAAAAAATTACAAAACTTCAAAACAAAACAAAAAAATGAATGAATGAATCTTTTTATTTGCAAATTTATTTATGATATTTACACTTTCAAAACCAGTTTTTAGTGTTCTATCGTTCGTTGAATTTTAACGAAACAATTTCAAAAAAGATAGCTTTATATTCTAATTTGAAAAATTTTATGCAGCCAGTCATAACTTAAAACAAACAATAAAGTATTCTTAAATAAAATAGAATAAAATTGAAATTTGACTCAATAAAATCATTTTTTATTAATTAACTTTAATTTATTCCAAATTAATTCATTTTAAATTAATGTTTTTTGTATCACTTTAATTATTTGAAATTGTGATTTTTATAACAAAATTTTGTAAATTTTAATTAAAGTAAATAGTTTTTAGGGTTTTAGTTACAATTAATAAATATATCACATATCAATTAGATTATAAACTTTTTTCATATGTTCTTTATGGCAATTAACAGGACATAAGGGGACCTTTTTATTGCCATAGTTACATGATTCGCAGGTAAAAAAAGTAGTTTGCTTGCATAAAGAACATAATCTAGCTTAGTTTTACTTTTCAAGAAAATGAGCTATTATTTCTTGTTAAACACCCTACTTTCGAACCTTATTTATATCAATTAAAGAGTAGATAATTCCTCTATTATGAGAAAGAGATTTAGTAAGCTGAGCTGTTGATTCATTTACGATTTGAATTAATTCCTCGACTATTTTAATTCTAAAGTCTTTATGTGTTAACAGGCTCTTTTTTCCTTCATTTAATATCTTGTAAATAATGTAAGCATTACAAAGTGTTGTATCCAATAAACGATAAAAAACACACTTCCACCACTTTTAAGATCTTTTGTGAATTCTATAATTTTAACATATTTAGTTTCTCTTATCTACTGAATGAGCATATTTGTTATAAATATCAACCTAATTAATTCATTTAACAATTAAATAATAATCTATTGCATTTTAATTTACCATTAATGGAATAGTTTTAATCTAACCTGTTTTCTTCATGCTTTTCACTATTTTTCTACTATCTAAAAAGTTGGTAATCATTTTAACGAGCTTGTCTTTATCTCTCCACAGCAATATATGAATGTTATCCTTAGTTAAAGATTTAGTCTCTCCTTTGCTAAAATTTTACACTTTCATCATCTTTTTTTATTCATCAGTAAAATTCATTCTATCAGGTCTTTTTAAATTATTTTGTTAAAATTTATCTTAAATCCATTTTTTTAAATTTGAAAAATAATTTAAAATTAATTTTTTAACATAAACGTGTAATTTTATTTTGTTTCAGCTTTGATATAAAGATTTAAAGGAATTTTTACTAATATTTTATTAAGATTAATTAACATTAAAAGTATAATTATTGAAGAATTCAAAAATAAGTTATATCTCTTCTTGACTATTTTTAATAGAATTCTTGAAGCCAAGACAAGTAAAAATTTCACTTTGACGTGAAATTATTTTATTTTTTTAAATATTTTCTTTTCATTATTTATTTAAAAGGAATGTTGTCAATTTATTATTTTTGATTAAAAGAAAATAATATTTTCTTTTTTTAAATAATCAAAATAAAACCATCTTCTTTTCAGAAAATTTATTAAATTAAAAAATCTTTTTCTAAAAATTTAAGTGCTTAAATTAATTTATATCTCTTATTTAACTTTTTATTTAGGTAAATTTATATTTAAAAATAATTTTACATTTATTTTTAAGTAAAATTTTTATTCATAAGATTATATTATTTACCTAACAGTACCAAGGACTCCTATATTTTGCTAGTTAAGATCATGTATTAAATTTAAGGAATTGTAATAATTATCCATGATTAAAATACTCCCTGAAAGTGGTTAATAGTCTTTGATCAAATCATTAACTATATTTTGAGTTTAAAGAGTTTATGGCTGATAAATATCTTTATTATTTTATTTTTCATGAGGAGAATTAATTATTTGATTGAGAGTATAACCACTGTAGTCACAAAATAAATACTCTTTAATTCCGAATTTAACTGGTTTTTAAGGGCAATATACTTTAAATTTAGTTTTTCCTTTTTTATGAAATTATTTAAATTAAAAAATAACAAATTAAATTACCTTTAAACGGTATAATCCCTTCATCAATTGCTAGATAGTTAGAAGGAAGATAGAATAATTGATAATTTCTATTTAGAATGCATTAAAACTACTTAAATTTTGTATGATCGTCTACATGCACCATTCTACTTTAATTATCAGAAATATGCAAGTATCTAGTCAGTAATTGATAATTTTCTCTTCCTAAAATTCTATTCAAGCCTCCTGATAATAATGGATTTGAGCTAAAATAATCGCTAAAGCTGGGCAATCTTTAAATACCCATTAAAATTTCACAAATTATAAATCTTTTTATTTAATTTTAACTAAAAAATTATAGCTTCTGTTTTTTTTAACTTTAATTGTCTAGATTTTATTAATCCATATCAAAGCACTGTTTAGAATAATTATTTGTTTCATCTGTAATTAATTTCCATATTTCGTCAGACCACAATTTCTCAAAAATTTAAACAGGAGTTGACTCTACAGGTAAATTTTTTACCTATTTTTTAATATAAATGAAGTTTTAATTTAATTAATCTGAGCTAATCAATCATTACTTAAGGCCTCTTATATGTGAGGTCGATATTTATAAGAGTTTTTTTTAAAACTTAATAATCTGTGCATAATTTAAAATTAGCATCATTTAATTTTAGTTTCTTATAAAAGTTCCCTCTGCTTCTATTCAACTCATATTTTTGTTCCTCTTATTCTAATTCTTCAAGCGAAGAATTCACATCTTAATTATTTTAAAAGATTTAATCTTCATCCTGAGAAGTTTCAGATTCTGAATAAATTGAGTTGTAACTGCTTAACTAAGTGAATGAAGCTAACTATTTGTTTAATTTCTTTTATGGTTAGGTTTATTTTTTATAATTCAAATTTTATTAATTTTCAAGCAGATTCAATTCAAGATTATTATCATTTGATTGTTGCTTCCTTGTTTGATTTGTTTCTGATTCATCAGAATAATATATCTCAAAATCTTCACTATTATTTTCTATCTTATTCAAGTTATATATACATTTTTTTTTTATAGGTAAAGTTTAATGTTGGTTTTTTTAGTCTTTACTAGATATTTTTAATTTAGACAGTTCCTTTTGTAAAAGATTTTACCTTAAATATTCCTCTTCAATTTAAGTCAATATGATTGAATTTAAATTGTCTTCTTTTGAAATTAAGCTTATTTCGTTGCTAACAACCTCACTAATAAATGAGTAATTTTAAAATTTCTCATAAAACTAGACTAAAAACTAATTGAATTTCTATTGATATTATATGTAATGTTAATTTTAAATATAAAATATTACAAATTTATCTTGAATATGATTAAAAATTAACATTATATATAAAATTATAAATTTATCTTAATATGATAAATTTATAGCGATATTTAAAAGTAAAATTTGTTAAAATTTAATATTTTTTAATTTAAATTAAAAATATTTATTTCTAAATTAATTTTTAAATAATTTGAATTGTCTAAATAGATAAATTACCTCATATTATTCAAACTAGATAGATTTATTTCTGATTAGAAGAATTAGCTCTATGATTATTTTACTAGTGTATCCTTTTATAAATGTGTCCATAGTTTTATAAATTAAATTTTATACGATTTCAGTATATTCATGAAACTCGCTGATATCAAATAGAGGCTAGGATAAAATTGAAATAATTTCTTACTATGTCATGCTAAAGTTAATTTGTTTGTATGTTTTTTATAATTAATCTCTATCATTATATTTTTCGATTGAAACAACTATATTTTACAAACCATTGAGTAATTTATCATCTTTTTAAGTTAATAAATTTTTCCAATAAATCTTTTAGTTATAGTTACCATTATAAAATTGCTAATTAATGATTTTCAAGTTAAATTGTTATTTAATATTATTTAGTAGGATTTAGCTAGCTGACTTAAATTTCTGAGAATATTATTTTGTGGAGATTGTTTTATTTATCTCCTCATCATTCATATTCAAACCCCTTTTATAAAATAAATATTTAACTTTATATTTGCTTAAATGCATCTTAATAATTTTTAAAAAACTTAAATTTGACAATTAAAGTTATAAGAGTGAATTTCTCTCTATTAAAAAGAAAAAACTTAAATAACTCAAAATAAAAATTTTAAACAATTGGTTATTGGTTTGTATAATTTAAAAAAAATATATTTAATTAAATTAATAAATAATCAAATCAATCGAAATCAATTAAATTTTTATTTTAAATTGAGAAATTAAATAAATTTATTCACAGTTTTTTCCTTATTTTAATTAAAAAATGTTAACTTTTAATATAATGAATCTAAATTGAAATAAATTAATAATAAATAACCTCAAATATATTAGATCATTAATTTTAGCAATAGTTTCGTTTGGTAATGATCCAATATTAAATGATTTATAATCTTTTTCATCTTTATCTAGATCTAGCTCGTCTATCAATTAGCTCATTAGCTTTTATTGATCAGAAGTTGATCTTATCAAGCTGTTAAAAGCATAATCTCTGATAGATTCAGCTGTTGGCAATTCTACTATATAAAAGTACTCACATTTTTATTTAAGATGTGGTATCAAAGCTACTAGCTTTGGAATACTGTTTTACCTTAGAACATATCTAGCTACCAGATATCTTTCATCTTCAAAGCATGCTTTTATTAAACTTGCAATTATATATCTAGAACTTTTTGAATCTTGTTTTGCGAACAAGACATCACAGCCAGATATAAATGATTATCTAGGTACAGATGATTTTTATATAGATCCAATAAGCTTAATTTCTTTAAGCGTAAATAGATTTATTTAATTCAAAAATAATTCACTCATTTTAACAAGCTTATCTCCTAAAAAAAAATATTACAAAAATTTAAATTAAAAGAATATTTTACCATATTTGTAACATTTAGATATTTCTTACACAGGATTTTCTAGTAATAGATCCTCTACAAAGTAATATTCTATCTTTTATTCAACCATCTATTTTTTAGTACTTGGGTTCCATTCAGATACATTTGAATAAGATTTTAAATTCAACAAATGCTTTTCAAGAGTTTTAGTAAATACAACTACATCAGCAGTTAATTAATTTGTAATCTAAAATATCCCACTATACTTTGGTCTTTATAAAATTTGCTTGGGTTTTATCCTTAATGATATCTGCAAAGCTTCTTCTGATGTGAGAAATTAAATATTTTTTTTAGAAAATAAATTCTTAAATTTATAAAGAAAATCTATATTTAAATTTTTCTTTTATATATTTGTTATTTAGTTTTCTCTTAAATTCTTCATAATGTCTTCACCAATAAGAGTTATTTTAATTTAATCCTAAAATTGTATTTAGAATTTAAAAAAATAATTTCTAAATAAAAAATTAATTTATTTATTTATTAATCTATTTACTCTTTTTAGATGTTTGACGAGTTCCTAAAGTTAGAACATTTTGCTTTCACCAAAGAAAAAAGAATCTGCTTCTCCCATGAAAAAAAATAATTTTTTATTCAATTGCCTATATTTTGCAAAGGCAGTTAATTCGTTTCTAGAATTTTAAAGTACCTCTATAAAATTTATTTTTTCCAAAAGATCGACATGTTATATGAATTATTTCGCTTTTTCCTGAAAGTCTCTTATATCCTTAAACAACACTTAAGTAAAATTTGGTTAGCTTGCTTTTGAACTAAAATGTTTTTCTAATTTATTCAAAGGAACAAATTAAATTTAATAAGTAGATGATTATTAGTTGAACATTAAGTTTTTAAGTAACAAGCTGACAGATTCTATGAACTATGCTTTCATTCCTTAAGAAGCGTATTAATTTAATAAAATAAAAATACAATCATTTTATATAAATTTCTTTTACATATTTTTTTATTAAAAATATTTAATCTTCTTAATATATTAATGTAGGAAAATAATAAAAGATAGATTATGAATATATCTTCTTTTTTTATATTAATTATTTCTTCTTTATTTTAATTCTAAACATTCTTCTCAATAACAATTAATCAAATATCTAATAAAAAAAACATCTTGACATTTATTTTTTTGTTTTTATCTTTGAATTAAATCATAAAAATTTGGTAAATTAAAATGGATACTTACTTTATTATTTATAAAATACGATAAATACAAGTATAACAATTAGAATATCTTACATCAAAAGTCAACTCCTTAAATTTTATATCAAGAAATTGTGTATATATGGATTGTTAACTATAGAATAAATATCTATAACAGATAATAGCTATTTTGTTTCATTAAGCTACTTTCCAAGGGAAAAATAGAAGAAAATCCAACTAATAATAAGAATGATTCCAACAACCAAGAATTGATAAACCATTAAAATTACAGAAATAACTTTTATGTAATCAAAATAGCTTGTCATTTAGCTGTCAATACCATCTGTCATAGAATTCAAGGTATCACCTAACATGTTAAAAACTTAATTAAAATCTTAAGTTGAAAAAGATTATTCATATATTAATAAAGCATTTTTAAAATCAGTAATCGATTATATCTAAGCCATCTCATAGTAATCTTTTAATATTTAAACAATAGATTTCAAAACAAAAAAAGCTCCTTAATTCATTAATCCATTATGAAGCTGATCACATATTTATTGACTGACATTAGTAAGTTATGAAACATATTAAGATTAAACATAACTGCTACATAAGCTATTTTCAAAATAATTAGGAACAAAATTGTTATAAAAATCTTGCTAATACCTATTTTTGTTAAAATTAGTTTAATTTTATTTAAATTTAAAATAAAATAAATTTTTATTAATAACTGCAATTAATTTGATTTTTTATTTAAAAATAAATTTTCTCAATTTTTAACAGGAAATTTTTAATGAAATTTAAATTTATTAATAAGCATATCAAATTAAAATACTTTGTTGGAAATTATAGAGTGATTAAATAATATTAAAAATAATTTTTAATTTACATATTATTTAAGGATATTTGATTTAATAGAGATTAAATATTTAGCTATGTTTATCCTATAATTTAGGTTGAGTTTTAAAGTTTATTCATATAATATGAGATGCTGTATAATTACTGTAAGTCTGGATTATTCTTTAAATAGAAAGTGAAATAAGTACTGCTTACAGCTTAAAGAACGTTCATACGAAGCTATGATATTTGAACTATTTAATAAAATTTTACAAATTAAAGATTTTTTAATGAATTAATTAATTAATTAATAAATCCTACGCTTAAGTTAAAGTGTTAAACTGTCTTCATCTATAAATCTGAAAGAAATTTACTGGTTGGCTATTGGATAGGGTAAAGTAAAGAGAATAATTATTATGCATAAGAAAACAAGAACTATCGATATTTTAGGTAAAGGAGTTGATGAACTTAATGTTTACTTTTTTTATGTTTCTTTACTGTTTAATATAAGTCTTTAAATATTTTATTTTTAACTTGCTGCCTAATTAAAGCTAATATCAAATAAGTAAAAAGTAGTGAATTTGATATCTTGTATACATTAATCTAAGCGCTAAATACTAAACGTTCCAAAGAGCATTAAAATCTCTTATCTTTTAGTCTGAATGTATGCGTAAAGAGGTAAGACAATTGAAACACAAATAGGGCATATAATCAAAATCAAAACCATTAACTTAGTAACTAAATCACGATTAACAGCTATAGAAGATAATTAATCACTTTCAGATAAAGCAAAAATATCTATTAGCTGCGCTTATAATTTGTCTTGATTTGATAATGCAACATATGCAGATCTTGGATTGCCTGAACCATAAACAAAGCGAAAAAAGTATTAAAAAGCAAGTATACAACCATAAAAAACATTTGTATGAAAGTTAAATGTTTTGTAATTATTTACATCGTTACTGTTAACTCCTACAAGACTATTATCCACTCCGTAAAGAGAAGATAAGTTAGCCATATAGTAAGTATCGATCATATAAAATACTAATTAGTTTGTTGGCAATGGGGAACTTATAGAGGTGAGCCTATCTAACTGTTTGCTGAAAGTAGTTTTATATATTGCCTACACATTAAGTAATTCTTGTTTTACTTAGTCGTTGTTAAAGCTGAAGAAGTTCTCTGTAAGGAGATATTGATAACTCTTTCCATAAACAGTGTATTCCATATTAGAAACATATCTCGTTGGTACATCTGCTAAATTACAATCAGATTAAAAATCAGTGAAAGTAGTTATGATTTGATAATACTAAAAGAGTGTTACAAATATAATTACTGATATACTCAGGAAACCAAAAATATTAATAATTTTCATAGCATTAAGATCTTTTGTGCTAAAAATAATGTGGTTAACTTGCTTTTTTTGGGAAGATATGTTTGAAAGTTTAGAATGCGTAGAGGAAGACTCAACTGCATCTTAGATATTTACGTATTGCTTTTTTTTTGTTTTTGTATCATCATTATCTTTGCTATATGATTAGCCTGAAAACTCTTTAGAAGGGTCATTACTTCCAGGATTTAAGGTAGAAAACTATTAAACAAAATTAGGTTAAGTGTTTTAACTGATTTTACTTCTTAAACTTTTTAGTTGTGACATTTAATTTAATTTGGAACTAAAAAATTTTGAACTTTTTTAGTTCTAAATTTATTTATTGTCATAGATAAAATTATTATTATTATTTGCATTTAAGTTACTGACATTCATTAAACTGCTTTGACTTGGATTTTAAAATATATTTTAGTCCAATTAAGATCCTAATAACCCAAATTGTTATGGAATTATTCCTTATCCATTATTTGGAGTAAATATTTAGCTATGAGAAAGGTAATTGTTTTATTAATTATCTTGATAAAAAGTTGTAGCTACACCTGCTTGAGGACTCATTACATATGAATCAATATTATTTTATTTGGTATTATCCCCTGCTAAATACTGCATAGAATTATCATAATTTACTTAATTATATTGGCTGTTTTAGTATATGTTATGATTTTAATTTGCTGCCTCTCCAAATACAGCATACTTTACTTTCGAGTTCAAAGGTGTATTTTAAAAATTCATTTCATCCATATTAAATGAAGGAATTACATTTTGCTAGCTTAGACTTAGAAGCTCTTATCCTTTTTGATTGCTTCCTTAATAGAAACTCAATGACTAAGCAGGAGAATATGGAAAATTGGCCATATTGTTTTTAGCTGGAGAAACAGTTTCAAAAGCATCTTACTTTTTCACTTAATTATCTAACTATTTTTGAGGAAATTAAGCTAAATTTAAATTTTATTGATTAATTTAACCATCATTCTTTTTTCGTGGGCTTTCTTACAAATCTATTTAGCTACTTACAAAAGTTAAATCTTCTGATTACTACTTCCCTAACTTAGCTTGTCTATCTTAAAAAACAGAATTTATATTTTATTTTTAATCTTCTTAAAGCTATTAGATATTAAAAAAATTAATGTTACTTAGTTTTCAAAATATTTTAATAATCAGATTTTTCAAATAAATTAGCATCAAATTTTATCTTTTATAATAATCAATATGCATTTTCATTTTCTATAAAAACTAATAAACTAAATTTTTTGATTTAAAAATCAAATTTTAAGTAATATTTCTCAAAAAATATTTAATGATTTATAATGTAATATATTAATAATATCCTAAATATATTTTATTATATAATTAATATGTTATTTATTATATAAGTTATGTTCCAATCTGGTTTACTACAAAAAATTTAGATTTTTCTAAAATTTTTAATTTAATTATTTAATTTTATAGATTTGATACTTTTTTTTTCTTTTTCTTTTTAATTTTATTTGATTTGATCAAAAATCATAAACTTTCTGCTAAATATTTATTTAGAAATTACTAAATAGGTTTCTGCAAGAAGTTATAGATTAATAAGAATTATCAATATTATTTAAAATTAAAACCTTGCTGATTTTTTAAAAAATCTGATAAAAAGCTATATTAAATATTCTCAATTTAAAAAATCATCTTCAATTAGCTATAAATAAATTTAATAACTTATTAATTTAAATGACAATTTACTTCATTTTTATAATTTGGTTTCTTGGCATATTCTTATGTATTGAATTTAAATTTTGCTATGTCTGCAAGTTGGCTTAATCTGGGCTGCTTTTCTTTTTAATTTTATTTGGAATTAGAGTTGATTTTTCCTCTATGTGCTTTTTCTGGCTCTCTATTATTGAAAAATTTATCTAAATATTCGTATGTAATATTTTCTGTATTATCATGTTATTTTGCTAATTCAAGGTTTTGTTCTTTTTAATTGCTAAATGTAAATCTTTTATTTTCATTTGTTGATTCTTCTTTTTCAAACTCATATTCATTAATTACTTCAGGTAGTTAGCTATATCCTTAATTGACATAGTATTTATATATTTCGTTATTTGAGTATTTACCTTTTTTAGGACTAGAATAATTTGTTTTCAGTTGATTTTTTATAGCTAATTTATTTTCATTGATTTTAAGTTCTGTAATGCTTATCTCGCCATTATAAATAAGTTATTAGAAAAAGTAAAACTTTTCTAAATGCTAAATCATTTTATTTTAAACTTATTAAGTAAAAAATTATTTATTTGTCAACATATTTATTTAATCATCAAATACATTCAGTAAAAAGCCTGAGTTAGTAAAAGCATTTACTTCTTATATTTTAGTGATTTATAAGTAGCGGATTGGCTAATTGTTTTATCCTATCCTGTCTTCACAAATTTAAATATACATTGTAAAGAATTAGAAATTATTTTCAATATATTGAGGGTTATCTTCATCAGAAATCTATTCACCTTTTTGAACAATCATTAAAAAATCCATTTCCTCTACATTTTTAGTTAAAGTTCTTGAGTACAAGCTGCTTAGCCTTTCTTTTTCTTTCTAAAGTTTTTTTTATTTGCTAATTTTATCACTATTTAAAGATGCTTAAGACCCATTGATGTCTCTTTTCTTATTTTTATTTTCTAATTCTTTCATTATGTTTTGTGCTTTTCTTCTTTAGCTTGTCATACTACGGTTAGAGTTTAAATATTTACTTGATTAGAGCAGGCTATTAGAGGATTTAGCACTCTTACTTCTTCCAGTGTTAGAAGATCTCATTGAATGATTTTAGAAAATTTTTCTGAGAAAAGGGAAAAAGCCTCTTAAATAAATAGAATGAATAGATTTAAATCTATAAAAAAGCAGACTATGGAGAGCATAGGTCATGGATATTACTTTTAAATTACTTTCATCATAAATTAGATACTCATTAGATAAGTAATTGTAATATTATTGCTAATATTCATTCACTAATTAGTTTTTATCAAGAACTTGTAGAAAAGCTGCCAAGCCAAAGTCTCCTTGAAAATTATTTATTCTAATGCTTATCTCTAAAGGTACCAAATATCCTTTTTGGCTTAAGCCAAATGCGAGAGGAACATACCCTTTTTCATTTTGTTAATTATCATTGAAAAAATCCTTAATTAGTTTAGAATGTGGCTTTTAATAAGGATAAGGCATTAACTTTTCGATAGAAGCGTTAATAATTTCAATAGGTTTATAGTTAAAAATTTTCTCAAAAGTTTATGTAATTTTCTTGACTAAAAATCCTTTGTTTGATTTTCCTACACTTGCAAAAACAACACATGCATCACTTTTATCTAGTTTAGCTAAGTAGTTTCTTTGAGCAGAATTTATTTATTACTGCTTTTTAAATTTATTTAGATTTATGTCTTTATCAGTAAATGATAGATTTTCTAAATAGCAAATGTAAAGTGAATGAAGCTTACTATTTTTATCATTTAATTATACTAAATGAGATATTGTTTTTATAATTTGGCGACGCCTATATTAAATATCTTCAAGTAGTTTTCTTAGCTCATCTAGCACTATGTGTCTTTATCTCATAGTACTAAGAATGAGAATCTTCTTTTCTATCGTTTCGTCAATCCAAAACTACAGCAAATTTATTAGGCTATCATAACTCAGAGCTTCCTAGAGCTCAGTGTGAAATAAGCTTTCTTTTCCATACTCCTTAATATGCATTTTTTTCTTCTCACCAGATTGAGTAAATAAAGATTTGACTATTTATTGATGTTTCATTGACATTTTTTTTTTATTCTGGTGAAATTTTAATTCAAAAAGCTTTTCATTATCTAAAATTTCCAAAACATAAACAAGATGAATGATGTCAATTTCTGTAAATGTTTATTTATCTTTTGTGTTTTGTATTACTCTATGAAAATATGATTATAGATTCTCCTCCATTACTTTATCATCTCCAAACACCTAAGTTTTTTCAATAAAAATTTTACCATTTATTGCTTTTTCGTTTAATTAGTATTGCTATGCTAGAATTTCCTACTTCGCTTCATTATAAGCATCTAACTAGTTTTATGCCATGTCATCTTAGTCATAGTTACTTCCATTACCTGATTAATTTTAAGATTTTCCAAGCTTTTTTGTCTTTCCTCTCTCGCCGATATTTTATCCTTATAATTTAAGCTTTTTTAACTCATTCAGCTCATAGTCTATTTCTTTAAATAATTTTATTTAAAATGTTCTGATTAAATTTGCTTTGAAAATATCTCTTTTAATTTATGCTTCATTCTTATGAACATATGGGATAATTAAGTTAAATAATTAATTTTATTAGTTGCTAAGAAAAACTCTCTCTGGATATATCACCATCCTAATTATTAGATCAATATATTTACTATTGTTATCTTCTTATGATAAAGTAGTACTGTTCATTAACCTCTCTAGCTCCTATTCTATCATATCTAATTAATAGTTGACTATCATTCTTGTAATTTTAAGTGAAATAGGAATTGATAAAGCAAGTAATACAAAAAATAAGCTGGGACCTTAATCAAAGTTAGATCTTAAGCAGATACAAGAAATATAAAGCATCAAGAGCAAAATTTGAATCCACATAATTATACCTTCCATGTGCTTAGAGAAGTATGGTCTTTTATATATAATAAAAGAAAGTTCTAAAAAAACGAACAACACTATCATCCACAAACCAAATGTTCCTTTTTCTAATGAGTAAAGAGATAGCAAGAGGCATTGTATTATATAGAGTATCTTATCAGACCATATATATTTTTTAGAAAGGAAATCTTTGCTAGAAATTAAATAGTTGTAGTCTGAATCCTTAATTATTAATCCTTTTTTTATAAAAATACATTAAGTTTTTTTCTTAGACTCAAAAAAAAATAATCATAGTTGTTCTAAAAGGAAAAAATTTTTTTTCTAATTTACCATTTAAAATAGCCAGTATTAGTGCAGGGATCGATATAGCATTTCTAAGAATGCAAGATATGTAAATTGCAGGAATAATAAAAATATGCTCATATGTTTGAAAAATAAAAGAGAAAAAGAGTTCATGCTAGACATCTTATTTAACTTAAATTTCGCCTGTATTTATATTTGCTCCTTCTAGATGACTAAGTTTCATCTCATTTATTGAATTTGCTGCATACTAAAAGAATTTAATAAATAAGTATGCCAATAAAACAGAATTTATACTTAGAACAGCTATTTACAAGTAAATTAACTTGTCTTAAATTCTATCTAAATATGCTTCTGCATCAATTGAGGTATAAAATTCGAACCCTGACCCTTAACTACTAATTGCTTAAAGAGAAGAATTATTAAAAAGCATCATTAAAATATAAAATGCCTTAATAAAATTCAGTAAAATACAAAGCTTATAAGATCTTTAGAAGCAGGTCTAAAGATCATGTAGCTTTTCAACATAAAAATTATAAACTAATCTTAAAAGCCTATTATCTATTTAGTAGATATTTATTTTTTGTAGCTTCTAATTTTGTTTCATTTTACTGCTTGAATTATTGATTTGTTGATTGATTCTACCTAACCTATCTTATTAATAATTTGTTAATTTCTAAAATAATGCTGTTAATTTTTGGAAATTATTTATTTACTTATTTACTAATAATTTAATTGATTAAATTTTTTTTCTTCCTCTTTAAATTTCTATGAATTCATGTTTTCATTTATTCATGTATGAATGAATTAATGAATGAGTTTGGTTTTAATTTTCCAACTATATAAAAAAAGATGAATCCATTTAAATCTTCTTTTTATTTTTCTTTAGCTTGAAATAGGAGATTCGAATGTTAATAATAATTTATTCAAAACATTTAAATCATTCATAAAGTATAATAGCTGTGTGTGTTTGTATTATTATAGTTTTCATCCAAATTCATTTTTTTGGTAAATTAATTCATTTATAAATGATATAAAACCACTTTATAAAAATATTGAGCTAAATATATTACTGTTAATAACTTTTAATTATTATATATATATAATGTCTATTAATAATTTATAAAAGCTATAATCTATTTTTGAATGAGCTAAACAATACATGAGTGTGTTTAAGTAAGTGAGCGCCAATATGTGAATACATTTTAAATCTCAAGATATATTATATAAGAGAAGCATATTATAAAAATTAACTTAAATTATTACAATTATGTGAGTGAGTATATGCTTAACTGAAAAAATTAAATTCTAATAAAGAACAAAATAAATAATGATTTTTTTTGAATGAATTAGTTTGTATACCAAGTAACTAAATAACGCAAATTCGAAATAATATACAAGTGTAAGTATCTAATTGAGTACCGATATTTGTATAAGTATTTAATAATTTACAAGAAATATTAGTAACAAGCAAAAAGTATATCATAAAAATAAACCTAAAATTCAATCGTGATGTGTGTGTGTTTAACAGAACAAATTAAATTAAATCTAATAATTAACAAAAGAAAATAAGGATTTAAACAAATAATATGTGTGTGTTTGCGTATATGTTATATGTATTATAAAAATATAAATTTGATATATTTATGAATTACATTTTTACTCAATTTAAATTAGTTTTTGATTAATAGTGAGAGAGTGAGTTATCTAGTGTTTTTATTTAAGTTATTTAGTTAGTTAGTTATTATTTCTTCACAAAATTCCTATCAAGATTTTTTGAAACTAAGGGTTGTTTGAAGCATTTTTTATTTTTTTAAGCTTGTATTACTATTTTCATTAATGCTATTTGAATTCTTTCTTGATGGTTACTCATTTTGTTGTTGGTTGTTTTAGGTTTGGCTTTTAGAATTTTCTTCTGCTATCACAACATTTGGTTGTTTTACTTCCTCTTTTTTCCTTTAGACTTAAATAAATTTTTTTTCCACCTATTATTACTATACTTTTTCTTCTTCTTATTTCTTGCTCTCAGCTTCATCAATCATCCTTTACTTTTATTTCTTTTCAGCTATTTCGAGCTCTAGTTTTTCTTCTTCATCATCTGACTTGAGTACTGATTTAATTGGAGTAATATTCATATTCTTTTTTAAAGGTGCAGCTGATGAAAAAATATTTAACCCAACGACTTTAATTTATTACTAAACCCCGCCGTTTTATTAGTTATTATTTTAATTATTCAAATTTTAATTAATAGAATTTTATTATTAGTTAGTAGTAGTTTTCTCATCCTTTTTGCTTTGTCTTGTGCTTTTATACTCTTCTTAGCGCTATTTTTTAAGTTCTTCCATCTCATTTTCCTCGAACTCTAATGACTCTATTATGGCCTAGTGCACACACCATCTTTTAATTGCTTCACCATCTTGCTTGTCATCTTTTTAAATTATTTCTTTAAATTTCTTTTCTAAGCGATTTTTTGAAACATCCTTCATTATATCAATCTTAGATATCTGTTCAAGAAGTACCTTCTTAGGTTGATAAGATCCATGGACTACTCTAATAAACTATTTTAATCTTTCATTAGTCCAGACAATTACAGCAGTTGGTTGCGCTTATCCATCAGAATTATTTGTCTTTTTTTTCAAACAAAGAGGGAAATTTTCTTATTCATCGTATTTTTTTATTCTGTAATTTATTAAAAAGTTTTAAACATCTCCTGCCTTATCTTTTTCTTAAAAGATAAATCCTTGCTTATTAGCATTTTCAACAAAGTTATAATTTTAGAAAGTAAGCTTTTTTTAATCAAAAATATCTTCCTTGTCACTATCAAATCCCTCATCAGATAAATATCCATCTGGTACAATAAACTATTTGGCAGAATCATCATCATCTTGATCTTCTTCATCTATGTCATCTTCTTCATTTTCAATATTTTCTGCATTTAACTCTTGTTCTTCGTCTTCACTATCTAAATCGTACTATATCAAATCCTCATCTTTAGATAAAAAATTGCGAGGGTTTATAATCTTGCTCTGTTAATCAAAATAAACATTTCTGTATTAGCGAACAAAATCATGGATGATAACTAGAATTTTTCTTCTGCCAGGCTTATTTAACTTATTTGATCCAGCTACCTCATTTTAACTATTACTTAAATTTTATTTTTTTTTCTTGATTAGGCTCCACTACTTCTTACTTTCTTATTTAATAATTTCAAACACTTCCTAATTTTTAGTAGTATCTTTAATTAACTCTGTAGTTTAAAGATGATTTGGGCGAGGATCTGCACCTCCTATTCTCCTTAATAAGCTTTTAGTAGGCTTAGCAGGTTATTGTTGATCAGTTTTTATTTCTGTTTAATTAATTTCAGTATTTTTTTCTGATGAATCGTTAACATTGTTAATACTGTCTTTATTTTAAGTTTATTACAAGGAATTAAAATTATTTGAATTAATATCAGGATTGCTTTGATTAGTCACATTTGCGCTATTATTAGCATTCTTTTTAGCAAAGAAACTAAGTAAATTCTTTTAGTTAATATCTTTTTAGTTATTCAATGCGGATTGTTATTATTAGCTTCCATTCTTTTTAGATTCGTTTTAATTTTTTTTTGAACCTATTTGTTTTGATTATTCCTAAGTTATTGAATTATTAATAGAGGATTCGCAAACACTTTATTTTTGTGTATCCTCGATTTATTCACTTTGTTAATCGCTAACTTCAGCTGTTTTTTTATTAGATTTTTTTGCTGCTTTCTTCTTTGGTTTTGTTTCTTGCTACGTTTATTAACCATTTTCTAATTAAATAGCTTCGTTTTACATCTCTCCTATGTCAATTGGAGTTACTTTTCCACTGTCTATCTTCATTTTTTTCAAATTATCTTCTATACTTTTATCTACTTAATTTTATTTTTGCGAATTACTCTTTCCATTAATTTTAGTCTAAACCTTCATTTTAGGAGGATTCATCACTGTCTTTTAGTAAGCAGTGAAAGCCTCATCTTCTCCTTTACCTTTTTCTATAGCTTTGATGAGCTTTTCTAATCCTCTAATTAAAGCTTGGTGCTGGCGACGCTTTTTCCTAATATAGTCTAACTCTTCAATTTTTGTGTTATTAGAGAGACACTAAATTTCTTTTACTTCCCAAATTTCATGCAATCCTATTTTTAAAGAGCTTACTTATTATTCATTTTAATTTCCTTCATTTTATTATTTTTATAGCATAGTTTATATATCTTTTGTGAGCTTCAATCCATAATTCTTTTTTTCTGCCCATTCACCAATTATGTCACGATAAAAGTCAAAATCTTTTTGGGATATTTCATGAATTTAAGCCAAATATTATTTAGTGTATTCTTGCAAAACTGTACAGAGCTTAATTAAATCAAAATCATTACAGTTTTTACCTTCTACAACCCATAGGCAACTTTCTTTGATAAGTTTCTTTTATAGCTCGGCTATCTGCTCAGTGCTAGATTGTTCATTAATTGCAGATAAGTAATCTTCTATTTTTTAAGATAAAATTTCTTATGGCATAGCAAACATAATCTATTCGGATAAATCAATTCCTTAAATTAAGAGTTTATTTAACTCTTAAATAAAACCATTCTTTTTGCTCTACCAGTATTACTCACTGGCATTTTGTTAGCCATTTTATTAGCTATTCAAAGCCTTCACTTGCTCTAAATTTTCTTGAACACTTTGGCTATTTACTTCTACTGTATTTTGCTGAACATTATTTTGAGATTAATTTAACGTTTAAGCAGGACTGTCTCCCTAACACTCAATATTCATCTGTCTAGAATTGCTAGCACTGCTTAAAATCTATTATCTTTCTTCCTCCATAATCATCAAATATGAATTTAAAGCTTGAGCTGGTTTATAAATTAAATTATTTATTTTTAAAGTGCTTTAGTACTAAAAATATAATGATTGATTGGCTCTATCTTTTACTTTCGCTAACAAAGAAAGAAAATAACAATTAAACAAGTTTATTTGCTTTAATTACTAATTAATTTCACAAAAATCCAATTTGATCCTCTTTCGCGCTGATTTTTCACCGCTAAAGTGTTAAAATTCAATTTTAAAATCATAAAGCCCTTTTAAGTCTTAAAATTTAAATTATAATTGTTAAGTTTATAGCTTAATTTATAAATTAAATATTTAATTTTCAAAATATTTACAAAAAATATTTCTTAAAATTAAAAAAAGTTTTAACTCACTTAATAAATTTGTAAAATTTTTTAATTCAAACCATTTAAATTTAATTAAAAGTAAAAATAATTTTCCTTAAAGTTTAAATATCCTAAATATTTATTATATTTTACCAATTCAAAATAATATTTATTTGTTTTAAGATTTCAATTTAAAGTTTTTTTAAATATGCTCAAAAGTTTCAAGTGATTTAATCTCACTTTAACTTAAAAAATAATTAAAATATTGAGTACTGATAAGAATGTTTAAATGTAAAAACCTAATTTAATTTTTTTTTAATTTATAATTTTAATCAAAATACAAACTAATAATTAATAATGAATAACTAACTTAAGGTTAGAATTATTATAAATATAAGCTCCAATAAATAACTCTAATTTAAATAATTAGATATTTAATATGATAATTCGTAAATCTACTTACATAATTAAAATAAAATAGAAAAATTTTTAAATAATCCTTTACCACAAATTTTAGAATTAAAAGGTTTAATTTTAATAATCAAGAAACAAATTAAAAAAAATTTGTGAAACTAACTCTCAATAAAAAATAAAGTTTTTACAAAATACTAGAAAAGACAGCTATTAAAAAAAATATTTATACTTTTGCTTGTTTTTTTATCTGCTTTTTTTTCTAGTTAGTTAATTTATATCAGAGTTTAAAATTGAGGGTTTTGAAGAAGTAAAAAATGTAAGTTGAGATGATTGAATGTAAAAAATTAATAGTGAAATTGCTGAATTTTAATTAGCAAGTATATCTATCTATCTCTTGTTTATGGTAATATTTATTCTATATATAGCTTATTGCTGATTCTTTCTTTTTATATTAAATTATCAAAAAATGAATATTATATATTATGTTAACTTATTTTGATACTTAGAGTCTTTGCTCTTAAGAAAATAATAAATATAATTAAAACTCTTCTTTTTATAATTAATAAATTGGTTATTTATTCATTGGAGTTTGTATACATATCATTTATTATTACTAATACTACCAAGCTATCATAAAATATATGAAGGGCATCAAAAAAAATTAAGTCATGCCGAGAGCACCTAGTTTAAGCAAATTGAAAAGACAAAGCGCTACACATGATTTAGCTCCAGTTTCAAGGAATTTAGAAGATGAAGATAATTCATCGAATGAAGAAGATGGATTAGTGACAAATAACAAATTATAAAATAGTTAAAGGGAAGAAAGGCAAAACCAAACATAAAAAAAAGTAGAATTTGAAGAAGATTTAAATAAAATAAATGAAAATTGCAATGAAAGTGAAAAATTGATTATAGGTGAGACCAAGAGTATTGGAGGATCCTTGTTAATTTTTGATAAAATAAGTTAAAAAAGTAGAAATAATATCTTAAGGTCTAATAGTAAAATCAATCATAGTAATTTCGAGGAGGCTAATTGTAGAGAAACAAGAAGCTTAGAAAATCATGCAGCATCTAGTAGTTTTAATATCGAGCAAAAAAGAGCATTGTTACTTTAGTAAAATAGTGCTGCCGTTTCTGAAAATATTTTATCACCAAAAGGTGATAGTAATCATGCAGGATCTATGTCTCTTTTATCTGCTTAGAATTTGAATCCTCTACTATCACCTGCAGGAATAAAAAGCAGTGCACATATATTAAATGGTAATTAGTAAAAATCACATTTTGCCTCTGTCCTCTAAGGAAAAAAGTCTAATGTTAGCAAATCTGGTACAATTTAGCCACTAGGAACAAAAAATACCAATAATTTTTTACGAAGTTCAAATACTAAAGATGGTTTAGTAAAATTTATGAGTACCATGCAATCGTAACCCTCAATATTAAAGAAAAAGAAAACACTAAGTGAAAAAGCACAAGGAGGATGGAATGTATTAGGAAAAGTGCTGATTATTTTACGATTTATGAAGTAACTGAAGCGTTCCTCTATTTACTACAATTTTCATAATCTAAAGTTAATGCATTATTAGATGATAGGCGATAAAGCGAATATTGATAAAGATGAAAAAGATAGACTTAGAAGTAATAATATTCTAAACTAATGCTAGAAATTTATTATACCAGTAATGAAAAAAGTATCTTCAGCAATAAAAGTTTATTAGCCTGATAATATTTGGCTGCTTGTATTTTATGATGTTATTATTTTGGGCTTAACTATCCTAACGGCATTTTTTGAATTAATAATTAGCAGTTTTAATAACTTTTAAGGGTACGAAATAGTGACTCCTAGCTACGTGATTCTGCGTAATGTATGTGGAGCTATATATTTAATAGAAATCTTGATTCGTATGAATACAGCTATTTACAAAGAGGGTATTATAATAATTAGTAGAGAGTCTATTTTTAGAAACTATAGCAGAATTTAGTATTTTTGGATGGATTTAGTAATTTTGATAAGTATTCTTGTTATTTTCAATAATTACATATTATCTTTGATATTTTTTGCTTTGAGATGTGTTAAGATAAGTCGTCTCTCATAAGATTTAAATGATCATTTTAGAATTTGGTATCGTTTTCCAACTGGTTGGACTCTAACAAAGCTCTTTTCTATGATTTTAACCTTAGCTCATTTTTGGGGATGCTAGTTCCATTATATTGGTCGTTTAGAGTACGAAGCTGGAAAGGACAGCTGGCTGATTAAACAACACTTGATAGATGAATATTGGTGGATTAAATACATCAATTCCTTTTATTTTACAACGATTTCAATGGTAACTATCGGTTACGGAGATATAGTACCAGTAACAAATATTGAAAAATTATATTGTACCTCAATAGCAGTTTTAGGTTCTTGCTTCTTTAGTTATATTGTCAACACAATAGGTTCTATATTCTAAGAAATTTCAAATAAGGAAGCAGCTATCAAACAGTAAAAGAACAATATCTCAGATTACATGGGTAAAAGAAACATCAATTAAAAACTGCAACTTAAAGTCATAAAGTATTTAGACTATACTCATTCTAGACAAGCAGATGGACCTCTCAAAGGTTAAATGATATTAAATACAATTGCTAAAAATCTAAGAGAAGAAGTTTAACTTGAGTATTTTGGAAATATTTTATAAAATACTAGAGTATTTAAAAATAACTTTTCCCAAGAGTGTTTAAGAGCTTTATCTTTGAAACTCAAAGAAATCATGTATGGTCCAGGAGAAGTTATTTTCCACAAAGGAGAGCTAGACTATAAAATATTTTTTATACAGAGTGGTGAAGTGTCCCTTTTTTTAGAAAAAGATGGAGGAGAAGTATTTGAAATGACTAAACTTTAGGTAAGTTCAATATGTTGAAATTATTAATTATTTAATTTTCAAAATTGTTGCAAAATAAATTTTTAAAAATTGCTACAATTTTGTAAAATAAAAAAAAACCATTTTTATGAAATTTAAAATTTAAAATCTTTATTAATTGGCTTAATTTAGCTTTAAAAAAACAAAAATAATAAATTTAAAAATATTTTTGAAAAAAGAAAGGATAACACTTTGGTCAGTTTGGGTTTTTTGGGTGTAAGCCTAGAGAAATAGCTGTTAAATGCTGTGACATCACACACTTAGTTTATTTAGAAAATGAGGATTTTATTTCTGTTATAAAGAACTATTAAGAAGACTATGTAAAAATATTTATTTTAGTTATTTTTGTTGAAAATTTTATTTTGAACTAATTCTACAATCAAATTCTTAAAAGATTTTAAAAATTTAAATCAAAGGAAAAATATTACATGATGAAAGATGAAATCAACTTTAAAGATAAAAAACTCAGTACAAAATGCAGTTCTTGTGGAGCATATGATCACACTATAGTTGATTGCAGTTTGGTCACTCCTCACTTCAACAGATTTAGGACTATGATTAAATACATTTATCCTGTAACTTAAAATAGATAGGCTCTTATCAGGGAGAGAAACAAGTTTAACTCATTCTAAAAAAATTATGTAATTTTATAAAAATTTAGCTTAAAATTTTATATTTGTTTTTAAATCGTTAGGCTGTAAGAGAGGATTTAAAGAAAGTGAGAAGTAACTTGGCGCTCAAATTTTTATAATCTGAAGAGATAGACGAGGTAACTGATGAAAATGATTTCAGTGAGGAATACGATTAGATGAAATAAAATCCCTAAATGGATGATAAAGAGTATTTTTTAAAGCAAAAAATGCAATTTAGGTATGTGGATGGCGAAATAGTCAATTATGAAAGTGAGAATACTCATAATTGCATGACAGATGATAATTAATCTTTGGTAACTGATCAATAAAATTAGTTTGGTAGCCAACAAACTTTACAACTCAGAGATAGTGGTATCAGCTAAAATGACTCAGTTCCTGAAATAGTTGTTTAAAGAAAAGAATAAAAACAGTTAAGTATTATCAAAAATAATTATAACCCTTACCTAAGATCAAATAGCGTTGTTTAAAAGTAAAGTCTTTTTAGAATGGAGTCGTTAGCAGCTTTGTCTTCGGATATTAATAGAGATGATGCAGCTGATACTCTTTCTAAAGGGTAGGGATCTATTTCCCAATTACCTCATAATAATGCTGGAGTTAATTCAAGCTCAGCTGGTTAAAATTACGTGTAAGATCAGCAAAATAATTTTGATACTAATACAGAGAGATCCTAGAATTTTTATACATAAGGGCCTTATGAAAACACAAGTAATGTAAACAGTCTTAATATGAATGCCACTCCTCGCTAAGCAGGTGCAAGCAGTGGTATAGGAAGTGGCTATTTGACATAATAAAATATTGCAGCTGCCACCAATACTGTAGAAAGCACTCCTTTAAAATAATCTTTTGACTAAAGTTTAGATGAAAATAAAAATCAATCTACAGCTGCTTAGGCAAATTAATTCTCAAGCGAGTAAAAGAAATTAACACATCATTAGCTTTAACAAGTCAAAGAAAAGCTTCAAATGCTTAATGAAAAGTAAAAGAAAAATTAAAAAAAATAAATTCCTCGTACAAGAAAAAAATAGGTCAGCATCTAAATTTAAGGAAAGATTTTGGATAAAGAAGAATCTTCAAGTCATAGTTACCTCGAAGAAGAAGAAGATGATGATGTTGATTAAATTGTAGTAAAAACAAAACCTTTTATGAATGGAAATATTCCAAATTAAGATTTAATTGAAGAAAAACTTGAAATAAATGAGCAGTCTTCAGAGAATATCAAAGACATTTAAAATAATGTTTAAAATATCAAAAAAATGAGTTAATTTACTAATAGTCCTTAGAACAAGAATGGCATTCCTCTTTCCAATGAAGATGATGACTAAGATATTATCCTATGTTAAAATAATGTTGAAGACACTTTGTAATAGTAACAATCTTAATCGTCAATCCAAGAAAAAATAAATAAAAAGCTAGTGAGTTACTAATAAGGAGAGAAAATACTTGAGAGAAAAAGTGAGTAGAGTATGTATGATGTGGAAGCATCTTCTTTAACCTTAGTTAATCACTAGTTTTTGTAAAACCAGAAAAGCAACAACACAATAAGCTAATCTCAGAATCCATAGACTAACCCTAGCAACACTAACATATTAGAGGAATAAAAGTAGAGCTTAAAAATTGATATAAATTCTTTACAATAATATGAAAGCAGCTCTTCTCCAAGCTTTTAGCATAAATAATACAAAAATTCAAACTTTTTTGGTTTTAGCAAGTAAAATACAGGAAGCGATTAGCACAGCTAAGAACTAGAAGCTATAAATTATTCTCCTTAACCTCGCATAAACTTAAATTAGCCTTAAGAAGAATAAAACAAAGTGCAAACTTAAGAAGATGATTTTTAACTCAATAATTCTTATCACACTAATCAAGAAAAGTCTGAAATAGATATCAAACCTTCACCTGTTAAAACTCCTACTCACAGAAGAATTACAATCTAAGCTGAAAAGATATTTGGAAACAATATTCCTTTTGATACTCAAGAGAGTAATCAAGACGATCTTGGAGCTTACAACCAAAATAAAAGAAATACAGATGAAAGTGATAACTAAGAAATTTTATTAGAAAATTATGATTTCGATAAAAAAAAATCATTGAATTAGCAAGGAAGTTTCAAAAGTAAAAATAATTTCTTAAATATAGATTTAGGAGGATTAGCAACTGTTTAAGAAATAATTACAAAAAACTCTCAGGATGATGAAAATACATCACCTGGTTAAAATAACGAAGAAGAAGTTAGAAGATTTTCTTCCAGAAGTGATTAACAAAAAAATAATTCACCACTGATTTAGATGAAAAAATCAATATCTGAAAACCCTAACAATCATGAAGATAGCGAAATCAAAAATCATATTAGTCAAAAAGATTATTTATTAAACAGAAACAATTTACAGCTTATAAATGAGAACAGCATCGAGCAATCACAGATTACACCAAAGAAGGTAAATACAGTAGTCATCAATGATAATTAAGTCCTTCAAAATAATAATTATTAAAGTTCATATTCTTCTCCAATTAACAAAAGTAATTAGTAAAACCCATTAATAAGCAACTTTATTTAAAAAGAAGGCTAATAATTTAATAAAATGATGAGATAAAACTCTCTTTCTTTCATTCCTGGAGGTAATTTTAATACAAATGACATGAGAAAACTTATAGCATACAATAGAGCTAACTCAAAATAATATTTCTAAATGCAAGATGATTAAGCATAAGGTGCTGCATTATATGGCATTAGCAATTATGGGTAAGCTCCGATTAATCACATTAGTAAATAAAATCAACCTCTATAAGCAATTAAAAATAGAAAGACAAACTCAATTTCTAATCAAAACTAATTAAATAGCCCATCGAATCAGATTAGCTCAACTAAAAAGAATTCAGCCTACCCTCCTATTGCTGATAGTTTTTCTTAGCAGGTAATGTATCATTAGAAATATCTCTAAAGTAAATAACATCTCAAATCTAGGAACAGCATTTAAGTAAACTAATCAATTATTAATAATCAACCTTTTTATGATAGCAATCCAAATACTACTAACGGTGGCTATAACACACCTAAAAAAAGATAATCAGGAGCTGTAGGTACAAGGTTTGGAAAGGGATAATAATTTAGTAGTTCTACATATGGATAAGTAAATAGTGCAAGTAACTCGAATCACACATCGTTTGCCCATAATAACAATAATAATAATAATAATAATAATCGTGCAAGAATGACTTCATGGGCAAGTGTTAATAACAATATGAACAATAATGCTGCACCTTATGGAAACAAGCCTGATAGTTAGACTAATTTTCCAGAAGATTAATATGATGAAGATATGATTGAATATGAAAGTGTTTCAAATGCTGATTTATACATTTATGATTTTGATGCTATGAAAGAATACAAAAAATACTATCCTCAACACAATTATAAAAGAGTTATTAGTGATTGCTTGCGCTCAAGAAAGCCATTTATTTCAAATAAATCAATTCATAATAATCCTTTTATCCAAAAATTAATGAATAAAAAGAAAAAAATTCCAAGGCGTTTACCAAGTTTGATGAAGCAATATAACGCTGATTAAAAGGATTGATTTTTTGGTGCATTAATTGTATAAAAAATTAAAAACATTAAAAATAAAAATAATATTTATTTAATTTTCTGTCTTGTATATATTAAAATCATTTCACACTTATTATTTACTATAAAATTTGTTTAAATTAAGAGCTCAAAATTATTTTAATTCAAATTTAATATAAAAATGGTGTTTATTAATTTATTTTAAAACTGGATATACTTTCATAAGAAAAAATATCAGATATTATGTTATATTCAAAATATAAGAATAAGATATATAAATTGATTTTATTAACAAACCTTTTCTTAATGTAAACTTCTTATTATAAAATTAAGTATTTGATAAAAAAACTATAAAAGCTAATCTTAAATTGAAATTTCTCAAAAATAAGAAATTATTTTAATTTAGAATTCTACTTTAGATTAAACTTAATAAAGTAAAAATCAAAAAAAATTTAAAATAGTGATTAATATAATCTATGCTTAAAGAAATATTTTAGTTGAAAAAACATAAATTAAAAAAGTCTTTTTTTAAACAATATAAATTAAATGAATTTTATAAATTGTATCACTCTTGACTGTTAGCTTTACTATCAGCAATTCTTTTTAAAGCATACATTTTAACATCAAACAGCTCATCAGGAAATTCAGGTTATTTCTTTTCGAAAATAATATCTAAATTTGCTTTGCTAAATAATTGCTTATACATAGAGTCAGATCTAGTGATAGAATAATCTTAAGAATCAAGAATAAATCCTTCTTCGCTAATATTTTCTTTGACTATAATTAATCCATTTTAGCTTAATGAGTTTGAACATTTTTATAAAAATCTGATATAATCATCATCTTTTATTTAATTTGAAACCCATTAGATCCAAATACAATCATATTGCTTTTAAAATTAAAATTCTTATAAACCCATCTAATAAAAATCTTCTACATTTGGATACTGTTTCAGCTAATATTTTGCTTCAATAATATATTTATCACATTATTCAAGCAGATCTACTTTTTAAAATACATTCATAAGTAATTCTTTTGTAATTCTTCCTATTCCAGCTCCACAGTCTAGCGCTCTATTAAAATTTTAACTCAGTTCAGGAAATTTCTCTTAAAGTTATTTTAAGAAATATCTACTAAATTTAATATCTAAATCATTCAAATGTCCATAGCCTCCCATAACTCCATCATAGCTACTTTCACAATTTTACCAGTACTAATTACCTTTACTATACCATTCCTTCTAAAATTCATCATCGCCATCCCATAAGTTCTTTAATTGCTCATCTTAGCTCTAATGTTTCTATTAAGTTTTAGCACAGTTACTAAACTAAGGATAAGAAATTAAAAAAGGTAAAGAGTATAAAATTGACTTTCTTTTGAATATATTTTTAAGAATCATAGCTAAAAAATTAAAAGTGATATCTTATTTATTAATAAAAATTATTTGGATGGACATTATATTCTTATAAGTGAAATAATCATTTGAAATAATTTTATACTTTTATTAGTCTTATCTTTATAATAATAATAATAATAATAATAACATAATTTATTAAATATACCACTTCTAAATATTTTTAAAACTTTATAACATACATTTTTATCATCTAATTTTTTTACATAAGTCATATTGAGTTTAGATTTTTGGAAAATTAGAGCATTTATATATATTATTTATTTATTTATTTATAAAGACATTAAAATTAAAATATGGATATTATAAAATAATCTGAATTTTAAATTTATTTTATTAAGCTTTAAGAAAGTATGAAATTAAATTTATAAACAAGTTTTATTGTGTGGCATTTTTATTATTAATAATAATTATAATAATTTTTAAATTAATTTAGATTTACATATTATTCAATTTTTTTAAATTTATTTTATTTATTTAGATTGTTTTGTTTAAATTTATTTGAAATTTAAGTTAATATTTATTTATTTTTAAATTGATTGGTTTGGTCATTCATTTCATTAATGAGATTAAGAATTTAATTAGTCTTACTAAGAGATTTCATTGTTAATGATTGGTATATTTGATAGAAACTCACTGTTTCGATTTGTTTATAAATTAGTTAGACCATTAAAGTTGTTATTATTTTGTTGTTTTAATAATATTTTTAAAATGAGGTCTTCATCTTTTGGATCTCCTGAATCTTCTCTTTCATTTGTGTAGTTTGCAATTATATTAGTATTTGAGTTGGACTTTGGTATTTTTTCTAAAGTTATTTCAGACTTATTATCTAGCTGTAAATTGTTATACAAATTAGAACCTTGCTCAGATGATTTGTAATTTTGTATTGATAGAGATATGTATGATGAGGACGATGAGCTTAATTAATGCTAATTATTTTCACTATTGAACATAAAATATTAAGATTTATCATCACTTTTTTGTATATTTGGGCTGCATAGCTGGGAATTTGAATTTTTGCTAAAAAATGATTTTTACATTCTTTAGCTTTTTTGCATTATCGTGTTAGCAATTGTAATTTACCAATTTCCATTTTTTTATGCTACTTATTCATCGCCAGATATTAAATTTAAAAATATAACATCTTCATTTGCTTTTAATTAACTTAATTCTTAGTGATCATCTTTTGGATTACTTTCTAATCTATCTTAAATTGATGTTTAAGACGATATATCATTTTATTGTTAATTTTTTTCAGGATTAGTCTATGATTTATTAGATTTATTGCTTTTATTTGATTGCACTTTTTTTTCTGACCCCATGCTTACTTTAGTAGTGGTTGATCTTTTTATTAGAGGTGAAGTATCTTCTAAATCACCATATGACTCTCTATCTTAACTATCTATATTCATGTTATGTACCTTAGATTTTATTTCTTTAAAAGAATTAATTATTTGTTAATGTTAAAAATTTTTGAATTACTTTTATTGAGAATTTTGTCTTCTGAACTTTACTGGCTGAAAATGTTTTTCTTACTGAAGATAGACTTAATGTTGTTATGTGGTTCATCGCTAACGTATTGATTACTACTCAATTATAACTCTTCTTCAATTTTTTAATTTGCCAAATTATTTTAGTCCATGATTTTTATTTCCTTCATTTATTAGTAAAATGTACTTTTCTTTTTTACTTGCTTACGTCCCAAAAATAATGTTCTCTGTTAAATTTTTTCATCTTCTGAGCTGATTTCTGATTAAAAGCATTAGATGTTTGTCTTTTCTAAATTTTTTAGAGATAATTTCTCATCACTTAAACACTCCTTGCTTTTCTGTAAACTCGAACTATCATCGCTAATATCCAAATTATCTCTAACTTACTTTATTAGCTTTGAATTTACTTAATTTTTTTTTTAATAATTCAAACTGTCAACACTCTTCACAAGTTCATTTTTATACGTTGATGTTTTGGTAGATTTAAGTTAGCCGTTTATTTAAAGAAAGTTTAAATCAAACGAATGTCTTGATTCTCTACTTCTCTATATTTCTTTCATAGGTAGAAAAGACATGAAATTTCCTTTCTTTTTATCAATTTCATAGTTAAATTGAGATTATAATTAATGATATTAGCTTTGAGGACAAGATTTTACTTGATTACCAGTTAAATTCTAGGCTTACTTAGTTTTTGGATCCACTTAAGTGTCGTAGGAAAATTTCCTAATTTTATCTCTTACCAAATAACCAAAATATTGCTTATTAACTTCTATGCAAGGAGAATCGTTATGGCTCCTTTTGCGGAGATTTGGTGATTTGTAATGAGTATTATCTGCTTTGCTTGTTTAATAAGGACTTTCTTTAAGAACTCTTGGAGATGATGTTTCATCTAAAGAATTCTTTTTATAATTTTCTTAAATTATTTTAGGTGTAAGATTGCTTTTATTAGGCGAAGAATTTGAGGAGTTTTTGCTACTTTCAAGATTTTGGTAAGAAAAATTTACCATGCTGCTAAATAACTCTCTTTTCTATTGAATAGCTGCAGCTGCTTCTAAATTAAATAGGGTATTTAGACTTGGTTATTTAATTGAATCCTATAGCAATTGCTTAAAGCATTCTTCCTGCTTTTGTATTTATTTTAATTCCTCCTCTTCGTCCTCTGCTAATTAATTCCAGTCAAAAAGTTTCTTTTCTTTTTTATTTAAAAATGAAAATCCTACTTCATTGATCTTAATTGAATGTTTTTGAGTAAGAACTTAGCTTTAATCTTCAAAAGTAATTTAATCTAAATCTTTCAATAAATAGGTATGAAATTCTTTTGGTTTGAATTTCCATCCATAATTTTTTTCTGAATTTCCATTTGACGAAGATCTGCTTTTTTATGAATCAACAGATGAAACACTACTGTTACTGCTATTTAAGCTGTCCACTTCGTCTCCATCAATATTAAAATACTCGCTGCTTTGATTATTTCTGCTCTTGTTATTTTTTCTTCCTCTTTTTACAAAGTTACTTTAGATACTTTCATCATTATTTAGTTTTATTTAATCTAACATTTCTAAACTCTTTAATTGATTGTCAGGTTTTTTCATTGGTGAACTAAGAAATATTTTCTTTATATTAGGTGTTGCAGGTGCGTTTTAAATCGTTCTAGTGGGAGTTGATAAAACTGGAGTCTTTGGAGTTCGTATTCCTAAAGAATGGGAGCTTTATAAACTGTTACTACTTCCTAGCTTTGGAGTCTGATTTTTGCTTTTTAACATAGGTGAATCCAGTTATAATTTTTAAAGCACTTATTGTTGTTATTCTTTTTTCGATTAAAGAGAACTTACAGATTCTCTTTGTTCTTCCTCTTCCACTGAGCTTGGTTTCTTTTTATTTTAAACAAAAAAAATGTATCGTAAATATTAACAATTTATTTTGTTTTTCAATAAAAATTTTTTTATTGAATAATAAATATTTCAACTGTAATTACTTGTTTAGGTGTTCCTACTTAGAGGGTTATTGTTTTTTTGATAGGACTATTTAAACGCTAAAAAACCTCTTAATTTTTTAAAGAATTAACAGCATTATTCTGTTTTTCTGTTTCCTTTTTACCTTCAATAAGCTGTTTTCTTCTATTGAGAAGTGATTATTTAGCATTACAATTCAATTGAAATTTTTATTTGCAAGGCTGTTCTTCTTCTCCTAGCTTTCCTTTCAATATTTTCTACTAGTCTTAGACCATTTTATTTAAGTCCGTCCACTTATTTTCTTTTTAAAATAAAATTTAAAAGAAATACTTCTCTAAATATTCAATTACAATCTTCAATCCAGCACTCATAGTGACTGTTTTATTCGACACATTTAACAATTATCTCTGCAAGTTTCTTTAAATGCCCAATATATGATTTTTATATCACTTTTGTTACATGAGTAACAGGGTTAGTGATTCTTCTTGTCGTAACTTCCGAATTTGAAATAATATAATTGACTAGTTTAACTCTTTTAATAATCTTATTTAAAAATATTGATTAATAAGTTTAGAGCAGTAAATAAAATTATTTAGTTTACATAAAATATCCAAGAAGGGTTATCGTTTTGTTAAGCAACTTCAATAATAGTTTCAAATAAATGTAAGACATTTAAATGAAGTTGATTGTTCCATTCGTACTAAAAGAATAAAATCTTTATTTTAGAAATAAAATAAAAACATAATGAGGATAATTTATTAGCTGGTTAATATATTTTTACTATTATAATTTATAGTATTTCTTGGTCAAATATTTCCTAAACAACCTCTTTTATTTTAAACGAAAAAGCAAGCTCAATCAATTTAATTAACTTCAATCTATGAGCTTAAAACATTGCAATTTTCTCTCCAAATTGTCCATCAAATGAATCAATTTTTTTTTACTATTAAGCATTAAAAATAACATAACTTATATCATATTCATATTAAATTATTTTTTAAACTACCTATGCTTAGGTCAATTCTCTTTTGATTGAGACAATAGATTCTTTGAAATATTTCTCCACTATTTTATTTCCTTTTATCGTTTCTTATTTATATTTAAAATTTAGAGCTGTCCTTAAATAAATTTTTAATTTAAATACCAAATTCTATGCGAAATTAAATGTCTTCATTCTAGAGAAATGCCAAAAGATGTTAAGCAACATCACTATTATAGCTTATTTCATCTATATTCTATATACATAATTTTTAAAAAAAAAGTTGATTATTTGAATCATTTACACTGCTTGAAAGAGACTAAAACACTTTCTATGAATGGTAATTTAAAATTTAAAAGCCCAAATCCTCTCCTCGGTTGATATCTTAAAAGTGATCAAGGATTTCACAAATTATCATGCTGCTGTTTTTCATTTTCCAGAATAAGATATCATATTCTGAATTCTATTCTTAAAGCATGTTTTTAGATATTTATTTTTGTTTTTCATCAATATTTTATGATGAAGAAAAAGCTGAAGAAGCATCTGCATTTCTGCTTTACTTCATTTGAAAACTTTACTAATTATTTTATAGATTATCAAAAAGTCCTTCAATCAAATCGCATTTTTTTTGAAAATAAAACTAAATTCTAACATCTTCTTCCTCTTATTTTCTACCTTAAAGAAGATCTTTAGGCAAAGCGCTTTGACTAGGTATATCAACTTCCTATTGCTATTTAGGTTAATTTATAATAAGCAATATTAAATCCATAATAGTTTGATCGTCTACCATACAAACAAGTCTGTCAGAGAAGGAAGGAAGCTTCTCAAATATGTACTATTCCATCTTTAATAAATTCATTTTAAAAAAAGTATAATTTATATAAAAAGAAAGAAAATGAATGTGTACTTCTTTCATATTTCGATTAAAGAAATTAAGGAAGACTTAGTAGAAGTAGGATATAGAAATAGAATTTGAAGATGTTTTAAAATCAAATAGGAGGCTCAAGAAATAGTAAAGATAATCTATCTACTTATTTTCTGCCTCATCTCCTTCACACTATAATTACAGATTACTTTATTAAGATGAAGATACATGTTATGTTAAGCTTTATTATTAGCTTTTTAAATGTTTTCTTTTCTAATTGCTTGGCTCCACATCTTCTAAAAAACTTGACTACTTATTAAACTTATTTGATTATTCACCAAAAGCATTTAAAATAGGAGAAGTTTAAGAATTATCGCTTTCATTAGCAGATGTCATATGTGCTAGCAATTAATCTTTATAAGAATACAAATTATAAAAAGTTTCTGTTCGCTTATTTTTTGCAATTTTATCTTTGGGTGGGAAAAACATGTAGGAGATTTCCTTTTAATCAGAGCTAATAACATCGGCTGCATGGTGAGATAACCTTTTTATAAATATCACTTTGTTTATTTTATTCATTTTATACTATTTTGGCTATATTTATTTAAAATTAAGTTCATTTTTAAAAATAAAATGAACACATTTAAGCTAACATCTTTAATTGCTATGCTTAACTTCCTAATTAATAATGATTACAAGAAATAATTAACATATTCTGATTGGCTAGCTTTTTTTGATGAGATGCGTTCATCCTTTGATTAATCTTCTACTTTAATAAAGTCTATTATTTCCTTCATATGAGCACATATCCTAATTAAAATAAAACAGTAAATCTCATTAAATAGCATATTTATGAAATCTAAATTGCTTGAGAATTTGTAATTAGTGAGTTAGTTAGTTTAGATTCCTCATAATCCTCACCAATATTATTGATGAGTTTTGGAAGCAAAAAATCAATTAAGAGTTGTTTTAAATATAAAAAAAACTGGTATACTTCTCAATTAACGAGTTGTTAGATTATTCTAGTGTCTGTACAAAATCTGAATGTGTAAATATCTCCAATATCGTCACATTTGGCCTCAATAGTAAGCTCAGTAAAGAGTCGTTTGGCAGAATCGAATTAAAAGATATAGTATTTTGAGGAGAAATTTTTTAGTTTAAACTCAATATCTTTTCCTCTTATAACTAGTTGGATGCTTAATTACGCTGAAGCATCTCTTCTGAATCTAAGCTATAATTATATGCAATTTTAGGTATCGCCTTATTTTCTTTTTCTTGAATTTAGCCTTCTAATTTTTCATCTTTAAAATTAGAATTTTGCTGCATGCTATCTTATTATTTACTTAAACCTACCTACCTCTTTATTAAAAAACAATTAATTAATTAAAGGTTATTTAACTTTTTTTAATTATTTTACTATAACAATACAATTAATCTTAATTAGATTAAATTGATTGATTAAAATCAATTCATTTTCATTTGTATCTTGAATAGAAATCGATTTCTTTTCTTTCTTTAAATATTTTATTTGACTACTATCATTCATTTATTAGTTAGCTATTTAATATAATTTGTTGTATATTTATTGCTGCTTCGATAATTTAGTGATAATCATCTAATTTAATTTTTAGCAAACTTAAATAAAAATATTGTTCATTTACTTAAAAAACTCTCTCTTCTTAATTATTCTTTAATCCGCGTTAAAATTTATTCAATTTACAAACTAAAATCCATTTACTTTTTTCTTTTTGACTTAAATAAAAAAAATACAAAGTATTTTTAACTATGGGAAATTTATTATCTTATCATACTAATTCAACTTGTAAACAAAATCTTTCAATAAAATAAGTATAATTAATACTTAACTAAAATTTATCAATTTTTACTGTTTTAAGTAATTTATTTGACTATTTCATCTCATTTTAATCTCTGACCTCAAAAAGTAATTAATTTTAAAAGCATATCATTTTAATACATATTAAGTTATAATTATTTAGCAAATATCTATTTCAATTAAAACTAAATGTTTAAAGATAATTAATTGAATAATATATTAAAACCATAGAGTTAAAAAACCTTAAAGTATTTTAATTAACCTTATTTTTAAAAAAATAAAAATAATAATAAAACTCCTTCTGCTTTTAATCATAGAAATTTAATTATTTTCTAGAAAAATAATTAATTTAATTAAATATAAAATATTAATTATTTCTGTTAAAGATCAATACTGTAAGCAAATAATTATTAAATATTTAAGCTTTGCTTTCTTAAATTATAGATTTTTATTCTAGGCAAATTATTGTTCAATAAATAAAATATGTAAGAAATTACTTCTTAAAATAAATATTTAAGGGAAATAAAGCTTAACAAAACAAATAAAAGATGAAAATTACTTTATAATTTTTTATTTTTTTTATCTAAAAAGAGTCAAAAAATTATTATATTATAAGCACTTATTTCATTAAATATTCAAACTTTTTTTATAATGAGAATTAATATAAAAATATTCAATTTAAAAAAAATTCAATTTGAAATGAAAAATGAAAAAAAATATTTATTTATTCTTTAAAATACTAAAGAGTTGATAATTGATCAATATTAAATTTAAAAATAAATTTTTTGAGCAAAATTTAACTAATCAATCTTTCATCATTTCTTATTACAAATTGAAGTTATATTGAAGAGTAAAAAAGTAAAATATTAAAGAAAAATAAAAATATTTGTAAAATTTATTTTATTAGTAAATTGACATTAACATACATATTTATTTTTAATTATTTATATTAAATTTCACGAAATTTAGTATAGATACTATATTAAATTATAACCAATACAAAACTAATTGATAATTTAGCCAGCAAATTCTTAATTACTTATAAAAATTTGTATATTAAAGTAAATCTTTAGATAATTAAAATTGTACTTTTAAATGGAAAATATTTATCAGCTCATCCATCAGCTTAACATTAATAAGCTCAATTAAAAAAATAAAGAAACAACTTACCTACTTATTTTAAACAAGAGAATAACTTTAAATAATAATTATTTAATGATATATTTATCTAAAAATTATTTTTGAATAAAAAATTCCTTTTTATTTTTTATTGATTTATTTTTCAAAAAAGATATTATCAATGATTGAATCTGATTTTTTCTATTAAATTAATATTTAATAATTATAGCTTATAACCTATTTTACTTATTAATATCTCAATTTGAAAGTATTCATACCATATCATCATTAATTTTGTATTAAATAATTTCAAAATTTAATCAAATAATTTATAAATATAAAAAATGAATAAATGCTTGATTTTAGTATAATATAAGGCTTTTATAATAAAATATGATTTTTTAAATAAAGATAGTAATTTAGTTTTTTATTATACATCCATTTGCAAAAAGAGTTGCTATTTTGTTACTCACATTTCATATTAAAAATAGAATCTTTATTTTGTAGTTTACTTCTTAATAAAAAAGTGTAAATTATTAAAATTTCAGAAAAATTGTAAATTTTTTACTAAATTAATATACTCCTTAAAGCTGCTATAAATATTATTATTCTTTTTTGACATTTTAAAAGAAGTTGTTTAAAAAGAGTGTGAATTATTAACTAAACTTTTAAAAATAAACCTAAATTTATAAGTCAGTTATTTTTTAAAAGGTTTTTCTTTAATTTCATGTTTACATCTTTTTTATTAAAAAGTGGTAAAAGTTATGTTAATAGTTATCAAATAATGATTATTTTTTTTCTTATAATATTCCTTTGTATTTATAATTTTGGGGGGGAATTTCAAAAGCAAAAAATTGTAATCACAATCAAAATATAATTTGATTATTTGATTTCTAAAGTTAATCAAATTTTAATAAAATAAAAACTACATTCCCTCCATAAATATTTTGTAAAAGAAATTAGTAAATTAATAATAATATTTACTTCAAATTCTGGATTGTATTGTTTGCAAAAATTTACACTTTTTACTTACCTTCAAATGTTTAAATTGAATTAGCTATTTTAAATTATATTCAAATGATGTCTATTCAAGTGTTAATCAAGATATAAAAAAGAATGCTTATCTCTAGATATTTAGCAAATACATTTTGCCAACCACTGAAATATTTAAATTACTATCTATTTATCTATAAAAGAAATTTTTTTAGAAAACTATCTAAAATTGAAGAATCAAAGAAAATCATAATGACAGTGCCGAACTTATTGGCAAATATTACATATTTTTTAATATTTTTAAATTTGACTCTTTTCATAGCTGCAGTTCCAGACATATTGCCCATATAAGTGAGTGGGAATGTTTATTAGATCCAAGAATAATCTGCAATAATATATAAAAAGCTCCCAGAAGCCTTATGGAGATATAGTACATACATTTAGGATGGCTCAATAACAGAAACTTATATTTTGAATGGGTTTCAGGATTTAGCTTAGTCTTTTTATTTTATTGAACAAAATAATTTTCTGAATTTTTATACGAATGGCAATCCAAACTTCTAAATCATCGATTTAGGTAAACTCACTAACATGATGCCTGGTTATTTATAAGCATAACCTGTTAATTTGAAAAATCAATGCACATAAGTTAATTTGATAAGAAAATATGGGAATTACTACTTTTACATTTGCTAAAATCCTAAAATTTTTTTTTATGAGTAATCAGTAAATTTATTATAAACATCTACTAATAGTTATTCTTATAGTTAAATGGACATTACTTAAGATTATATTTTTCTCTATCCTTCTCTCCTGTGTTACAAAGGAAATATATTTACATAATTTTCTTCTTTAACAGCAAATACTTATAAATTGATTGACCTTAATTATGATTTCTTTCTTCTTGGTTATTCAACATTTTGCATAGCCAACTTAGCAGTTTCTACTTAAACATTTTCGTGCAAGTACAGTTACTTTGTTGGTTCAAGTAAATCTAATTTGATATTAACTAAGGTCTTTGAGTCCAATAGAAAATAGCTAGTTTTTACAAGAATTCTAGATACAAATAATCCTTTATACATAAAATATGAAGTATTTGATGTGACAAACTTATAAATGATAAGCAGAGGTTTTTCAAGTTTCGAAGATAACACAAGTTCATAGACTATAATTTAATATGAAAATATAATGTTTCCAAGCAAAGGGTATAAATGGAATATTGCTTATAATCCATAAGGTGTTAATATAATTGGTAATGAAAAATCAGTCCCTTAATCACATACATATTTATTAGTTAATGAACCCTTTTACAATCTAAATTTTTAGCAAGGTTTTACAATATTTTTGAGTTAAGATAATACTAACTATCTTTTAGACTTCAGAGATATCATGAATTTGAATTGCCCAGCAGGTTAACATATTCAGTTAGATTTTACTTGCAGTATTTCTAATTGTCCTTCTTTTTCGTCTCTTGATACTACCAAAAATAAATGCTATTGTGATCCAAATGCTTTTTACTCACCTACAGCGAATTCATGTACTTGCTCTTATGGATTTACTTCTTCAGGTGATAGCAAATCTTGCATTTGTTAAAATGGATATTATGTAAATTAAGGTTAATGTTTATAATGTAATGCTGGTTGCTTAACTTGTAATGGCCCTTTACCAACTAACTGTTTAACATGCTCAGCAGGAAAATATTTATTTGTAAATAATTCTTGCTAATCATGTAACGGTCCTGGATAAATTATATAAGGATCGTTATGCGCTTGTTAGAGTAACTATTATTAAATTGGTAATTCTTGCTCTCTATGCGATTTTAGCTGCTCAACTTGCAATGGTCCTTACCCAACTAATTGTCTAACATGCCCTAATAACTCCTACCTATATCCTGATAATTCATGCTAATCATGTAGTACTCCTGGGTATTTCATATAAGGTACAAATTGTGTTCAATGTAGCCCTAATTGTTAAACTTGTAATGGTTCTTCTGCTTATAATTGTATAACTTGCAAATCAGGTTTTTATTTATTTTAAGATAACTCATGCAACAATTGCGATACTAATAATAGGTATTTTATAAGTGGCAGCAATTGCATATAATGTAGTGCTTCATGCTAAAGTTGTAGTGGTAATCTACCAACCAATTGCCTTACATGTCGTAATGGTAAATATTTATTTGCAGATAACTCTTGCAATAATTGTGACACCTTAAATAAATTCTATATTGATGGATTAAAGTGCTTATAATGCAATCCTCTATGCTCAAATTGCCAAGGACCTCTACCAACTGATTGCCTAACATGTCCTACAGGTAAATATTTATTTGCAGACAAATCTTGCTCAGATTGCAACACTTTAAATGGATTTTTTATCAGTGGTAATTAATGTATATAATGTAATTCTTAATGCTAAAATTGCACAGGAAATCTACCTACAAATTGTCTATCATGCCCTCCAAGTAAATATTTATTCGCTGATAATTCTTGCTAAGTTTGTAATATATCAAATGGCTACTTTGTTGATGGTATAAAATGCACCTAATGTCATCCTTCATGTTCAACATGCTAAGGACCACTTGCAACTGATTGTCTAACATGTCCAATCGGCAAATACTTATTTCAAGATAACACTTGCTCAGTTTGCAATACCTTAAATGGATTGTTTATATAAGGATCTATGTGTGTAAAATGTAATCCTCTGTGTTCAAATTGTTAAGGTCCTCTACGTACTGATTGCTTAACATGTCCTTTAGGGAAATATTTATTACCAGATAACTCTTGTTAAGTTTGTGATACCTTTAATGGTTAATTTATCAATGGTGCAAAATGTATGAAATGTTATGATTAATGCTCAATTTGCTTAGGGTCCCTAGCTACTGATTGTTTGACATGCCCAACAGGGAAGTATTTCTTTCCAGATAACTCTTGTTAATTCTGCAATACATAAGATGGCTATTTTATAAGCGGTACAAGGTGTATTGCTTGCGCCCTTGGGTGTAAAACATGTAAAGGTCCTTTGGCCACTGACTGCTTAACATGTGTAGAATATAAGTATTTATTTACAGATAACACTTGCCGCTAATGCATAACAGGTGATGGTTATTTTACAAAAAATATATACTGCCTTCCTTGTGATTAAACTTGCTAAACTTGTTTTGGAGAAAACAAAAACCAATGCTAAAGCTG
>JH719978.1:367735-680360 GCA_000231845.2 Tetrahymena malaccensis 436
CTGTAACCTTTTTACTTATTAATAGCATTAGTTCTCGAAATAATAAAAGCGATCTAAGAAAGAAGAAAAATAAACAAAGATAAAAGAGATAGAGATAATTATTACATTTAGGAATCTTGCTAAATTGAATTAATGCATAAAAAGGTGATAAAATTAAAGTATAAAAAATATAAAAAAAATTTATATATAATAAGAAAATAAAAAATATGATTAAATTTATATTTAGTTTTTGCAAATTATTTAGTAAATATTTTATAATAAAGAAATATTTTACAAAATGTATTTTTCTAAAAAAATATTTTAATAAAATTAGATTTTATTCTTTTATCCAAATTTTTATCAGATAATTTTTTAATTGCTTTTAATTCTAAAAAATTTTATTTTATATGCAAAATAAATATTTGGAAAATTAAAAGATTAAAAAAGTTTGCTATGAAAATAAAAATCTAAAATTATTTAGTTTGCTTATTTAATTGGATAATAATATTTTCTTTTGTTAATTTACTAATTGTTTATTAATTTTAAATTATCAATATAAAAAAATAAAAATTTTTTTTAACAAAAACAAGAATATGATTATTTAATAACAAGTGATAGAATTTAGTAGTTTTCCTTCTCTCAAAATCCAAATCAATCATCCCATGTTGAAGCCTTTTTATTACCATCATCAAATCCTAAAGCTTGTTTTAGCTTTTCTTTCTTTTTTTATTCTTTTTTCTAGACATGAGAATATTATTTGATATGTGATTGCTTTTTAATAGCTGCTGGGTTGAATTCAATCTTTTGAATTGCTGTCTTCTTTTTATGCTATCCTTCTTATCCTTCTTTTTTATCCTGTTTTAAATAATTGGTTGGTTTAAAATAGTGTATTTTTAATTTTATTTTCTTACGTTTTTAAAGTTCTTTTTTTCTTGGTTTTTTTGTGCTTTTTATATTTGCTTTTGGAGATTTTCAAGATCGTCAAGTTCGTTTTCATCATTTTCATCATCTTCATTTTTAAATGATTAGTTGCTATTTTTTCTAGTTTTTTCTTATTGCTTTTCTTATATTTTGGCTTCTTTTTTGCTTTGTTATTCATGTTTAAATAGAGGCTTTTGAGGTTCTTCTTCACTATCTTTTTTAAAGTATTTTTAAGATATTTTTTTAAGTTCTTCTTATTCATCAACTTAAGAATTCTTTTTCATGTATCCTTTTTAATCGCTGGAATTTTTTTTAAAGTCTTTCTTGAAATCTTTTTTATGCTCTTTGCCATCGTTTCCTTTTTATTTTTTAACAGTTTCATCACCTCCTTACTTATGTTCAGGTTCTGGAAGTCCAAGTTGTTATCTCTTTTCATGTCTCTTTTCAAATTTCTTTTTAATCTTCTCTTCCTTAGTTAAATGACCTCTCTTTTCTACTTGAGAAGTCTTTTCTACCAACTTTTTATTGTTAAATATTTCTAGAGATGGGACTATTTCATGAACTTCTTCAGGTGTGATATTTTCTAAGATAGGATTGCTCAATAAACTAAAATTAGACAAGCATTTTAATTCCTACAAACCTTCTAAATTTCTTTTTAATTCAAAAAATGTAATCAATAATTCAATTTAAAGTATTTTATTTGTGAGTTTATTTACTCTTATTTTGCAATGAGATTCTTTCCAAGATCAAGGATACGAAGCTTACTGTTATTTTTAAAAGCACTCTCAGGGATTTCTTTGATTTGATTTTCATTTAATTTAACTTCTTTAAGTTGTTAAAGCTTTTCAAATCCTTCAATAGTCTTGTAATAAAAAGAAATGTAAATATTTTAATACTTTAACAAATAGCTTTAAGATTTACCTTAATCTAATTATGAGAAAGATTAACTTTTTCTAATTAAGGATGAATAAGATTTTCTATTTTTTTAATCTTATTATTTGATAGAACTATTAGTTAAAAAATATTATTTTTGTTATGAATCTTTCATGATTTATATGTGTTATTTACTTAAAGTATTCAAGTTAGTCAATTTGGATATTCCTGCAATAGAAGAAATTTCATTGTTATTTAAAATCAATGCCTTTAAATTTGTAAGCTTATCTAATCCTTCAATTTGCTTGATCTTTTATATACATAATGATAAATATTAATACATTGTGATATAATTCAAATTTCTACTTAATTGTAACCAAGATTTAAAACGACCAATTGCTGTACAAAAGCGAATTCAGGCATTTTAGTGATTGAATTCTTGCTAAAATTGACATTAGTCATTTCTTTAAGCTTAGTCAAAGACTAAATTATATTAAATAAATATTATTATAGCTATGATTAAGAGTAAATAAATATATTTTTACTGAAATGTCATCAATTTAATTATCACTGCAATCAATTCTTTAAACCTTACTAAAAACACTGAAATCAAAAAGAGTTATTTTTTTACCCTTAAAGACAACATCAGTTATTTGAGCCTTATTTGATATTTTTTAAGCTTCTTCGATTGTGCTAACTTTTTTCATTTTGAAACAATTAAATCTAACTTAGAAATAGAAACAAACTAGTTAATAAGATATTTTTGATATTTAATTAAATAAATTATCAAACCAATAGGTATTTATTTATTATTCTTTTTAATTGATAGATCTAATTAGATTTATTTTTAACTCTTTAATAAATCACAAAGTAGATATAGCAAACTTAAAAAAGACAAGCAGAAATATTAAAATATACATAATAATTAAAAATTTATTCTCGCCAACCATTTTAAGAATTAATCTAACAAATTTTTACCTTACTAAAAATAAAAATAAATTGAATTTATTATTTTATTTAAAAATTAGAGTTAAAGCTAAATAAACTCTAAAAATAAAATAAAATATTCAAACTGTTACAAATAATATTTAAATAGAGCTGATAAATTAAGAATAAAGAAATTATTGGTTATAAGAGTGAGTTAATTACAACGAATAAACATGTATTTTATTTACAAAATATATTATCTATCTTTAAATATTTATTATTTCTTAATTAATTTTTTTATTAACATATAATTTTTTAATTTTAAATAATATTTTAAATAAATTAAAATAAAATGTCAAATTCATTTACCTTCTCTGAGATATTTCCAAAATCCCTCAATTCAACATCTACCTTTGTGAACCTTTTTTCACTTGAACCCTCATGAATCTGTTAACTCAGTCTATATTATTAAATATATTGTTAAATCTCATAAAATCCATTATTTAAAATGAAATTTTGATAAAAATAGATTTTTAAAGCCACAACGAAAAAAGAATTTTTTTACCAAAAAACTTAAAAAAAAATAAAGAATTACATTAATTTGTTTATTCTGAGACTGTTCTCTTAAAATCTTTCTATACTTGACCATGATTTCATAACAACTAAAACACTATTAAAAAAAATATAGTAACATTTTTTTAATTATTTTAATATTATTACATTCTATTTTAAATAGCAGATATTTGTTGAGAAAAGCTTTTTATAATTTATTATTTACTCCTTCCTAGTTTTATTTAAAAAAATAAATTGAATATTGAAATGAAAAAAATCAATTACTCCAAACTTTATGCCAAACAGTGTTCATCAAAATATAAATAATTATTCAAAATATTTACTGTCTATTTATTAAAACATTAATCATATCATTGTTTAATCAAAAATATTTACCGGATGCTATTCAATTCAAAAAGGAAAATTCCTTAAGATTTTGATATGTTTAATGAATTAATTTTACAAACTATTTAATAATTATTTAACTGTTAAATACTTTTAAAAACTTTAATTTTACTTTCTATGTGGAATTTAGTTATTTTTTTATATTTAACAATATTCTAAATGATGATGGTGAATGCTAAAATACCTTTCCAAGCTTAATCAAATAAACAATATTTAATATTTTAAAAACACCAAAAATAATTATACTTCATCTTCCTAAAAAATTTTTAAAAAATATTAAAAATATATATTTAGTTGTTAAATATTGATTTACATGCTATTTTAGATTTAGTGATTCTTTTAAAATTAATTTTATGAATTAAACTTACTCCCTAATTTAATAGTTAAATATTTAATGATGTTGTAGATAACTAAAAACTTACTCCCTATTTTTTATTGACACTCTTATTTTGAATCCAAATAATTTAAGAACATTACTGCGCACTATCATTTTACAATTAAATTATATAAAAAATTTATTTAATTTAAGCTATTGACTTACTTTCTTTAGTCAATTAGTGATTTAATTTATTGCGATATTAAATAAATTACTTACTTCCTTTATTAAATAAATATCAGTATTATTCAAGCATAGTTAAGATATCATAAATAAATTTTACTAGCTATTTATTATTATGTCATCTAAATAGATAAAAGTAGCAAATAATTTACATTATCCCACTAATTTATAAAATATTTATTAAATTTTAATTAATTAAACTCCTAATTTTACGTTGTTCCACTATGGTTTTAAACAAAAAAAATATGTATTTCTCTTAATTTTTTATTTATTTTACTATGCCTTTTTTCTATTTGAAAAAAAATTCTTTAAATTTATTTTTAAATATAAAAATTACCAAACATCTTAAATTTGCTTCATCAACGGCATTTTGTTTAATTTTCTATTTCAAATTAAGTTATGTACAATAAACAAAATATCTTTATAAATATCTACTTAGAGTTCTTCAAAAGCTTTGGAGTCCATGCTTATATTCTATTTCATATGATTAGTCTTAAAAAAGATTTTTAAAATTAAGAATTTACTGCAAGTTAAATTTTAGAAAATGATGTTTTCCTTTTTTATTGGGTTGGAGTTCTTTGAGACAAATTTATAGACGGTAAATTTTCATTTTGATCCTGTATTTATATCTTTTTTTCTGGTTTTGTCATTAGTCTGTATCCTTCTTCTTTATTGTCTCGATTGCTTGAATTTCCGTTATTTAAAATAAACTTTTATATCTATATGTTTTAATATATTTAGATACTTTTATGAATATCCTCTAAGAGTGTTTAATTTCTAATTTTATTCAGGAGAGTTTGATTATTGCTCTTACTCATTCTTCTTCATTGATTGGCTATAAGTTTTGCTCCCTCTTCTATTTTAAAGTAAATTTTCCTTGTGGGGGTACCTATGACTTTAAGAGAGTGGATTATCTTGAAAAGCAGATTAGTTATTATAGCTTGTTTAGGAAGGATGATAGTTTTTTACTACAAAAGGATTTAGATATGAAGTGTGGTAGCGAGATGATTTAGGTGTATTGCCACTTAAATTTTTAGTAGATTGATAAACAGAGCCATAGTCATTATAAAGAAATGTTTAGCTATCATTCAAATTAATTGTAGGTTGTTTTTAAAAATTGGACTGCTGATGAAAATAATTCTAATTGTGATCCTAATTTATCAAGGTAGATTAATTTGTCTTTGTTTTAGTGTTTATTTAGTTGTGAATTTACGACATTTCATCTCTTAAGAAATGCATTTCTACTTCAAAATTTTTTCTAAATAATTCCTAATCGTTCTACTGCTGCTGCTTGATACTATCTATCTATCTTGAATGAAAAGAATTCATTTTTTTAATTTCAGTTAGTATTTCTTCTCTTAAAGATTGCATTTATATGCATATGCCTTGTTAGCTATGAGAAGTTTTTTCAACTTCATTTAAAATAGATTTTAAATCTTCTTTGCTTGCCTCATCTAACTAGTTATGACTTTAATCTTAATTTTATTAGATAGCTTGCTACTTAACTATTGGAACTCTACCACTTGTTGTTGAATTATTCTTTTGGCTTTGTGAGTCTTTATTTTGCAGTTATTTAGAGACTTATTAAAGAATATCCTATTTAAACAATTAAAAATTCTTAAGAAGAAAGCAAGTAGAAGGAGTGTGTGCTTCTTCATCTTTTTTAGCAATTGGCAACTAGCAATTCTAGCAAACTGTTGAGATTTCTTCACAATTTTTCTCATGTTTTTCTATGTCTGTCTTAGGAAAACTTTTACGACAACCCTTACAAACAACTTAGATTTTGGCAGGACATATACTCTGATGGTTTTCAAATTCCTTTCTTAATATTTTTTATTTACAATCATCACAGCTAACGAGAGTTTGTTAGCATTCATTACTCAAATGCTAGGGCATGAACTTTTTAGGAATTTCCATCCCACAAATTTTGCAAGGACGTAAAATGAAAAGGCATTTTGCAAAGTGAGATTCGCAGTTAGCATAACTGAGACTTTCTACTTCAGTACATTTTTCTTAGCCTTTTAATGATGTACCAGGACAAGTAATTTTTATACTAGAAAGAAGAGAGTCAAGCTGAGTATTATTTACTTTTTTGTATTCTTCGCTTTGAGTGCAATCATTATCAAAAGGACATTTATTAGTTTTCTAAATAAGATTCTCATTTAACTTAGATTAAACACACACAGCACAACCATATGATTTACATTTTTGACATTCTAATATTTATTAACGAACTAAAAATTTACAAATTTTGCACGAAGCTTTATCCTTTGAAATGCTCCCAGAGCTCTTAACATAGGCCATATCAATCTTATGCTAAAGAGTTTATTTAATTTCCCCTAAATCCTTTTGAACATTATTGTTCTGTTTCTGTTGCGAGTCCATAGTTTAAAAATCTAAATAAATGCAAATAAATATCTTAACTTTGTATGAATTTTGAATAATTTTAATTTTGAGAAATTGGTTATTAATCAAAGTAACTTTATAGATACAATTCAATATTCATTGTCAAAAAATATTAAAGCCAATTTTTAAAGTCTTTTTATATACCACACAAATTTACTTTATAAATTTGCTAATGTATTTATATTTTTGAAAGTATTTAATGGATTTTTTATTTTATATTAACAAATCTTTAATTACTATTACATATAACATTTTGAAAAATTATTTATTGAATAAAGAAGATTTTTATTCAAATATTTATTTTTTTTTTTTTTGATTTGCTCAATAAAACTGAGTAAATTAGCAATCATCAAAAACGATTCGATAATGAAAACACCAAAAGCATTTGATTATTTTAAATTAAATTTTCCTTTTTTAGAACAGATATTGAAAAAGGAAATATTAAAGAATTTTAGATAGAATTTTTTATAAATTATAAAAAACACACAGTAACAAAATTTAATAATGTATTTGATTTGATTATTATAATCAATAATTAATCAACACTTTTTCCTTTTTATTATAAAAAAATTAATTTTTTGTTAAAAGATTTTTTTAGTTTTAAGTAATGAGTCCATTTAAATTATAAATATTTATTTGGTTTAAAATATATAATGAGTTTATTTTTGCTTATAAAACTATTTTATAAAGAAAGCAATTTAGATTTTCTGTTTTTACCTTTTTTGAGTCAGTTAAAAATTTTATTTTTAGAATTGATTTAAAGTAGGGGCTAGGTTTTGTAATTTTAATATAGAAGAATTGTATTTATTTCGTTTATAAACTTTAAGAATTTACGTAATATATTTTTAAAATATAAGGGAATAATTTAAAAAATGAGATAGATGCCTGCTTACGTATTTAAAATTAAAGCAAAGAAAAGATTTTATCGAAAAACCCAACTATTGTAATTGAATGAATAAATAAGAAAAGATAGATTCTTAAGCCAAATAGTAAAATTTTATATATAGCATGGATACTTAATTTGGAATAAAATAGTTCATCCAGTGGTGGAAAAATCTTCTTATATGTAATTATAATGAAAAATTATTTGTATTCCTTCTAATAATTATCTATTTTATAAAAATGATAATATTTGCCTAAAATTTCATAGAAATATTGATTGATTTTTCAATTTATCATAAATAATTTTAATTTGAAAAAAAATATTCTAACAAATAAATAAATCAATCAAAATAAAAAATTTAATGTCAACCTCCTACACTAGCGCAAACTAAAATTACTTCTTAGACTCAAGCTGTAGTCATTTTTAAAATGCTCATTTTATGGATAGCAATATATACAGTCCTTTACTAAACCCTATTGATAGATTTGACCATCAAGAAATTTCAAACTGGAATCTTCATTCTAAATACTCGCAAAGTGACCTTAATTTTGATAAAATAAACACACTATTTGATATTGAATTAGAATTACATGATTGCATTCCTTTAAAAGATAATATGAAATAACAAATTGTTGAAGAACATCCCAATTAAGGGGATAAGTAAGATTAAGTCAACCATGACCATTCAAATGACTAGATAATAAATGAGGATTATTAGAATAATTTATAGATGAGTGAAAAAAATAGAACTATTACAGGTTCTTCAACAAATCTATAGAATTTGTAAGATGATTCGTTTCTTGCTCTTCAAAGAGAGGCCAACTAGAAATTAGCTATGATTCGATAAGAAACAAATATTATAAATTAGAAAAACAACTATTTGAGTTCATGCTAGTAAACCACCTAAGCCAATTAAAATATTTACCAAAATGAAAACTCTTAAAGCTATGCACATGATATTGAGAATATATAAGAAGACTCTTCAAATGAAAATCGCTATGGATTCTTTCCTTAATAAGAGTACAATAACTTTATGAATAGTTAATCAAGAGTCTAAAGTTAAAATATCTTAAGCGAGTTTAACTTCAACAGCAGGGCAAATAATAATGATGACCACAACAATTTTGAAAATTGTTATTACCAAACTTATTGTTAAAAAGAATATAATGAGATCAATCCGATGCAATTTAACTTTTAAGATATACAAAAAGTCGAAAATGTTCAGAACTAAATATTTACGAAATAGACTGAATAATTTAAAGGATCTCAACTAGAATAACAATTCAACAATAATAGCAAATATCTTAATTTAAAATAAGAATATACAGAAGAGAGCCAAGTTAATGAATAATCTAATAATTTGTTTGGTTTTTATGATAAATAAAGCTCTAAAAATGCTCAGGGCTTTAATATTCAGGAGTAAAATTAAACATTAATAGAAAAATTAAGCCAGAATAAAATAGAAAATAATAGACAGGATTAATTTATTGTAAAAAAAGAATCTTCTAACTTTAATAACCAACAACAATCTTCTATGAGTAAATTATATGAGAGATATGATTTAGAATAATTCAATGATTTTAATTTTGATCTCGAAAATAGTTATTTCTATAATAACTTCAATAGAGATATTGAAGAAGAATTTGGAGAATATAAACAAAAGTACAAAAACTAGATTGACAATAAAAACTAAGACTCTTATAATTTTGAAGATAACTACTATTTAGGATATTAATAGAAGAATTAAAACGAAAATAACTATTAAGATCCCAAATAAATAGCATTTAATTAGTCAAATTAAATAGTAAATAATTTCATAGAATCTAAAAACTTTGACTTCGATTACTAATAGTAAAATTCAAGAGCTTCCTTTAACTCTTTATAAGCAGGAGAGCTAATTGTCTATGATTCTAAGCATTCTTTAAGAAAAATTAGCTCAAATGAACAGTATTCAACAAGTTATTACTAAAGCTACTAAGATGGGTTCAGCCAACAATATTAGCAATAACCTTAAGCTTCTAGATTTTCTCAATCATCTTTTTACCCAATTAATTATGTTAGTAATAACTAATAAAACTAGTCACAAGAATTCTAAGGTTAATCAACAGAAAAAAAAATATTTGAAGAAATAATGAAGCTGACTCCTAAAATAAGCAACTAAAGTGAGTCAACTAATTTTATTCGCAGCACAGATTAAGAAAAAAATGTGCAAAAAAATTTGTTTGGCAGAGAAAAATAAGCTGCTTTTGATAGTACTCCATAGTCATTTGAAAAATAAGAAAAGACTTAGTAAAGTATAGAATTTCCTCTACGAAAATATCCAATAGCATTTGAATTAATCGACGACCTATACAATTAACATCAAAACACAATTAGAAAATAATAAAAACTAAGAAATCAGCTATAGATTTAAAAACACTTTGGTTTCTACTCTTTGTCTTTGCTTTATAGTTTTCTAAGTTTTATCGAAAATATTCCAGAGCAAATAGAAAATAGCTTCCTAAACAATAACTAGGAAGATTAAGTAAAAATTAATAAACTTAAATAGCTATTAGAATATGAAAATGAAAAAATCATAGAGATTATTTTATCAAAATAATAAAGCTCTAGAAAAATTTTGGCTTTATCTGCCAAAGTGATACCAGTCTTGCTGTAGAAGTACTAATAATTTTGTTCTAATGTTTTGTTTTATGCAGCTTTATTAATTGAAATATTCTACAACTAAAGGACTTCTTTCTATGATGGATGTATAGATTAAACCAATTACTAAACAGTCGCTCTTAATCTATACAGCTTGTTGTAAAACCAGCCAATATTTTATCAAGTGCCTGTTTAGTCTAAGAGTATAGAATATCTAATCCATAATGTAGTAATACTATTAATAGGATACTTAAACAAATCAGATCATTAATTCATTTCAACTTTAATTATATGAAGTAAAAATTATCAAATTATCAAATTTTTTATCATAATAAAATCAATTAATTATCTATCTTTTATATTAAATTTTTATTAAAAATCTATTTAAAATAAAATACTTATTATGTATCTGTAGTTCATTATCAATTCAATTTTTAAATTTATTATAAATTTTATTCTTTCTTTATTTATTTAGCTTTCACATTTTTTATGTTTTTCTTTTATTTATAGCAAGACGCTTATCAAAAATCTAGTCGTTTGGATACGACTAGCTTTAAGAAAGGCGTCTTGCTATAACAAAAAATATTTAAATTAATATTTAAAAATTTAGAATTTATAATTTATAATTTAATTTATTATTAGCGCATTTAATAATGCGTATTTGAATATTTTTGAAATTTTCAAAAATAAAATATAAAATTTGCAACCAAACTATCAAATAAAATTTCTTTTTTTATTTCAATATTTTTATTTTTTTTAACTTTTTTGATTATCGTTATTTAAAACACTTTTGAAATATAGCATGTAATAAATTAAATTATTCAATTTAATTTTTAGTATAAAATAAATAAAGTATTTTTAAGTTTACATATGATGTTGTTTTAAAATTAAATTGAAAATAAAAAACGAATATTGGAATTTAAATAATTAATTAAATTTAAAATAATAAGATTTATATTCTATTTAAAAATAACTATAATTTAGCTAAATAAATATTTCTTTCTTGACTTTAAGATAACTTATAAACTCATTATTGTTCAATGTTTAAATTAGTGTAATTCATTTTTAGTTTTAAAAGTTAAAAATTATATTGAAAAATAAGTAATAATAAATTCTAGCCTAAATTTTATAAACCAAATTAAATTAACAATGTTTAAAGAATTATTTTATTTTAATATTGAATGCAACTTAAAAAAGTAAAATTAAAAAAAACATATCCACCTAACATTTTTTTTACTTGTTTAAATAGAGCAGCATCATTTAAATCAATTATTTTTATGAAATTTTCATTCACTTTTATTTTAATTCAATAATATTGTTTTATTCACTGATTAGTCTAAAGGATAAAAATTTTCTAACTGTAAACGCTCTATTTCAAATTCTTGCTTCTAATTATGATAGAAATATTAAGAATTATCAAAATTAGTGATATTTCTTTCAAATTTTTATTTCGAAGAGTAAATGATGCATTTAGATAAATCTAATTTATCAATCAAATGCTAAGGGCAATTAGCAATCGGAGTAAATCCTTGTATATTAACTTTATTTAAATCTGCTCCATAGTTAAGTAAACTCTAAATAACCTTTTTTTAGTTTAAAAAAAAGTTAATGAAAGTTTAAAAATAAATAAATTTACCTGAAAGTTTTTATGGTTGAAAGCTATGTGCACTGGAGTATTTCCTTTAATATAATAAATAAAGATATTTTATTAAAATAAATCAGATTAAAAACAATCAGTTAGTTAATCCCCTCATTTTTATTTTTAATTTATTTAATTTTAATAAATAGATAAAATATAAAAAAGGAGGGTACTATTTAATTTTTTTATGTTTTAAGAATACCTTATGAGCATATTTAATTAGGAGAAGCACCTTTTTTTAGCAACCAATTAACAAATTCTTCATTTTAATTTAAAACAGCATAGTAAAGTGGACAATTACCTTCTTCATCTTTTATCATAGTATCTGACGGCGAAAAAATAAAACCACAATTTTTTATTGCAATGAAAAAGTTTGACTTAGCACTTTAAATCAATTTTTACTACTTCAAGAGAAAATCTTACTTTACAACACCTGAAAAAGTCTTTACATATCTATTTATTAATGAAATGTTATTTTGAATTTAATTAATCTGAGTTTAAATTACCTTGGAGACTATGTGTTTGGATTGGTTTAAGAAGATTCCTTTGAAAATAAAGTGTTTCTTCTTGTTGAAGCTGTTTCATTCAAACTATCTTCTTTTTTTTTTTATTTTTCAAACCTACTTTGTTAAAGTTGCAACTTCATTTAAGCTAAATTTGTATGAGGCTTTGGAACAAATTATTTTATTTTTTTGTTAGTTATTTGCTTAACTATATTAGTGTTAGAATTCTCTTACGTTTAGTCGTTATTTAATTTTATATCATCTGTGTCATTAGTATAAATTGTTAAAGCATTTGAAAAGCGTTTCAATTATTATTCTTTCTCAGTAGTATTTTGAATGTTAAATCTAGATTTAGGAGAAGTAACTGAATCGCTTTCAGAAGTTGATCTGCTCTTTTAAATTGAAAAGTTTAGAATAAACTGCTTGTTTAATTTATCATCTTGTTTTTTCTTTTGCTATGCTTTTATTTTTAAAGAAGTTAAGATGATCCTCATGGTTTTTTAGAATGGAGAGTATCTGCCTAATTTAATACAAATTTTTATTTATTGATGGATAACAGCTCAATTTATTTTTTAATCTTACCTAAAAATTCATAGAGTTTCTATTCGTATTCTTCAACTTTTTTGTGAAATTCTTATTCCTTGATATTTTTTATTACGTTAAGTATCCTTCTTTTTCTAATTAATTTCTATATCTTAATAATCTTGTCTATATGTTATTAATAGAGATTCTCATATTTATCCTAAATATTTTTTATTAAATTTAATTTAAATACTTTTAATCTAATAAATTAATTTAAATTTAATTTAAATACTTTTAATCTAATAAATTAATTTAAATTTAATTTAAATACTTTTAATCTAATAAATTAATTTAAATTTAAAGCTTTGTATTTTTATTAAATTTAAAGCTGCTCTTATGGATAAAAAATTTATAATTTTTATTTTAAACAATACCTCCTTAACCTTTTCTATTTTTTTTATTAAATTTAAAGCTTTGTATTTTTATTAAATTTAAAGCTGCTCTTATGGATAAAAAATTTATAATTTTTATTTTAAACAATACCTCCTTAACCTTTTCTATTTTTTTTATTAACACAAATTAATAAATTCTGCTTTTCGAAAATTAAAAAAGCAATTCACTCTACTTAAGGTATTATTTGTTCAATATTTTATAAATAATAAGGTAAATTACTTTAGTATTAAAATTTATATCATTGCATGGTCCTCCAGAATAAAATTTAAGAAACTTTTCTTAATCTCTTTATTCTTTCATGTTCAATTTAAAGTTATCAATTTAAGATTTCATGTGCTATTATATTTTCTCTTGTTATTTTTATTCAAATTAATCTATTTATTAAAAAATTAGATAAATTATTTTTTTTAATAGTTAATTAATTACATTGATCATAGTTTTTGTCGATTGGCTTAAAATAAGCTAAGATTGATGGAGGATGCAAATTGTGCATTTTTTAATTTTATTGCCTCATTTTTTCAATCACATCTTTGGAGGGAGAAATCTTTTTAATAAATTCTTACTGCTTTTATTTAACGAGTTCTTTTTCTTTTAGTTTAGCTATTTATTCAATTGCATCTGGATTGAATCTTGATGCATAAACTCTTTTATGAGTTTTGGCGTATTTTAGTCTTTCTTTTAGCTTATGAGCAAACAGCAGAATAAAAAAGTTCTTGTACGATGCTTGCCTAAAATAAAATAAAAAGCTATTATATATAACCGAAAAAAAAAAATTAATAAACTAATTACTTAATAGGATTTTAATCAATAAGTTTTGTCAATCTATTTTTAACTATTCTCAAAAATTTTTTTTATTCTATCTGCCTTCTTTAATTAATTTATTTTTCAATTTACTCTTTTTTTTATTCCTTAAATTTCTTTTCCAATATGTCATTTTTAGCTTTAAAATAGTCATTTCTGAATTTTTTTAAATTTTCTACTATTATTTCATGTTTCATTATGATATCTTCAGCTAAATCTCTCTCTAAATAATCAACTATGTTACTGCTTAGTAAATTAACTGCTTTTTGCGTAAATTATTTATCAATACATAAATTTAATAATTTGCTTGTACTTGCAATAAATTCATATTCTTCTTTTTTTAAATTAACACCACTGCGATACCTAGGTTTTTGAAAAATTATATTTTTAATATTTCAAAAGGTATTCTGAATAAAAAAATTTAACTAACATTACTATTCAATTAGCTGTTCTCTATTAAACTATTAAGGAATTGATTTCTAAATTTATTGCACAAAAGGCTAAAGCATTAATTAATTAACACTCATATCACCATAGATTGTATTAAAGTACTTTTATACTGCTTAAGTCTTGCAAGCTTAGTATAACTTTTCTTTTTCATTATCCCATCCACCATTTAGATAGTTTGAAAATTAATTAACATAGGATTAAGTTTAAAGGCAAAGCTTTTTGTCTTTCTAGATATCTGCTAATATTTTTATGTTAGAAAAATATTTTATTTCATGGCTTCTCTCTCCGTTTTTGTATGAAAAGTCTTGAGTTGCATTTAACTTATAGATGATTGATCTTGCATCTATTATATTTAAGTTGTTTAAATTATCAATTTTTTCTGTACCATGAGTTTTGCTCTTTTCTTTTTAAGTTAATTGATTATTAGGCTCATTTTAATTATTCTTCTAACTTTAAGCATTTTACATTTCTTTTTCTATTTATTCAACAATCTAAACTTAATTCTAATACTTTATTAATATAAGAAAATATGTTAGTTATTCAAATTAGCTTTTTTTAAAAAATTAACTTACTAGACTTATTTTCTCGATCATAATTTTCTTCAATTTCATTTTAAAAGCATCATATTTTGATTTTATTTTTAACCATTAAAAGTTATCTTAATTTTATCTGTATTTATTCTAAATTTAGATTTTTTATTTTTCAGCTTATTCATTAAGAATGCATTGTCTTTCATAAGATCTTCTCTCTTGCTATTCCAGCAACTGGTCTATTTTTTCTTCCATTTTATTTATCAAGTAATTCTGTCTTTCTAAAAAGCTGATTATTTTAAAAATTATTTATCAAACCAAAAGACATTTATTTGCTTTATAAAGTAAATATTATTCTCAAATGAAAAAACTAAAGTTAATCTTAAAATACCTTTTGAAACCTTTAAGCATTTTCGTATCTACTTCGAATAGATTAATTATTTGCTTGCTGATAGGAACACCAGTATCCACATTATATTAAATTCCAAAAGTTTTATTAATTTAATTAATGACAAGAGATTACAGTAAAGAGGAAATTAATTGCTTGATATTATAAAAAAATAAATCTTTAATTTGATATAAATTTTCTAACTTAATTTTACATTCCCAAAGAGTTAGGTCAAAAATTACTCGCTGCAAGCTTCATTATCATTTTGTTAACTAACAGATCTGTTTTTATTTTATGGACTTTGCTAATTACTTTTACCATCTTTGAAACTTGAGGATTTTTGAATTATATAGTCTTGCTGTTAGTTAGTTTTAAGTAAGTAATCTGAAAATTTATGAGAATTCTCCTCTATTTTTTACTAATTCTATGAAATATTTGTTTGGGTTTGCCTATATGCTGACGTTTCTTATTATTAAGTTCTATTCATAGAAGTATTTGGTCTATTTATTTATACATTTGGGGTTTTTGGAATTTAGTTTTTAGGACTACCAAAAAAAGAACTCGAAACGAAAGTAGAACTTCTATCATTAGCTCTACTCGTGTAAGAGTTGGAGTAAATTAAATCATTTTTAGGAGACCTTAATAAAGATCTGCTAGAAAAGCAGTTAAATTACTCTTTGTCTTTTGAATTGCTTGCATTATGAGCATTCACAACCTTATTTTAACCATATTATTTAATTTGATTTTACTATCTTTCAGAATGTATGCTTTACTGATTATCTGATTGATTACCCTTTTTACATTAATTATTACTAGTAAATGGTTTTTACACACTTAAAAATTTTTATATAGAAGTAGCTAACATAGAAACATCTTCAAATTTTAAATTAACAGCCTATCGTTTTTTTTTAACATTTAGTTTGTGAGATTAATCAATAGATTATTAATATTCCATTCTGAATTAATTCATCTTATCATCAATTTGTGTTAATGAGCTGTATTTTATTTCTTCGCTTGGTTTTTTCTTGTGTACATTATTTTTAGCATTACTTTAATTATTCTTATCTATGTTATAGACCTTTCCTATATAGTTATTAAATTTATTTTATACTTTCATGCTGTTCTTATAATTTTTTTTTCTAACTTATTGCTTCTACTTATTAATCTTGAATCTCTATTTCTTTATTTAAATTTAATAAGATAACTATAAGTGCAGCTAAACTGAATTTATCAATTAACTTAGTTAATTAATATAAAACATTCTCATTTAGTTGTTGTTTCAAGCACCTAATAAAAACTAATTTAAATTCCTATCAAACATAAATTCAAGAAATTAATATTTTGATATGCAAAAATAATTAAAAGTACTCATTAAAAAATTCGTCTATTCAAAACTATTTTTCTTAAGTTTGTTGAATGCAGCTTAATTTTTAATTAATTGTCTAATTAGATTTATATTAAAGTAATTTAAATTTTTTTTGTGATAAATCAATTTTATATACTATCTTTTAATTGATAGTTACTTATTAAGAGTTTTTTAACAAGAGTTGCACTATTTAAAATATATTAAATAATTATTAACTAAATTGATCAAATTATTAAAAATTTATAAAAAATAAATTTGTGTAAGTTACTCAATTTGAAAAAATTAGCTATAATTAGTTCTTTATTATATAATATGAAAGAAAAAAATCAATTCTAATATTTTAAATAAAAAAACGAAAATTTTGATATTGCTTTAATTGTTAAATTTTTAATTAAAAAGCTTGGAAATTTTGATGAAATAAATACATTCTATGCATATTATATAAATATCTACATATTTTACATATTGAAAAATTAGTTCATAACATAATAATTAAATTTGTTAGCATTTTAATTTTATTTGTTGATTCAAATTTTTCTTTCAAGGATGTAATCTTTAATAAAATTAGAAATAGTTCTAATTTTGTTTACTTCATCAACTGGTATAAATGAAAGTAGACATTTAGTTGACCATATCTAAAATATTACGAAAATATCAAATAAAATATTTAAAAAAAATAATTTACCTCTTTATTTAAATTAGAAAGGAAAGGGAGCCAACAAGTAATTGATGCTGTTATAAGTAGAAGTATAAAAAGTGCTAAAAAGAGTATTCTCTAAACTTTATAATTATCCAAAAGTAAAGAAAATTCATTCAAAAATTGAGATTATAGATACTTAAAAGCATTTTCTATGTAAAGAGTTTATATAAGAGCTATTTATTTTAATAAATTTATATGAATATCTTATTAATAAGACAAATAATGTTTTTACTCAATTCATATGTATCTGGAGTTCTAAGTAAGTTGTACAAATTATTTAAAGTTACATTTTAAGAAACAGATTTAACTGCCCAATCAGGATTTTAACTCGTATAATTATAAGGATAAGGCTAATTAGGATTAGCAATAATCTATATATATTTATCATATTGATATCTTAATAATTAAAAAAACCTAATCACTACTGCTATCATTCCCTTAAAATATTAAATTATAAGTTTTTATATTTATTATAATTTTAACTTGAAAATATTTACTTGCTTAACAATACCATTAGAAAAATTGTCGCAAACACTTTATGATACAGCTTACTAAGCCAACAAGACTTAGCAAGCGTCTTAGAACATAACACTTTCAAAAATAGATAAATAATTTCCTACAACTTAATGATATTCAGTATTAGAGGCATGCTCCTAAATTTAAATAAATAAATTAAATAATAATTAAGAAATAAAATGAAATCATACTTCATGTATTTATGAATCAACCTAATATAAATTGTTGAGCATATTAATAACAGTTTACTATGAATTGGAGTTTAGAAGATTCCAATTACTATTAAAAAATAACTGCTTCTCAGAGTTAGCAACCTGAGAGTAATACCCTAATGCAAAACAAGTTACATTATATTCAAGTAGTAGCCCTTTTATTACAACTATTTAATTTCCTCCTAATTTATAAACATAAAAATATTATTTTATTTAATAAATATTAAATTAATTTATTCAAAAAAATTTAATAGTAAGAAAAATTTTAATTAACTAACTAACTAATTTATTTAATTTATTATTATCTGTATTTATGTAAAATTAATTATTAAAAGTGAATACCTAGAATATAATTAACAACGAAGTAAACTTCAACTATCACTGCAATGATAAGCATTTTAATTAAAAATCCAATACTGCCATTATCAGAATTCTTGAATTTTTTTTTTCTTTTTCCAAACAAAGTAGTTTTTCCTTCATCGTTTAACTCTTTGTCCTCTATAAACAAATCTACTTCTGAATGCACTTCTTCTTCTTCGCCAGATCCAAGCTAAGCAAGGAAGTTCTCACACTTTGAGTATAGATACTTGGCTGTTTTTTCAGGAATTTCAAGAAAAACGCTTAGAATAAGTTGTTTTGCAAATATAGTTCTTCCTAGGAAAATAGTCAGTATAATAGAAAATACTACCATAGCAGAGATAGATACAATCAAGTATATTAAAGATTTATTTTAAATATTGCTTATTTCAGATGATTGCTACTAAGCTATGTCATAATAATTTAAAGTCAGCTGATTAATGTAATCATTTAAACCGTTGAAAATGACAAAAAATACATCAGATTAGGTTTGAATAATTTAGCTAATATCTAACTGAATTATATTATGCGTTTTACTTATCATCTATTAAGAAGCTTATGAAACTTAAAATGTTGATGGCTTTTTAATATTAAATGAAATCATATTATAATAATTGTTAAATTATAAAATATAACTTTACAGTAAAAGTTTAATCAAAATATATTTTTGTATTTTAATTATCAGTATTTCCACTATGCTAAATAGATATTGTGAGATTTTCAAATTCTTAGATAGTATTTTAAGTGCTATTTTTTAAGAAATCAATATCAGATTACATAGTTGGATTTTATGAAGCTTAATTAAACTGAGGATCTCTTATACCTATGTTGATTTAGTAAACAAAATATTATTATTAAAAAGTTCAAATAAATAGGTTTTATTCACTTTCTATTTATTTTTTTAATATTTGTTTAAATTTTATTATAGACTATTTATTTATTTATTACCTTGCTGCAAGTATGATAGCTCTAATATGTCAGATATTATCAAATTTAAATCAGATATTCTGTTAGCTGTTTACTTAATAAGAGTAAAGTTTGAACTTTATGAATTAATTGAAGAGTTTTTAATAACAAAATCAATTATCGATATAGCTATCATTGTCAAAATAACAAAGACAGAGAAATTTTTTAAAGTACTAACGACAGTGCTTTCACTTTACTTTTATAACTCTAAATTTAATTCTTTCATTTAGTTTGAACCTCCTTCATATTCATGGCCATATTCTTCAACCCTATTTTTATTCATTCTCGCTTACTTTTCGTTTTCTTCATTCTCAGATTTATTTTCCTATTCACTTTGCTCTTCATCAGTCATATCCCTATCTATATCAACTACTATATTTCCTTTTAATCTCATTATCTTAATCCTAATTTTTTATTTAAAAAAAGATTTATTTTTCAAAATCGATGATTTTATTTTAATTAATTATTTTAAGAATCATTTAATTTTGATTAGAGTTTATCTCTCTTTTGTCTAAAAAAATTTGAAAGATTATTCTATTTTTAAATAGTTTAAAAAAAACTAATTTAGATGCATTTTAAAATAATTTCTAAATATGTTAAAACAATTCATCTTCATGTTTTATTGTTTCCAAAAATATTTTACCCTTATCCATAGTCAACTTTATTGGTCGTAATTTCTTGAAGTAAATTATTAGTCTTATCATAATTATCTTGGTCTTATCTGCTAACTATTGCTGATTGCTTATTCATCACTATATGACTGTTATTAGAATATGGATTATTTGAATTTATATTTGACTCTTATTCTGTGTCATTAAACTATGCAGTATTATTTAAGTTGTTAGGATTATCACCTTTTAAACCTTCTATATATTCTCCTTCATACTAAATGGCATAATCTTCAATAACTAGCTTGAAAAAGAAAGATACTTCTTTTGAAGTGTTTTCTTACTATCTTATTACATTCTAACTAGCATTCAAGTTCTTTTATTTAGTTCTATTCACTTTAGATTACTAATTTAATTATACTTCTTAAGGCTTGTTTGCTTTTTTCTAAATAGATTCTACTTTTAAGATGTAGCCCACATTTTACTTAACTTTAAATGACACTTCTTAAAGCCATACATTAAGCTTTACAGTTAATGACCCTTTGTTGAATATGACCTAGTCTTCGCTTATCTTAGGAAAGGTATACTCTTTTTGCTTTCCAACTTTTTACAAATATTGCTCCTTTTCGGTTGATATATCTGTTATCTATATTCAAATTTGAAATCAGTTCAATTTTAAAATCTAAATAATTGTATTTTACTATATTCTACAATTGGACTGTTTGCAAAGAGATTGTCTTATGGTCGATACCAAGTATATTGAGACATGCTTTTATATTTATCTAAATTCAATATCAATCTAAAATTTAAAAAATCTTACATGAAGAAATATCTCTGATTTAATTATCTGAAGTTGCTAAAGCATAGGCAAAGTTTTTAACGTTTTTTTCTTTTCTAAATATACCAAGAAATTCCATTCCATCCTTAAGTGCATGAAAGATTGGTTTAATATGAACAACTACAGGAAAAATGTAGCCTGATTTATTTTTACCATAAACCTGTTTATCTTTATTAATGAATGTGCTTTCATTAGTTTCAATATATCTTTTTAGAATGTCTTCATGATGTCTTGAATATATTTAAGGCATAAGAATACTCACATTTTTATTTAAAAGTTCTGTTTTTGAGTAACCAAACATACTAGAGCAAGACAAATTTAATGTTAAAATTTATCCTATTTTATCCTAAATTAGTTTAGTTTTTAAATATTATCAGAGATGTTAAAAAAAAAACTATTTACTTCTTCCATTGTCATAAAAATCATTCCATCTTCTTATCCATCTATGTTCAAATCAGAAGCATAATTAACTGACAGATCTTTTTTATTGTGGTATGAATTTTCAAGCTTCGCTGCTTTTTCTAATAGCTCCATTCCTTATTTTTTATCATTAAAAATATCTAAGAGATACTTTGAATATATTCTAAGCAGTTTGGGAATTTATTCTCCTTTCGTCCTTGATATTTTTTTCCACATTTCATCAACTAGTAGTTTCAAAGGAAATAACTTTGATCCTATGTCATAAAGCTTAATTAGGTCTGGCTTATCATCAGAAAACTAGCTCCAAAATTCCATTAAAAGAGTTACAGTTTATTCCATAGCAGCCCTAAAATGCTGAATCTTTCCCTCCAAATTTCTTTACTCTGTGTATTCTCCATTTGTCTCTTTACTCATTTCATTTATCTCATTTTCTATGTTTCTCCTTTATATTTCAAAATTAATTTAAATGTCTTGATAAGTTAGTTATAAGTGAATTAATGAATACTTTATATAATAAAGAGTAAATCTATCATCAATTGAGCATTTTAAATTTTCTGCTTCAACTACTTCGTTGATTGCATGCTGTTTACTTTTCATTACTTTCATTAAAAAAATTGAATATTAAATTCTTAATGACACATCCTGAGGGTAAGTGGCTATTGCTGCTTCAAAAAGCTTTGATATCATTTCATAACAAAAAAGATATCTTTTATCTTATTTCTTTTAGTTAAAGATGTTATTCTAAGCTTATTATTTATTTTGCATCACTTTTCCTGAATTTTTTTTTTGATTGTTTTAAGTGAATTTAACTTTCTTAAGAGGACAAGCAGAATTTAAGCATGTCTTATTGTGAAATTCTATATAACCGTTAAGCAAATGTGAAGTAGATGTTTTTTTCATATCATTTCTAATAAGCTTTTATACATAATTTGCATGCTCGATAACCTAATATTTCAAACTAATAAGTATCTAATTAAATAAAATGCTAATTACTTCTTCAGGAGAAGAAAACTTGTTAGTATTAACATTCATTGTGAAGTCTTTACGGTTTTTTTCAAGAGGAATCCAAAAAACTGTAAATATTATAAGAGGTAATCCTATAGCCCAGGCATACATCAAACCTTAAAAAACAGTTTTTTCAGTTAGCTTTTTTTAAAAAAAGTATTTTGAATAAATAAGATTTTAATGTATATTTACTTATGCTAAGGCCATCATCATAGCAGTCCATACAAACACTGTACAAAAAAGGGATTAGTATCGCTAAACTATAGGGTGATTGAAAGGTAATCTGCTATGAATCATGTAAAATACTAAGAGAGCACAAACAAAATAAATTGTATTCAAAACACCATTATATTGTTATGAATTCATAAAATTATATGTTAATACTAGAATAAATTGGACAATGTGAATACAAATAACATGCCTAGAATTTTTAACACTATTCACCTATTTTAAAATAATTATTTCTTTACAAATTGTTTAAAATTTGAGCTAATTAAATTACTTTTTGATCGTTTAATATTCCATCAAAGTAGAGCACACTAAAAATATATGAAAATATTTCTAAAATAACTAAAGCAATGATTGATCCTGTAGCATAGAAGATATGCATTCCATTCCAACATTATATGTTGTTGTAAACAGTTAGAGATAATACTCCATTTACTTTTTCACAGTTTAGAAATGAGATAAAAATATCCATGAAAGGGACATACAAAATTGTTAAAAAGCAATTTATTATTAGCTACTAAATATTTAGAAGCAATCCTCCTACTGTCCTCTGCCTTGCCAAAGTAATGAACGAGTACAAGAAGATAAAGAAGAATAAAATCACAGTTATCATAGCTATGTAGAAGAAAGCTTAATAGACCATTACAGAAGTACTTCTATAAATATGAATGATTCCAGGAAATCCAAAAGCAGATGAAATTTTACTTGCATTAGATTAATCCCATATTCTTATGACCTATTTTTTATTTATAACTTTTTTATCTAAAATCCTACTTTTGGTTATTTTTTTCATTTAATTGAATGAATCTTCATAGGTGATAAAAACTATAAAAGAATTAAATAACCATATTTGGATCTAATCAACAGAAAATGATTAATTTTATTATCTATATAAATATTACTGCAGGATGAAATGCGAAGTAGTATATTTGGAAGTATTGAATTAAAGTCAAGCTAAAATTGATTATTATTGATTGGTCATCGTTTCTTAATATCGTGTAGAGATATTCATAGAATATTGTCTTCATATTTACAGTAAACTAATTTAAACTAGACATTTATTCTTTTCCTAGAAGGTTTACAGACTCTGCTTAATCTCCCATTTCAATAAGCTAACAAAATATCTAAATTACTTGAAAATTGTATTTAAAACTTCAAACTAAAATGGAATAATTAGTTCTCCTCTTTATATTATCTAACTATTAATTAATAATAATATGCCAATTTTTTCTACTTATATTAAATATAGCAATTTATTTATCTTACTCACTTTATATTTTTGAAAAAAATTTATTTCTAACAATATTTAAAAAGTATTGTTTTTTTACTTGTTAGTTTAAATTAATCAAAATGACTGAAAATTTTATAAATCTCTAAGTATATTAAATTTTTTACTTACTTACATATTTGAAAATCATTTAGATTTATCTTGAACTAAATACTAAATCATTTTATATATCTTTAGTATGTATATTTTGAACTCCAATTCAAATTGGTTTATCTAATTAACTAAATAATTTATGATAACCTTAATATATAAACTTAGATCTTTTATGTTAAAATAAGAAGTATGACAAATGTAGCAAACGTTTTTTATTTATATTAGTTTCTGTTTAAAATAATATATTTTTAAAATAATTACTTTAAAAAACTCTTCATTGTAATGTATTATTTTATTAAAAAAGGTAAATATTTAAACAATTTTTAGCTTTCAATAATGATATATTATCTTTAACTTAATAGATATATTAAATAGTGAAAAATAAGATGTTCTACTAGATAAATTGATACCTTTTAATCTCTTAAATTTTTAGAATATATTTCAAACTAATAAAAGTCTAATTAATACTTATTATTTCTAAATATGATTCATTTATGCCTAAATAAAAAAAAATATTTTGTAAAAAGAAGAGTAAATAAGAAATTAATTCAAACAGATAAATTAAAATTATATAAATTTATATTACAATAAAGAAGACTTATCATTATTTAAATAAAATGTAAAGATTAAGATTTATACACAAACTATCAAAAAAATAATTTTTTCACTCATTTTCAATTAAATTTGCAAAATAACTAGTTCAATATATACTAACAAAGATAAAGATAGAATACAATTTTTAATATTTTTTTAATTAATTTTAGTCAAAATTGAATTATTAAATTTGCAAATATTAAATGAGTACTACAATCATTGTTTTATTTAGCAATTTAAATAAATTATTATATAAATTATATGTTCTTTTTAAAAATTTTTAATATTTTAGAATATTAATTTTATTTTTTAAAAATTTATAAACAAATATTAAATAGTTATATTTGAGTATTTGCCTCAAAAATTTAATATATTTATTGATAAAATGAGCTGAATTAATATTATTCTACCTAACCTAATGTTAATTACAAAAAAAAAAAAAAATTAAAATTCGAACAATTACTCAATCATTTTATATGCTTTAAATTACTATAAATTTTGTTTTCAAATTATGGCTAATATTTTAATTAAAAAGTTTCTATTTTAGCAATATGAGGTGATAAATCAAATACTTACAATGAAAAACAAAGAAGAAAACTATATATACTTTTGCTTTCAAAATATGGATCAAAAATTGATTTTAGATGCTAAATTAATTGCGAAAATTATCAATTTTAAAACACAAGGTAAAAGGTAAATGTTTAATAGAAATAAGTAATTAAAAAAGTAAAAAATAAAAAAATAAAGTAAAATAAGTTAGTTAATTAAAAGACTCTTCCTTAATGATTTTGATTAATCTAAAATATTTAAGATTTTTTTTTGTTTTTTATATCCTCCATAAAAGTGTTATAAAAGTAAATGGCTAAAACCACTGCCCTGACATTTATGAATATCACAGTAATTAAATTGAATTAATGAATAAATGCATAACCTTAAGTTAAATAATAGGAATATAAAGCGAAAATCAAATGAGTCCATAAAACATCGTTATGATACCCAACACAAATATATTAATAATCAAAGTTTCTGATTAATCATAACTGAGAAGTTTATTTTACTATATCGATAAGGAAACATAAAAAGTATTAAATGCAGTAGAAAGTAAAATTTTTTTATGCGAAAAAGCTATTTTTATTAAATAAATATTTTATTTTAAAAGTAAATTTTGCTATTTACTAGATTATGTATATTCCTAGCTTGAATTCTATAGTTGGGTTGAATTATAACTCGCTTTACTTGCTTGATATATATTCTTTGAACATAAATTAATAAATTACAATTGTTTAATAGATATCTATGGGAGATTCTTTTAATGATAACTCAGTAGTTGTTTTATATTCATTGTAAAATGTAATAGTCGCTTACGACTTGCAATTACAAAATGTAATAAATACATACTAAACAAGTAATTAATTTTTAAGCAAAATTAACCATTTCATAAAATATATAATATATAATATTTCCTAAAATAGACCAAAGTATAACCTACCTAAAATGCTTAACATTTCCTAATAAAAGACATGTTGTTTTAATTAAATATGCTTATAGTAGCTAACTATGGGATACTGAAAATGGTTCAATTTATGATGCAAATCTTCCCTGTAAGTTGAATTATTTGTGTTATCAAGCATTAATATTTGTTATTTTAATTGATTCAGAAATAGAGTCTTGGTTAACTTATGTAGTAGTGCAATATCAAAGTTCTTATTATGTATTAATAAGCTAAAACTTAAATGTAATATTGATGGACATGACAAATTATTAAGTTAACAATATTCAAATGATATATTAACTAAGTAACAAAATTAAATCCCACATCACATAAACTAGAATAAATATTATATATTTATACTATAAAAAGGCATTCCTTAAAGTGACCCAAATATTAGCCAAATCATCACAAATTTGGCAATTAGCTAATAGGATAACTTATCTCATAATTATTTGTTAGTTTGCTATACATCTTTTAACTTCAATCTCTATTAAATACCTAAATTAGTAGATCCTTAGAATTTTTAATTGTCTTTGATAAAATAAATGTTCTCTCCTTACATTAATACATTTATGATGAATAACGATTCTAACCTATACCTCTTGATTAAAGATTACATATAAATATATAATTTTAAATCTGAAAATAATCCATAATCAAGCTTATTACTTTGTAAATATTTATTAAAAAAAATTAATATCACAATTCATAGCTATATAATTATAATAATCAAAAAATAAAAATTAAGTTTGGACAACTTATTGATATCAAAATGATTAAATTTAATATGATTTTATAAATAAACCATTAATTTAATTTGTTATTTGAACATATAAATATTTTTATTATATAGATTACAGTGTAACATAAAAACTTCCAAGATTATGTCTTTCTCTGAATTACTAGGATATTTATGTATCTATCCTTCAGTCAGATAATTCTTATTTTCTAGAGACATCAAACCAATCAGGAGGATTTAAGATTTACTACAATTACTAATCAGGGATTTATTTAGATTAAACAAGCACTTAAATTATAAAGAACTCAAATTACACTAAAGTAGCATATAAGTTATCTAATGGCTAATTAATGATATTTAGTACAGATACCCTATAGGTATTATTTTCTACTTTAACAGCATAATAAATTATTAAATATTTTTATTTTTAGTTTTCATATTTTAGTGTTTTAGGAGTTTTAAATTGGATTGGTTCCTAATCCTACACAATAATATAGTATCCTGACCACTATTTATATGTATCTATAAACATTTATACCACACCTACCTCAATAATTGCAGTTAATTTGAACACTTAAGCTTTTCTAAGTTATTTCGCACCTGATGGTTCTGCTTTGTTATTTAGTCATATATATGATTTAAATGATTAAAAAGTATATTCTGCATCTGTAATAGGAAAAATGTATGTCTGGGACTTTAATACTACTTTCATTTACCAACATTAATGTAAATTTGATTTTAATTTTAATTCAATAAAATTCAAACAAAACTATTTAATATGTTTAAGCACTTTAAGACATTAATTATAAAGCAATAAAGTAATTATATTCTAAATAATTTTATTAATAAATCTTTACTTTAAATTAAAAAAAAATAAATAATTTTCACTTTTTTTAAAGTAAGCTAATGCAGCATACAAAATATGATTAAAATAAGTATATCTAAAATGATTGTTTTCTAACACTGTAATAATATCATCAGCTAATTTTCTGAAGAAGATTATTCTATAAAATAAATCTTATAAGTAGTTCCACTTATAACAGTACTGAAGTATATTGAATAAATTGATTTAATTGCTGTTGGAGTTTAGCTTCAAGGCAAGGTTTATATCTTTAAATTTAACAGCTAAACTAAAATGTATGAGTAACTCTTAATGGTTAAGACCTAATATCAATAAACAATCTAAGATATTTCTTTTACTCCTATTTCTAAATAACTGTTTATTTATGCTGATTATTCCAATTTGTTTTTTGACATTTCTAAATGCCTTTAAAATGTTGAGATGTGCTTGTCTTGTTCTTTTGAATTTTACTTTCTCAATAGCTAATCACCGTATGTATAAAATAATAGCTTTGGATAGGGTACTCTAGATTACCCCTTTACTTCCTACTAAAGTATAGCATACTCATTTTTAGTGGTAAATTCTTTCTTTAAATAAAAAAGATATTTAACCTTTACAAAATAATAATAAGAATCAACGATATCAGAGATTTATATAGAGTACGAAAAGCATTAAGACTACGATATATACAAATTACAAATATCCTTTGAATTTGTTTGAATACTTTTTCAATTTGTTTATATTAAACATTTTATAACTTTCTTTTAAATCTTACTCTTTGGATGCAAATTAATCTCCTGCAACAATAAAATTATTGGGAAATTTTACATTCAATAATTTTTCATTTATTTCAATAGAAAATATAATTCTTTAATTCAATACCACTTAGAATCCAAAATGTTCTATCACATTTAACTCTATCTTAAATCAAGTTTAACTAATAAATTTGCAAATACAGAATGTTAATTAGCAATAATAAGATTGTAATACGATTTAATTGGTTGGTACTGATTTGATTCTATAAAATACTACACTTGATTCAAATTCATTTTCTAGAAATAAGCATTTTATTATATCAAACGGATCTAAAAATGTAAAATTCCTTTAGTTTTCATCATAAATAATTTTTAATCTATAAAAAGGTAACTATTTAGAATTTGAATCTAACTAATTCAAACATAGGTGATTTAGTTTTATTTACTTAGAGTTCTCATACTTACTTGCAAATTAATGGATTAAATATAATAAATAATTACTGTTCAATGTAAACTATTCTAAAATAATAATATACAACATCCCTATTTCATGCAGGCGAAATTAGTATGACAAATGTGAACATAACTGGAAACAGTTTTTGTAATGCTAATTTATTTTAAATTGAAGCTTAAGAACAGTGTTAAAACCTTACTTTTTACATGAACTAAATAGTAATGGTAGATAACTCCTTTACAACAATCTCATAGAATTTATTTTTTTCATCCCTTTTTTCAAGCTTGCCTTCTCCTGATCATCAAATCATAGCAAAAAACTTTGTTGTTAAAAACAACAGCATAGCTCAAAGCAATCAATAATATCAAGATTAATACTTTTTCACAAATCTATTAACAACAAATAATATTTAAAATATTACAATTTAAGACATAAATTTCATTGATAATCACTATTTTTCATTCATAAATTGTGAATAATCTTATTAATTCCAAGTTATAATCTTTAACTGTTCGTATTCATAAAGCTACACTAATTAGTACTAAAACAAACCTTCATCAAGCTGTTTATCTATTTAAGAAACTCAAAACATTTCTATATCAAATTTAACAATAAACCAAAAAATTGCTTATGATTCAAATTTGATTGATATCTAAAATTTAAAAACTAACCAAGCTATCGTAAATATAGAAAATAGTACCTTTTAAAATATCTTATTAATACAATCAAAGGAATACAAACAAGCAAATCCTATTTTCATAATTGCCTCATATAAAAACACCTACTTTATATAGAATTGCTTATTCAAAAATAATTAATTACTTGGAATTCCTAATTCCATCGTTACCTCAACCACAGCGCTACAAATTTCAAACACTGTAGGAGATTTAATTATAAATAAAAGCTAATTCATTAGCTTATTTTCAAACTCAGACTCTAATGCTCTCTACTTAGTAGCATAAAACATACAAGTTAACAACTGTCTTTTTGACACGATGCTTTATTCTTCTTAACTAAATATACCTCCAAATTAAATACTAGATAAAAATAGCTTAAAAGGAAGTTCTATTTTTGCAAAATCTAAATAAATATAAATTTAACAATCAATTTTTTAAGTTTCTTAATCACATATAGGAGGATTTATATATATTTCTTCATTTGCTGACAATCTAAATGTTAATATAATTCAATCAATTTTCAAAGATTCACTTACCAAATTAAATGGCGGAGCTATATTTTTTGACTTTTATGGTACTAACTTGCTTTTATCTATTCAAGACAGCTCTTTTGAAAATATCTATCAATTTAAAACGCAATCATCATTAATCTACATTAAGTAATTTACAAAACTTTTCACTTTACTTATTTAAATAATTATCTGAAATTTCAAAAATTTATAAAAATTATTTATTTAATTCATGATTTTTAAAATTTAATAAATAGTTAAGACGACATTGGAAAACAAAATTTGATGAAAACCAAAATAGAGTTAAATAACGTTGTTAACTTTACAAACATTTTTGGATAAGACATTAGCTATTTATTATCAGTAGGCTTCACTTAATTGGATGTAAAAAGATCTTATTATACAACAAATTCTTCATTAATCCCTAGTACCTTGTTACCAATCAATATTTTCATTTCTTAAAATCCTTCAACATTTATATTTGCTTAGTATAGTAACATAAATATGAATGGATTGATCATAAAAGATATAAGTGATAGCTATTCAGACTCATATGATCACTAAATGTTTATTAAATCCTAGGAATCAGACTTTTAAATTATTGATTGCTAAATTTTTTAATTAAAAATGAATGTAGGTGGTGTAGCTTATTTCTTCTAAAGCTCCATAGTTATCTAAAATCTCTAGTCTCATAATGTTTAATTTTAAAATCCACCTAAGAGCATAAGGATGTTGCAATAATATCCAACAAATGTTTAGAAAACATCATTTTTTAATTTTATAGAATCTAAAGTATAAATATTATCATCTAACTCATCTTGGATTTAGTGCTAATAAAACTGCTAGGGTGGATTTGGACTTTTACAATCTTCTTAACTTACCCTTTTAGAATCTAACTTTACAAATCTCTCTGTAAATATTAAATAACTTGATTTAAATTAAAATGTAAATTTATTTTCAATAAAATTTAATATAGTCAAAAGAAGGAGGGGTTTTATAAATTATAAACCCAACCTCTGAAACAAAAGTGATAGGCTGTTTGTTCTAAGACAATTTTTCAGGATTAAATGGAGGAGCATTTTCTGTTTCATAAAATTAAATGGGAGTAAATAATATTTTTTCATACCTGCTACAAAAAAATAATATAAAAATATAATATTTAAATAGGTTTATAATTTTTCTTTTTTAGGAAACACATTTTACAGAAACATAGCTGATAAGGGAAAAGGAGGAGCTATTTATTTTACAACTTAATAGGCAACTTAAAATGATTAATTAACAATAAATAGAAACATTATAATAAACAACTAAGCAAAAATAGGTGGCGGTATTAAATACGATGGAATTATACCAATACTCTAAAACAATTAGATATATAATAATTCCGCTTATCTATATGGTTAAAACATATTTTCTTATCCTACAAAACTTTTATTAGAATAAATAAAAGACTCAAATAATAATCTAACGAATATTTAATATTAAGAAAATAAAGTTATTATAGTAAAACACAGAAGTGGTGCTTTATTACCTGATTTGACATTTAGCTTAAGAAATGATCAAATGGATTTGATGAAATTTGATAATCCGGATTAAATACAAACCACATATCTAAAATTATAAGTTGATTTAGAAACAAAAAATTTTCCTCAGTATTACTTAAGAGGAGACATTAAAGCTAATTATAATGTGACAAATAATTTTTTCTAATTTAATAGCATATATTTAATAGGTAAACCTTTAACGAACGTTACATTACTTATTACCAGCGATTAAATATTAGTTGGTTCTGTAGGTTAAGACAATAATTACTCCTTTCAATTACAAGTCTAAATTTAGGATTGTTAAATTGGAGAAATTAAATAAAAATATAATGGATATGAAGAATGTACTATATGTGATAAAGGAACTTATTCTTTTGATTACGATTAATGTCATAAATGTCCAGAAGGAGCAGAATGTTTAGGTGGTAGCTAAATTATGTTAAATTAAGGATTTTGGAGAAAAGACATATATGATGACAATATCCTTTCTTGTAGCAATTTACCAGCAAACTGCAAAGGAGGAACCTATGGAGACTAAATTTGTTTTTAAGGTCATATTGGGCCACTTTGTGAGGAATGTGATGTAAAACGAAATTAAATATTAAATTTTTAGTTTATAATCTTTAGTTATTAAATAAAAAATTTAGTATAATTTTAAAAAAATTAAAAGCAAAATGTTTACTGTATTCGCTCATTTTAAAAAATTAAAAAAAATTTTTTAACAACTAACAATTATTTTTGGTATATTTGAATCATTTTTTAAAATAGATAAGAGGAAAATTTTGGAATAGCAGATATTCTAAAGTAGGTAAGTATTCTTGTGTTAAATGTGATGAAATTTCTTAAAATTATTTAGTTATATCCTTTATAATATTATGGACACTAATGTCTATGTTTGTATCAATCAAATCTAATGATTACCAAATTGCTAAGAAATGCTATTTAAGCTTTTTTTTAAAGCTAAAAAGATAGTACGGTGACTTAATAGTTATGTAACAAAAAGCTTATAAATAAGAAAAAAATCCAGTCAGTGTTTACATCAAAATCTTCACAACTTACTTCTAAATTATATCTTGCATATCAACTTTTAATCTAGATGTTCCTATTGGTAATTAAGCAATTTATTCTTTTTAAATTAAATTATTGTTTATTAAATTTATCTCATTTGTTTTATCTGAGAAGCAAAATAATTTTTTTGAATACATAAAAACAGGTTTAACAAATTTTTTTTAATATTTCGGTGCACCTATATCTTAAACTACTAATTCCCTTGACTGTGTTATTAATAAATTTGATAGTCAGATTTCTTTTATATATTAAAAGCTAATATTTTCTTTAGTTATGCCTTTAGTATATCTTTTCCTTCTTTTTTTGGGGATTTTGATTTATTCATAGATAATGAGGTTTAAGAAAGCACCTTTGAAAATGATGTACACTGCTATGATATTTTAGCTGATTTACTCTCAACCTGATTTAGTTTCATAGCTGATTTCTCTATTATCATGCAGAAAAATAGGTACTTAGGAATATGTCTTAAAAAATGTTACATATGAGTGCTACACTTAGGACTATTATTTATGGGGACTAGCTTTGGTTTTACCGTTTTTATTAGCTTATGTTTTCCTATTCCCTTGTCTCTTACTATTTTTGTTAAAAAGAAATTAAAAAAAACTTATATCATTAATCGTGTAGAGAAAGTTTGGATATTTGTATAAAGAGTATACAAATAAATGTTATTATTGGGAATTTGTTAAAATGGCACAAAAGATTTCAATAATTTTATCCCTTAATTTCTATTCTTAAGATATTAAAACTAAAGGAATTATTGTGTTTGTAATAATAAGCTTATATTCTATCATATTAATAATCTATAAACCATATAAAAGGATTTAGCTAAACAACTTGGATCATATCACTACAATAGTGTGTGCTGTAACTGTATTAATGGGAGTGTTTATATACAGCAATAAGTATAATTACCTTGTTATTATTGCTTATATTATAATAATAACTATTAATTCTCTCTATATTATTTTGATGGTTAAAAACATTTCTTTTGGATTTTTTTAAAGATTTAAAAAGCCTATAAGAAGAATTCTTGAGAAACTAGGAACAAAAATAAATTTTGTTTCAGAATATAATTAAAAGTAAAAAGAAATATAAGAACTTAAACATTTAAAGAAGATTTAGATAAAACAAAATATTTAAAATCTTCTTTTAAAATTCCATTAATTATGTACACAACAAAAAAAGTTGATCAGCTTTTAAACTTAATTTAGTGACATCTGTAAAATTTTCAATTTAAATATAAAAGTAAAATATTCACAAAATTATTTTTTTAGAATAAAAATTTAAAGATTATTACTAAGAAAAATCTACATCCAAAGCAGACTCTACAAAAGAAAGATAGCTTGGAGCAAAAAGAATTTTATCATTAGTAAGTTGTGAATAAAGTAAAAATAAATTAATTAATTACTATATAATTAATGTTAAATATAATTTAAAAATGTAGATTAAGATAATATTATATTGTACTCATCACCGAACACAGGGAGGGATATAGAAACGCTAAAATAGATATCAACCGATAGGAATTAATATACAATAGAAGAAAACTACCATATTGACATGGAGGAAAAATAATAAAATATTTGAGGAAATTCAATAGAGAATAAAAATAACTTTTATATTAACTAATTTAATAATACAGAATAAAATATTTTTGAGTTTTAACACCTAAATAATATATATGTCTTGTTAATCAAACAAAAAATGAACATTTTATTATTCAAAAGATTATCTCCTTTCGTAAAAAAATCAAGTAATACTATCTAATTATGTATTAAAATATACTCATTTTATATTTTTAATTAGATTTTGGATTTTTATATCATCTAAACAATTTATACTTTGATTGAGATAAAATAAAATTAGAAATAATTGCTGTAATATCAAAAATATTAGAAATATTTGTTAATTCTTTCTTAAATCAAAATAGATTATTTTTAACTATAAAAATGAAAGAACTAACATCCATTTTTATTTGATCTCTTAAATAAAATTTGAGTTTTAATACCCAAATAATGAAAATTGTTAATCAAACACAAAATGGATATTTATTTTCAAAAGATTATTTCCTTTTTGCAGCAAAATCAAATAATACTATCAAATTTTGTATTAAAAATAACTCATTTTTCATTATTTTTTGTAGATTTTAAGATTTTTATATCATCTAAGCAATAAATACTTTAATTCAGATAAAATAAAATTAGAAATAGCTGTTCTAGCATCAAAAATATTTGAGTGATTTATTAATTCTTTCTAAATCAAATTATATCGTTTTTAACTATAAAAATGTAAGAACTAATATCTATTTTTAGTTGATCTCTTAAATAAAATTTAAGCTTTAATACCTAAATAATGCGTATTGTTAATCAAACACAAAATGCATATTTAATTTCAAAAGATCATTCCCTTTTTGCAAAAAAAACCAAGTAATACTTCTAATAATTATGTATTAAAATATACCCAAATTATATTTTACATTATTTTTTTTAGATTGTAGGATTTTTATATCATATAAACAATTTTTTTTATACTTTGATGAGATAAAATAAAATCAGAAATAATTATTCTCACACTAAAAAAATTAGAAAGATTTATTATTCTTTCTTAACTCAAAATATATTGATTTTAACTCTTAAATTGCAAGAATTAATACCAATTTTTATTTGATCTCCTTCAATAAAAAATATGACTAAGCTAATCTTTATATTCTATTTACTTTTTTTAATTATAAAGGTTAATAAAAAAATATTAATAAATAAATTCAATAATAATATAAAAAATATGGAAACTATTAATTTGAAATCTTTAAGTAAATATGAGGAATATCTATTATCGACAGAAATTGAATAAAATAATAGAGCTGATTTGTTTGATATTAAGGATGATTAACTTCAAACTATCTCAGTACATTAAATGAATTAATCTTCCATAATTAATAATGGACGAGATTGTAAAGTTTTATTTATGCCAACTTATCTATATCATAATGAGTCATTTGAAATTAACTTAAATTAATAATAAATTAATTTGTTAAATTGCTTTTATTAATACACATTCGATAGATTTCAACAAAGTGTTTAAATTTTTCTTTTAGATATAAATAATTAAGATCCAGTTTTAACATCCTATCAAATTAATTATTAATTTTAAGATAATTAAAAATATTCTGAGATTATATTAAAAGCTGGGATGATAGGAGCAAAATATATCTTTTTATCTATAATGTCAGAATTTGAAGTTGAATTGCATATCCTTAACCTTGATTTAACTATGATTATGAAATACAATTTCAAAGAAAATTTTGAAATAAATTAATCAAGCTTTGAATCTGATTTCATTATAAATGAAAATGATACAATATTATTTGAAGATACAATAGATAATTATAAGGATACTGTTATTTACTATCAATGCTAATAAGTACTTTTTAAGATAGACATTATTTAAAAGATAGTAACTTAGAGAGTAATTTAAGGAAAATCTTGTTTATTATTAAGATTACTTCCTGTCACTAAAAGTGAATATGATTACTATTTCTAAAATAGTGATAAAAATAATTTATTAGGTTATTCAAATAATGAAGAAGATAAATTAATTTTGTTTGTTGTTATGGATACCAAGATATTTTAAATAAACATGTATAATCTAGAAATAATTAGAGAAATAGATAATTCTTACTTAATAAAAAATAATTAAAGTAAACTGAGACATAGTTTAGTGTAAGTATTTATCTTACCTGTAAAATTAAAGAAGAAAAAAACTTTATCTTTTTGGACATTTCTAATAAAATTTAAAGGTGTTGATATTGATTTGTTTGATTGGAGAGAATAAAATTTGTTTAATAAATAAAATTTAGTTTATGAAGAAGGGGATAATTTAAAATCTGAAGATTTTTAATCAAGATATTTGATCCATAAAGTATTTTTTAGATAAGAATACACATTTATTTAGCTTAGAAAAATTGATAAATTTGAATAAAATTTTTGTACTTTTAATTTGCAGATATCTAAAAGGAAAGGAAGTAAGATTTATGATTACAGTTTTAAGTTTATTTAGTAAGAAATCAATTAAATTTCTAGCTATTATGATGTTTTGAATTTTTACCCTCCAATCTTCTAAAAAAAATAAATTGCCTATCCATTTATTATATAAGAAATAGAACATTATGATGATGACGATGAAGTTATTTATAAATTAGGTTTTTTTTCGCATAATAAATAGGGAAAATACTATTTAGAAAAATTGCAAAACTATAATTATTAAATATTATAAAATCTGAATTTTGAATACTACGTAACGAAGTGTTAATCAACAGTCGATGCTTATTAAATAATTGATTTAAAGGTTAAATTAGTTGAATCTTTTGATTTTCCTTCCAAATTTAGTTTTGATTCTGTAATGAAATTAAATGACAACAATAATTCAAAATTTTTATTTAATATTAATAAATAAGAGCTAATCTGGATTTAAAAAGATGGAATATATCCTGATTATATTTATAAATTATGTTCAATTTTGCCAAAAAAAATAAAAACTGAATAAGAGGATGACGAAATAGGCAACGAAATTTAAGATCTTAAAGAGTATATTAAATCATACACTAATTTCTAAAGAGATTCTTAAAATAACTTTTACTTACCTATGATTTATAAAGAAGATGAGTAATTGTATTTTGGTATTTATGATTTAAATAGAAAATAAATTATAAGTGAAAAGATCCTTTTATTAAAAGATCAATCCTTAATATTATCTCATTTCAATGAAGAAACGAAATAATTTATTTTGTTATTTGAAAATAATAATGATATTAGATCTAATGAAACGAAATACTCATATTATTATTCACATGATTTGTATTTACTATAGTTGGATTAAGACAAATAATTAGTAGTTTAATTCAAATTACTTAAAGAAAACATATTAAATTACTCTTAAGTAGAAAAAGGTTCATAAAATAATTATTTCTTACCAATAATATTTTTAGAAAATGAAAAAATATATTTTGGATTGTATGATTTTACCATGAAAAAATTAATAGAAGGATCAAGGCGCCTTTCATAGTATACTTAATGTATATCTTCTTATTATCAAGAGGATACAAAACAATTAATTTTGTTATTTGAAAATGTAATTTTGAATAGTAATACTTTTTATGCTTTTTATTCATTTGATATGACTAAATTTAAATTTACATTTATTAATATGCTCAAAATAGATTTACATTTTATTTCATAAAAATTAGAGATATATAAAAACAAGCTAATCATGCGCTATCTTCGTGATAATTATATTGTATTTGATAGAAGTAAAAAGCTAGAAATAAAATAATTTAAAAAGAAAAAAATTATTTTTGAAAAAGTTGATGATTAACATTCAGAAAAATATAGCAGAGTAATGATCATTAATAATAAAAAAACAAATTGCTAAGAATTTGTAAATATCAAATAAAATTGTTTTTCATCTTCGATTGACAAGTTTGAAAATTCTGATTTTAAATCAAGCTGTGGAAGATATTTGATTTATCTGAATAAAAGTTTTTATCAACTTAAAAAATAATTTATTTGATAGTTCTTATTATGAATAATTAAAAAATATTATTATATTTAGATCCAACTTTTAAGTTTTTAACTTTTATCTTTTTTTTATTTAAAAATAGAGAGAATTTCATTATTTATTTATATTTTATATAAACATATAAATAAATTTAATTATTCAAATATTACCTTTAATTCTTTTTAGATTTTTTTGCTTTTAAAATAATATTTAAGTTTTTTTACTTATACTAAATTTTTGCATACCCACCATATAAACTTAATATAATTTAATTTATTAAATTTTATTGTTACATATTATTTTTTGAATTTTATGTATAATTAATTTTTTAACTTTCAAAAAATCAAAATTCTAAGATTAAACTGTATATAATATTTAGAATGTACTTAAAGGAATAAATTTTTATCACAAAATGAATTGAATTTACATATTTACAAAAATTGCATTTAAAATATCTATATTAATTAATTTAAAAATTGTAATATAGAAAATGTAATTAAATCAATAAATTAATTCAGTTAAGCGTGTGCTTATATTTTGATTTGGTATTAATAATATAGATATATTTATTATTTAAAATTTTGTTTCCCCAAATAAAATACGTTCAAGCACTATCTATTATTAAGCCATAAATATTTTAAGGAAAGATTTATATTCTTATTTTCTATTTAAAAAACTAAATAATAATTTAAAGGTAGAAGAACTTTAGTAATAAAATATAACAAAAATGCTCTAGTTTTGAAATTATTGATAATTAAAAATGGATTAAATACTATGCCTAATTTATCTTTGATAATATTTCTATAAATTTTTAATTTAATGATCCAAATATTTTGTAGAATTTATATGAAATATTAATACTATAAAAGGTTTTATATTCTTTAATTATATTTCTGATTAGAATGCATAATTGGAATAAATTGGATTCTGCTTCAAAATTCAAAATTACAAACAATTTAATGTTATTTTTTATTAAATATCTCTAATTTAAATTCATGTAACTATATATTTAAAATCCTCTTAACATTTTAAGGAAATATTTTTAATATCTAATCTAAAAAGTTAAATTATAATTTTAAAGATAAAAGTTTATCAATAATAAAGACCCACTTAAAAATATATTTTTTATTTTATTATTTATTCTTAAAAATATTTTCAATGTTAATTATAACAATTCTTTTAAAATTCATTATCATAGAACTTTTAATTTTATAATCCAAATATTTAGTAGAATTCAAATAAAAAATACAATATTGTAATTGGCTTTAAAATCTTTAATCATTTTTTTGCTTAAAATTTGTATATTAACTATTTGTTAACTTAATTTATAAACGTTCACATATTCATATAAATGAAAAAAATTATTTTATTTTAAGTTATTATTAATTGAGAAATATTCATAAATCTTATGAAATACATATTTTTTTCATGAATTTAGTTTTGAATGTTTAGAATTTGATGATGTGATAAATTACACATATCTTTATTTCTTGACGTAAAGATTATGGTTAATTAAATTAATATTGTATAATTATATCAAAATATCCAAATGTAATTAGATGTATACTGCTTTCATTTTATTTAACCTTAGGAATAATAGGATTAATTTATTTAATATTTATTAGGATAATTTATGGAAACCAATCAATGCTAACATTATTTAAATTGCTATTTTCTACAATATAGTTTTTATTTACATCTACAATTTTATTAATAAATAAAGAAAATTCAGCCAAGTATATTTTTTAAATTTATGTTAAAATTTGATTAAAATAAGCTTAAAATTGATTTTCTCTAAGGTAGATTTTGCGAAATAAGAAAAAGCAAAAAAAGATTAAATAAGAATAAATAAAAAAAATATGAAAGTAAAGAGCTTCTTTTCCTTAATTATTTTTTAAATACTAATAGGATTTATTAGTAGTTAAAATATCTGCCCCAAAAGTTATGAATATGGCAGTAAAAAATACTTTTTAAGTTATTTTAGTTGTAAAAAATATTCATTTTTTATATAGGAGTGAAATATGATAAACAAATGTACCCATATCAGTTACTTTTGATTCCTTAAACTAATATATTAATTGTATTAACTAATGATGCTTACTACTATCAACCAAGTGTATATTATGTGATTGATACAGAAACTAATTAAATAGCAAATGTTGTAGAAAGTAAATTTTACATTTTTAAAAAATAAAATTAATATTAAATATTTATTTATATCAAGTGGTTAGCACTGTTTATTACATTAGGTATGTTCCAGCAATTAAATCGATAATAGGAATAAACTCTTCAACATTTTATGTATTTGATGTATATACAATGTCAATTATCTAATAAGCTAAAGTAATTGATTAAGGTGCACAAGCAGATAACTTTATAGACACAGCTATTGCAGTTATTTCTTCTTATAAAAATATAGTTGTTGCTTATGATATTCAATAACAAAGAATTATTAATAATTACTACTCAAGTAAATATAATTAAAAAAAGTCTTTATACTTTTATTAATTTTTTAAATAAAATTAGCTTATCCAATAACTAATTTTTCATGTCTGACCTTCCTATAAAATAAGCATCTAGTCTTCATGAATGATAACTCAAATATAATAATTTGGAATGTAGATACTGGAGAAAACTTTAAGGTGTAAAAAGGTAAATAAGATATAAGTTAACAGGATTAAAAATATTTTTTAAAATTAGTGAATTCTAATCTGAACACTTATTTTGTGCATTTATAGAATAGCTATTATGTCCTTGTAGTAGTAAATTCTACTAAATTATAATTAATAGATTATTCTTAGTATGAACAAGGACAAACCAATTTACTTTACACTTTAGGTATTTTTTTAATTTTATAAACAATTTTTGAACTAAATATTTTATCCAAAAGATACTTAAGATGTTTTAAAGAATTATAACTCTGTTACATTTGATAGTAGTCAAATAGTAGTTAAATCTATGACCATCAGCATTCAAGATTAATTGTAATACAATTATTTAGTGGTTAGTCATAACGGATATCAAATAATTGTTTTTAAAATGCCTAAAATATTTGACAAGCAATCTTTTTAACTTCAACCTATATTTGCATCTACAATTGAATTTAGATCTTACATTATGCCTCAAAACAGTTTGAGCTTTTATTTGTGCGGCTATAATTCCATTTATGTAATAAACTTCTTTAATGAGGTGTAACCTAAGTATTCTTAATTGTTATGTAAATTTCTAAATATTAATTTTCTAGACTAAAATTTAAAAAAGAAAACCGCTTGAATTATTTGTTTAAAATTAAAAAAATAATTTAATTAAACATAATAGATTTTCCTTCAATTTAAATGCCTACTTATCTTGCCCTAACTACAAATAATTACGAAGTTTACATGACAATATTTTAAGTAGATGTAGGCATGCCAACTTAAAGTATTTTCTTTTAAGGTTCAGACTAAGCTGGAAACTATTTATTCTAAACTTTCTACAATTATCCATTTTATCTTTCATATTATAGCACTTCAATTGTATTAAATTCTAATTATGGTGAAATAGCCTATAAGATAATTTATGGAGGAATATTAATTTATAGTGTGAGCACTTAATCAGTAATTATTTACTCAATTATGTCTATTATCATATAATTTTTAAAACATAAAACTAAAATAGTATACCTACTATAATATCTTAAATAGTTAAAATTGGTCTTAAGAAGTTTCAAATTATATCATAATAAAAAACACTAATAGCTACAGCTTTATTGAAGTGAATCATTTAGATGGCGGGAAATCTGTTATGATCTTAGATCTTGTAACTTAATAAGCTATTTATTTTTATCCTCCTGATTAATCAATACTGGGACAAGCTTTCACTCTGAATGTTCAAGAATAAAAACTTTATGCATTTAATCAACAAGGAACACTTCACATTTGGGACTTTTAGGGAAATCATTTGTCATAACAAAAGCGTAATTAAAATTTTTATTAAGAATATATTTTAAATAAAAAGGCTGATTAATAATTTTTCCATTAAAAAAATATTTAAATTATTTAAGAATTGCTCATTTAGCATTTTGAAATTTTTTGTATTTTTTAAGAAAATCCCCTAATTTAACTATATTTTTAAAATATTTTCTATTTAATTTAATCTCAAGTTTATTTATTTCTTTCTTTCTTTTTATTTATATAATTATTTGTTTATTAATCTTTCTTAAATTAAAAAAACCACAAATAGTTTCAAGCGTAAAAGTTTTTAATATGCTAAAATTATAAAATCTAATTGTCTATGTAGATAGCAATAAATAGTTATATTAGATTTTAGATACAGAAAAAACATCTAAACTGATTTATTAATTTTCAAATGTACTTACTACCTTCAAATACCTTGATTAAATTAATTTAATTTTTGCTGGTGAATATTAATCTGGAAATATTTACGGGTTCAAATTAAATAATAATTTATACTTATTAGAATTGTTTATTTAGCTCAAAACATTAATAAGTTAATCCGTTTTAGACATAACTTTCACTCCTATCACTAAATTGTTGTATATTTCAGCTGAATATTCTAATATCTATTTTGACATATCCTAATGCATCTAGGATATTAAATCTTGTCTTTCATGCTCATTAAAATTCTACATTTCTAATAGCTAATATCAATATATTTAGAACAATAGTTATGGTCAAGGCTTACAAAATTACCCCTACACAACATATTAGAACATGATCTAAATATTTTTAATTGTAATTTTTTACTCTTCAATAATATTTTATTTATTTTATTATAAGGCTTAAAGGTATTTGAAAATAGTTGTTAACATTGAAAACATTTAGACTCAAATATATACAGACTTTTAATATCCTTTATAGTTAGAGCAATATATCCTTTAATTTAATTTTTAAAAATTCATCTAGCTTTCTTTCAGGCCCTTCGAAACTATTGATAATTCTATTCAACTATCTTCTATTTATTTATTTGGAGACTTCTAATTTAACAACTTCTAATCCATTTAATTTTAAAATATTAACTTTTTGTTTAATGTTACAAAATATCAAAATTGTTCATTAGTATTCAGTTCTGTAGTAAGCTAAGTAGTACTAGATAATATTTAGATATTTAGCAGTGATAGTAGCAATTTAGATTACTGTAATAGAATTAACTTGATAAATTCCAATTTAATATTGTAAAACATACTGATGGATTCTAAAACTTTCAAAAATTAAACTTATGTAACTTCATTAGGAACTAAAGAAGTAAATTATTTCTTATATAATTCAACAAACAAATATTATTTTAATTAATTTACTGCCAACAAATAAATATTTTTGATAAAATAAATTGAAATTAGCTAATTATAATAAAATTTTATTTTATTAAAAGGTTAAATTCTAAAATTTCAACTTAACGAATTGCAAAATTGGAGTATTTAGTGTATTTAATTAATAATCTCACACAATTCTTGAACTTACAAAGTTAAATATCTAAGGAAATAAATATTTGTCATTACCAAATTAAAATTAATAATAAACTTAATCACTTTTTTCTGCAGGGCAAATCACAATGAATCAAGCCCTAATTGATAGTAACTATTTCCTAAATACTAATATCATGTAAATCATGGTTTAAGATAGCTACTCAAATCTTTTGTTCACTTTAAGTAATGTAATATTTTCAAACAATTAGTTTTAAACAGTTTCTCAGAGCATTTTTTTTTCATGCTTATTTTCACTTCTACCTTATCCAGACCATTAAATAATTGCTTAAAACATTTTTGTTTTCAATAACGATATTGTTTAGAATGATAAAATTGAGAATAACTAATATTTTTTTACTAATTTAATATAAACTAATAACATTAACAACATAACACTCTCAAATATAAATATCACTGACAACTAGTACTTATCCTTCTTAAAGAGCTAGGATTTAAATGTATTTTAACTCGACAATTTTGAATGCTCTTACTCAAACAACTATCTAACAAAATACTTAGGAAATCCTTCATCAGGTTGTCTTAGTTTATAAGAAACAAAATCAATTTAATTATCAAACCTTAACATCTCTTAAAAATTGGCTTATGATTCTAATTTAATTGACATCCTCAATCAAAAAGTTTCTTAAACATAAATTCAGATTTATAATAGCTCTTTCAGTAATATACAGCTATTTTAATCTTAGCAATATAATCTAGCTAACCCTTTAATAATCAGATCATCTTACTAAAATGATATTCTAATATTTAATTGTACATTTTAGAATAATATATTATTTGGTATACCTAATTCAATAGCAGTATCAAGCTCTGCCATATAAATTATGAACATTGTTGGTACTACAACAGTTAATTTAACCAATTTTAAAAATCTAAGCTCAAATTCTGACATAAATGGTTTTTATGCTTTATCTTAGAATACAATAATAATAAGTTCAACTTTTGACACTACCACATATTAATAGAAACAACTTAAAAACTCTAATCAGCTCAGCTAGTAAATAAACTTGAAAGGTGGATCAGTAAACCTTAAATCTTAATCAGTATAAATAATATAATCTGTGTTCAAAACTTCAGAGTCTCATTCAGGAGGATTTATCTACATTACTTCATATTCTTAGACCTTGAAAATAAGTATCACTTAATCCTAATTTAAAGATTGTTTCACAAAGTTAAATGGAGGTGCAATATTTGTAGATACTCTTGGATCTACAACAGAGCTGCTTATATCAGATTCATCATTTGAAAATATCTATTAGCTGAATTATCAGTCCTCACTGATTTACATAAAGTAAATTAACAATTTTTGTTTTGATAATCAAAACGATAACTGAGTTACTATCAGTTTTATTAATAGAATAAAAAACCTTAAGGGTTTAAACAAATTATTACTAATTTATTTGAAATATATGCAGTTTAATATTCTTATTTTTTAGATGTAGAATAAAATTTATTTTTTTAAAAATATAGTGGAGACAATATTGGCAAAAATGCAAAAATAAACAGCTTTATTTAAATGAATAATACAAATTTTACAAATATTTTCGGAGAAGATATTACATCAATATTTTCTCTAACTCTTTCTTAGCTAAACATTTATAAGTCTCTATATTAAATTAACTTAACTAATTCTCAATCCTCTATTTTGCCTTTAGATTTATTTAGTAATTTGCATGCATCAACTTATGTTAGCTCTCTTAGAAGTGAAGTTTTATTAGCTTAAGTGGTTATTTCTGATATTTAGGATAAATATCAAAAATCATAAGATCATTAAATGTTTTTTTCATCAACAAGTTCTAATTTCAAAGTGAATGACTGTGTTATTTAAGATGTATAAATGAATATAGGAGGTTTGGCTTTCTTCGACTAGGGTTAAGTTGATATCTATAATTTAAAACTCTCTAATATCTAATATCAAGCTAAAAACTAAAGATTATTACAGCCTATAAATAGTTATTTGTATTAAATAACATCTTTCTAATTTTCAAATTCAATAGTATCAATCAGCTAATCAAATATATCAAACATCTTTTGCTAGAATGGCTGCATTGGAGGTTTTGCATTGATACAATAATCATAATTGAATATATCAAATACAAATTTCACAAGCATTTAGGTAAATTTTATAATAAATTTTATTACACATTTAAAAATTATTTTAAAGTCATAGAGTGGAGGAGCAATAACAATATAGGATCCTAAGTTAAATGTTTCAATTAGTTAGTGCACTTTTTAAGATAATTTATCTAACTTAAATGGAGGTGCATTACAAGTAGTATCAAACTAAGTTATGGTAAATCACTTTAAAAACTTTATCTATTTACTAAGAATAAATATTATTTTAAAAGGTCTATAACATTTCTATAGTAAAGAACATATTCAAAAAGAATACAGCTTAGAATGGTTATGGAGGAGCTATCTATTTTTACTCTCAAAATACCACAAGCAATAATCTTTTAACTCTTTAAGATAATTAAATTAATAATAATTAAGCTTAAATTGGAGGTGGTATAAAATATGAAGGAATTGTTCCTGTATTAATTAACAATAATATCCAAGATAATACAGCAACTTTATATGGATAAAATACTTTCTCTTACCCTACAAAACTAAAGTTAGAAAATGTTTAAGATTTAATATAAAATAATATCTAGGTATTTGAAAATAAAATAGTAATAAATTAACAGAGAAGTGGAAATTCTTTACCTAATATGACTTTTACTTTGATTAACGATTAAGGTGATGTTATGAAATTTGTGGATTCTGCTGATTAATAATAAAATTTTCTCACAATATAAATAGATCCATAAAATTCGTTTTACAGCTACTATTACTTAAGAGGAGAACCTAAAGCTGGTTATGTTCCATAATAAAACGCTTTTTAATTTAAAAACATAGATTTAATAGGAAAACCCCTTACAAATGTAAAATTAATGATAAAGAGTAATTTAATCAGAGATTCAAATACATCATTATTAACTAACAACTATTTCTTTGAAATAGAAGCTCATATTTAGGATTGCCAAATTGGTTAAATTCCTTAGTCTTACAATAACTTCTAAGAATGTGTTGTATGTGAAAAAGGAACTTATTCATTTGATAAAACTTAGTGTTATAAGTGTCCTAATGGAGCAGAATGTTTAGGAGGTAGCTAAATAATTCTAGATAGTGGTTATTGGAGAAATGGTGAGTATGATGAAGATATCCTTTTTTGTGAGCATTTATAAGAAAATTGTGTTGGAGGATCATATGGCAATAATATTTGCTACAAAGGGCATATAGGCGGGTTGTGTGAAGAATGCGATGTAAAATTTTTTATAAATTTTATTTTTATAAAAAATATTTATCTTAACAGATATTTGGTGAAGTATGGGGAGAAAGCTATGCAAAATCTGGAAAATATTAGTGCACTGAATGCAGTAAGATAGCACATAATTAGTATATTGTTAGTATTGTTACTCTATGGACTTTGATCTCAATGGTAATTTCTATAAAAGATAACACAGAAGAGTAAGAATAGTAACATCAAAAAGAAATTTTTGAAAGAATAAGAAGGAAATCTACAATAAAAAATAGATAATCAAATAAAAAAACCACCTAAAATGGCATGTAAGATTAAACGAGTGTGTATATAAAAATTTTAACTAATTATTTCTAAATTATTTCATCTATTGCGACTTTTAACTTGTAAGTTCCTTCAGGTAAAGTTTTTTATCATATTTTTATGAACTATAATTAAAAAAAAATATTTTAAAGGTGTAATCGAGTTTCCATAATCTGTAGGTCAACCAATACAATAAACAATTAACTCATTAGATTGTGCTCTTAAAGAGATTACTACTTCTATGCCAATAATATATCTAAGATTAGTTTTCTCTATCTTAATGCCTATAGTCTATTTATTTATTTTTCTGATTGGATTAGTCATTTACTATAAAGTAATATATAAATAAAAACATTTCCCTTATTATATGATTAATACAGCGTTGATATTTTTATTGATATACACTTAACCTGATTTAGTAGCTTAAATGATAGCTTTACTTTCATGCAGATAAATCGGAAATGAATAATATATTCTTTCTAATGTATCAATGAAATGTTATACCTAAGATTTCTATTAATGGGGATTAGGTTTTATATTACCTTTACTATTTGCTTTTGTATTTTTATTCCCTTACATCCTCTTACATTAATTAAAGAAATCCAAAAATGACTTGTAAGAACTGAAAGTTAAAAGAAAATACAGTATCTTATATAAAGAATACACTTAAAAGTGCTACTATTGGGAATTTGTTAAAATGGCTTAAAAACTATCTATAATTTTATCTCTGAATTTCTACTCTTAGGATATAAAGACTAAAGGAATTTTAGTATTTATGACAATAACATTCTATTCTATATCGTTAATAATATTTAATCCTTATAAAGACCTTTAAATTAATAGGCTCGATCATTACTCTACAAATGTCTGTGCTATTTCTGTACTATTGGGTGTTTTCCTGTATAGTAATAATTACAAATATTTTGTAATTGTTTCATTCACAATAATTATAGCAATCAATGCATTATTTATGTTACTTATGCTAAGATATATCATCTTAGGTTATACTAAAAAGCTTGAGAAACCATTTTAAGATTTACTGGAAAAGCTAAGTTCTAAAATCAAATTTATATCAAATTATTTATAAAAAAAGAAAGAATAAAATAAGGAAAAAGAAGCAAAAAGGCTAATAATTAAATAGAAAGTGTAAAGAATTCTTCTAAACTTCAAGTCAATGACTACAGAACAAAAGAGATAGTTAGCAATAAGTACATACACTCTTATTTTAGGTAAAAATACATTTTTATTTTAAATTTAATTTATTGTTTATTATTTAAAAGACTAAAAACTATACAAATAAGAAATGCAATAATTGAATTTAGATAAACAAAATACTGAAAGAGAGAATAACTTAAAATTAAATGATGAATAAGGTAATTTTACTTAATTAAGTCATAAAATAATTTAATTATTAAATAAAGTAGTTAAAAAAGAATCTGTCTTAACATTATCTCAAAACATTGGGACTAAAATTTAATCAAGTGAAAAATCTTTATTGTCAGTTTAAAAAAATAAAACAAATGAAGAGGATTATTAATGTGACATTGAAGAAAAAATGATCAAAGACACTTAAATTGAAATAAATTTAAAGCACAATTAAAATTGATTTTCAAACATATTTTAATTTTATACTTGTTTATTGAAATCTTCCTAAAATAATTTAGGATTGCTAAAATTTAAATAATTATGTTATAGTAAAACTTAAATAGATTTAAAATATTACAATTTATTTAGCAAAATATTTTTCTTATTTTTTTTTTCTAAAAAAATATATTTGTTGTTTTATTTAAAAAAATATTTTAAAATAAATTAATAAATTAATTTTTTAATCATTTAATATTTAATTGTACTTTTATTTGATTATATCAAAATTGATCTTAAAAAACTAATCATAATAAAATGGATTATATAATTTTTAAAAAAATTCAGAAATCTTTTAATTGGTAAGTGCTTATTTATTCAAAAAATAGTGTTTTTATTATTTACTTTAATTACAAACCAAAAAAACAAAATTAATTAAAAATAGTAAAATTAATTTCTACTTAATTAAGTATAGCTAGCTATTTATAAATTGAAATGAAGATTTTTTAATTTTTATTGTATTTTTTAATCTCCGCCATATTTGGTTAAGATTTTTGCCCTCTCAGCTATGAATACTATCGTAAGCTAAAAATTTAACTTAAAATTAAACTAAATTATAATATTTTAAAAGGTTTACAATATGAAAAAGGTATTTTAGTCATGGATTTAATTACAATTCCATAAACAAATATATTAATTGCTTTAGCAAATGATAAGTTTTATACTTAATCTGCTATATTCTATTATATTGATACTGAAACTAATAAGATAATTAATGTTATAGAATGTAAAATTATATTTATTTTCAAATACTTATAAATTTATTTAAATTAACTTTATATAGTAACTACTACAATTTACTTAATTTAGTATGTTCCTGTTCTTAATGCTATTATAGGAATAAGTTCTTCTACATTTTATGTATTTGATATATACACTATGAATATTCTGTAAAAAAGTAAAGCAGTTGATTAAATTTATTCTGCTGACAGTTTTATTGATAATTCAATTGCAGTAATTGCTTCTTTAAAAAATATTGTGGCCTCTTATGATATTAAATAACAAAAAATAATAAATACTCATTATTCAAGTAAGTAACTGATTTGTAATTAAAAAATTTTAATAATACTTCTCTTAAAATAGCTAGTGTAGTTTAGAATTTAAAATGCTTAACATTTCCAAATGGTGAACATGTAGTAATAATGAATGATGGCTCTTATATAAAGCTATGGGATGTTGATGATGGAAAATAATATTTTATTAGATAAGGTGATTCATTTAAAATAAAAAAATTATAATATCTAACTAAATATATTTTATAATTTAGTCGAAAGCTCAAACCAAACTTTTTTTGCCTAATATCCTAACAGCTACTATGTATTTGCTAGTTTCAACTCTACTTAGCTTATTTTAATAGACTTTAGTTTGTATAAAAATTCAAATTTTACTACACTTTACACTTTAGGTAAATACTATTTTCTTGTTTTCATACTTAAAGAAGTTTTCTTATTTTAAATAATTTTTTTTAAAATAGAAACAAAAGATATTTTAAATAAATAAACTTAATCCTAGGATCCAAGTTAAACTGTAATTGTTCAAATTGTGATTAGTTAATAGAACTTATTATCTCATAATTATTTGTTTTTAGGATTTAAAAATGGATTTTAAATGATTTTCTAATTACCTAAAGAGTATAATTAGTAAAATTTCTCATTAAAAATGATTGAAATTTACCAAGCCTAATTTAGGAAAGCCATTATGCCTGATAATAACTTTAACATTTACATTAGTGGAAGTTATGCAATATATGTCATTAACTTATATGATGAAGGTAGCCTTTATACATACTTTTTATTATGTAATTTAAAAATTTATTAAATAATCTTATTATTTGATTTGAAAATAAAAATCTTAAAAAATTTTATTTTTTTTAAATAGTTTTACCATAGTTTGGTAACACAGCAAGATTTTGCGTTGCATATTAAGATAAAGAAGCTTACATTTCATAAGTTGATGGTTAACTAGTAGGAACAATTGATTCAGGAATGATATTTTTGTTTTAATTAGCCTAACAATATCCATTATAACCAAATTATTTTAGTGCATAAATAGTCAGCAATTCATAAAACTCAGAAATATCTTATAAGTTAAGGAATGGTGGAGTTATGATATTTGATGTAAAAAACTAGCAAGTAAATAATAAATTTACACTTATCTAATTTAAATTTTAAATTTTAATAAAAACAGATTTATTATTACTAAATATTACAAAATTAAGGCTGGAATGATTCCTAATAATATTTAGTAGTAAAAAATACTGATCATTATGCCTTTATATCAGCTTTCTATTAAGACTAATATTCTTCAATATTGGTTATCAATTTAAACACATAATAAACTAAATATTATTATGCTTCTGATCAAAGTTTGCTAACTTATTCTTTCGTTTATAACACTAACGATGAAAGAATATATGCAACTAGCTATTAAGGTAATCTTTATATTTGGGATTTTAATACTACCTAAATATACTAACAAAAAAGTAATTTACCATTTTTCATCGTTTAATTAAAATTTTAAAATGTACTTTAAAGAAATATTATTTATTTTTTAAAATAGTTAGTGATGTAAATATCATATCATTATTAAGAATAGAAGCAAATAAATAGATAATAGCTTTTAATAGTAATAAAAATTTGCTATAAATTTCTGAAAAAGATTAATCTATTTAAACTATATACAAATTCAAAACAGCTCTAACCACTATTAAATATATTGATCAGATAGATTTAGTTTTTGCTGGAGAATAATTGATTGGTAATGTATATGGTTTTAAATTTGATTAATCAACAAGCTTATATAAATTGTTTATATAGCTGAAAGCGTAGTAAGATTAAACAATACTAGATATTAGCTTAACCCCAATTACTAACCTTCTCTTTATATCTGGTGATATTTCTAGTATTTTTTTTGATATTTATTAATGTCTTAATAATGTGCAATCATGCATAACATGCTCTCTTTCTTTTTATATAATCAATAATTAAGAATAATACTAATATGAAAATAGTTATGGTTAAGGAGAAATTTCTTATCCTTTTACTACATACTAAAGTATTTTATAGACATTTTTAATAGTAATTTACTTTAATTTAAAATTAAATTAATTAATTGCTTTTATTTATTTATAAATAGACTCAAAGATATAAAAAAGTTTTAGTAAATATTAAGGAGATATAAACAATATTGCATGTCAACAATAAATACCCGTTAGAGCTATAGCAATACATTCTTCAATTTAATTTCTAAAATATATTATCGTTATCAATATAATCTTATTTTGACGATAGTTATTAGCCATCTATATTGTATTTAGAAGGTGATTTTTCTTTTAATAATTTCTAATCAGTGTTTTTAGGGAATATAACAATGATTTATAATGTCACTAAAAATTAAAACTGCTCACTAAATTTTAATTCAATAATAAATTAAGTAATATTAGATAATATACAGTTTTAAAGTAATAATATGAATGACAAGGATTATTGTAACAGCATTAAATTAGTTGATTCATAGTTAAATCTATAAAATACTATTCTTGATTCTAAATTATTTTCTAATTTAACTTTCATAACTTCTGTTGGAGCCTCAAAAGTAAAATGTTAATTTATTTATACCTTTTACTCAAATTAAAATTTATAATTATAGGTTAGATTATCCAATTTTAGTTTAATTAACTCTACCTTAGGATTATTTACTATATTTAGAGAACAGTCCCACACTTTATTAGAAATAGATAGCTTAACCATTTATCAAAATCAGTGTAAAAATTAAAACATCTAAAACTAAGAGTAGCAATAATCTTTATTTCAAGCAGGAAAAATTTAATTTAGTAGAGTAAATATATCTGATAATTACTTTTGCAATATGTAAATCATTTAAATAGTTGCTTAAAGCACTATATAAAATCTTTAATTTAATCTAAATGAAATTAAAGTCTTTAATAATTAATTTAAAACATTATCTCAAAGTATCCTATTTTCTTGTCTTTTTTAACTTTTACCTTAACCAGATCACTAAATAACTATTGAAAACATAGTGATTTATAACAATAAAATAATATAAAGTTTTGGAATACAAAATAATTAATAATTTTTCACAAGCATAGTTCTGACTAGTAATATTTAAAATATTACATTAAATAATATTAATATAACTGATAATCATCAAATATAATTTATATTGAGTTAGGAATCTATTAATTTTAACTTATATAACTTTAACTGTTCTTATTCTGATACTTATAAAGAGAAGAATAAGAACTATTAATCATAAGGGTGCCTTACTATTTAAGAAATATTTAATATTAATATTTCAAATTTAAATGTTTTCTAAAAGGTAGCTTATGATTCTAATTTAGTAGATATTACAAATTAAAAAATAGAACAAACAAATATTTTGATTCAAGATAGCTCCTTTAGTAATATCATTATTATATAATCTGAATAGTATAATCAAGCAAATCCATTAGTAATAAAATCATCTTATCTAAGTAATATTTCAATCAACAACTGCAAATTCTCTAATAATATTCTTTATGGCATACCTAATTCAATAGCACTTTCTAGTTCTGGATTATAAATCATAAATATTGTAGGAAATGTTATAATAAATGAATCAAAATTTTTACATTTAACTTCGAATTCTGATATTAATGCTTTGTATATTCTATCTCCTAATATAGAAATAAATTTATCAATCTTCGAAAATACATTCTATTAATAGGATTAAGGATTAACCTCTTTGAATAATGAGAACAATATAAGCATAAAAGGAGGATCTATTAATGTTAAAACTCAAAATTTACAAATTAACTAATGTGATTTTTAAAAATCTTTATCATACACTGGAGGTTTTATTTTTGTTTCTTCTTATTCAAAAATTTTGAAAGTAAATATAACTGAAAGTGAATTTAGTGATTCATTTACAAAATTAAATGGAGGGGCATTCTTTTTAGATAGTATAGGCTCTACTGTATAGCTAATATTATTAAACTGTTAGTTTAAAAATATCTATTTGCTTAATTGGTAGGCCTCTCTGTTTTACATCAAGTAATTATTTTATGTTAAAATTTTTATTTTTAACAATCAATATAAATTTTGAATTTAATAAAAAAGCCAAGACACAATAGGAAAAAATACAGCTATTAAATGTTTTATAACAATTAACAATGTGAATTTTACAGATATTTATGGAGAAGATCTATCATCTATATTTTCTTTATCTTATTCACAATTAAATATAACTAAATCATATTACACTTTTAATTAAAACATAACTTTCAATGAAATAATACCTCTTAATCAATTCAATAATTTTGTACCTTCAACATTTATTAGCTGTATCAAAAGCTAAATAAATATTAATAACTTAAGGATATCAAATATATAAGATATTAACTCTCTAACATTTGAGCATCAACTATTTATCAATTCTTAAAATTCAGACATATCATTAATTAATTGTAACATATCAGATATCAAAATGAATTTAGGAGGTATATCATAATTTAACTCAGATCTCGTAAATATTCAAAATTTTTAGATGCATAATATTATTTTTTAATCACATAATATGCTGAAAAGAATTTTGTAATATTAAAACAATATTTCTTGTTTACGTTTTAGTAATACTAAATTATTGGTAAATTAAACTAATTCAAGTAACATAAGATGCTAATATAATTGCTTAGGAGGATTTGCTTATATTGGTTCCTCACAGCTTACTCTATTAAATTCAAATTTTTCTAATATTTAAGTATTTATTTATTTTTAATTAATCCTTAGCATCAAATATTTTTTTTAATAAATAGTCAAAAAATGGAGGTGTATTTTATATTTAAGATCCTAATTTAAATTAATTTATAAGCAATAACATTTTCGTAAACAACACTTCTAGCTTAAATGGAGGGGTTATTTTGATATAATCAAATCAAATCGATGTAATTTTTTAATATTTTTTTTATAAATGCTCTAACTACTTATTATGAAAAAGGCTGTTTTCAATATATCAATAGTAAAAAATTATTTTTTTAATAATTTTGCTTAAAGTGGAAAAGGAGGCTCAATCTATTATTATTCATAAAATACATCTGAGATAGGCTTTATGATTTTAGAAGAAAATTAGATATTAAAAAATTAAGCCTTCATTGGAGGAGGAATAAACTATGAAGGTATTATACCAACACTATCTGATAACATAGTGGAAAATAACTCTGCTTTATTATATGGATAAAATATATTCTCTTACCCAACTAGATTAAATTTAGAAAATAGTTTAGAATTAGAACAGCTTAATAATTAAATTTAAATTAAGACGAATAAAATAATTATTAGCAAGCAAAGGAGTGGAGGCAGTTTGCCAATGATGATATTTACATTAAAGAATGAATATAACGACATAATGAAATTTGCTGATACTGAAGAAATACAAAATACTTATATAATTTTAGAAATAGACTCTTAAATATAATATTATGAGTAATATTATTTAAGAGGTGAACCCAAGGCATATTACAATTAACAAACAAATAATTTTTAATTTAAAAATATCGATTTAATTGGTAAGCCATAATCTAAAGTTAAATTAATGGTGAAAAGTAGCCTAATAAGAGATAATAATACTAAATAACTTACAAATAATTACTATTTTGAAATTTTAGTAGAAATATTAGATTGTTAAAAAGGATAGATAAAATATAAATATAATGGATTTTAGGAATGTAAAATATGTGAATAAGGAACATATTCCTTTGATTATAATTAATGCTATAAATGTCCTAATGGAGCTGATTGTTTAGGAGGGAGCCAAATAGTTGTAGATCAAGGATTTTGGAGAAGAGAAGAATATGATGATAATATTTTATCATGTGAAAATTTGAAAGAAAATTGCTAAGGAGGTTCATTTGGAAATTTAATTTGTTATAGGGGACACATAGGAGCATTATGTGAAGAATGCGATGTAATTAAATATTTATTTAAAAGCCCAGCTATTTTAATAAACTATATTTATTAGATAAATGGAGTATTTTGGGGTGAGAGCTATACAAAATCTGGCAAATATACTTGTACGGAATGTAAAAAAATTTAATTTAATATGTATATAGTTGTTTTTGTGACTCTTTGGACAATGGTTTCTATGGTGATTTCTGTCAAAAGCGATTCTAAAAAGTAAACTGAGATTTATAAATAAGAGTTATTTTCAAGGATAGCTTCAAAATCTACTTTAAAAACAAAAAACCAAAATAAAAATAATGTGGATGAATATACAAGTGTTTACATTAAAATATTCACTAACTACTTATAAATTATTTCCTCAATGGCAAGTTTTAATTTAAAAGTTCCATCAGGTATTTTATGAGTTAATTTTTTAGTATTTTATAATTTTTTATAAATAAAGGTGTTATTGAATTTTCTTCAACTGTAGGGTAGCCTTTATAAAAAACAATGAATTCTCTTGATTGTGCACTTAAAGAAATTAAAACAACGATACCAATCATTTATTTAAGATTACTCTTTTCTCTAATATTGCCTCTTGTCTACTTAATAACTTTTATAGTAGGTATTTTTATTTACTATAAATTGATGAAAAAAACAAGAAAGTTTCCTTTTTACTTAATTTATACTGCTATAATATTTTTATTTATTTATACTTAACCTGATTTGGTTTCATAAATGATTGCCCTCATTTCATGTAGATAAATAGGGAATACCAAGTATATTCTTTCTAACGTTTCATTTGAGTGCTATACTGATGATTTCTATAAGTGGGGTCTAGGCTTGATATTGCCTTTTTTATTTGTGTTTGTCATTTTTTTTCCTTATGTTCTTTTTTTCCTACTGAGAAGGTCTAAAAATAGTCTTTAGACATTAGAAATAAAAAAGAAGTATGGTTTTTTGTATAAAGAATATACCTAGAAATGCTACTACTGGGAGTTTATAAAGATGGCTTAAAAGCTGTCAATTATACTTTCACTCAATTTTTACTCTTAAGACATTAAAACAAAAGGAATACTTGTTTTCATTACAATAACTATTTATTCTATTGCTTTAATTCTAACTAAACCATATAAAAGTAGTGATATAAACAAGCTAGATCGTTACTCAACTAATGTATGCTCAATATCTGTTTTATTAGGAGTTTTCATATACTAAAATGATTTCTACTATTTGGTGATAATTTCATTTATAGTTATTGTAATTATAAACTCACTTTTCACTCTAATAATACTTAAAAATATAATATTGGGCTATACACAAAAAATTAAAAATATTTTATCAAAAATTTTTGAAAAAATTAGTGGCAAAATAAAAATTTTTCAAAGATTCCAGCAAAATAAGACAGAAAGTATTGTATAAGAATAAGATCAAACAAAACAATAATAAATTAAACAAAAAATTAAAAAAATTTTACTAAATTTAAAATCTCTTAGCACATAACAAAGAATGAATTTGGCTATCAAAGTCTATACTGAAATGATTTGTAATTTATTTAATTTATTTTTAATTTGTTATTGAATTCGTTAATTATTTATCTGTCTTTGTAGAAAAGAGATGTAATTATAATAGAGAACAGCAACTATAATAATCTTAATTAATTATTAACAATGTAACCCCTAATAGTGACATAAATTTAAATGGAAATTAAGGTATTTCAATTTGTAAAAAATACTTTGTACATTTAATTTTTTATAAATAAAAAAAAAAGATACTAATCATAATTAGCAGCTTGTTATTACTAATCCTATTACTTCTCCAGGTATAGAATTAGGTTTAGAAAAAAATGTTTTGCTAAGTGCAAAACGTTTATTAACAGATTAAATATAAAGTTAAAATGAAGAAGATTACAATCAAGAGTTTGAAGAAAGAAAAGAATAGGATTAATGTTTTTCTTTTAGAAAATATAAATGATAATTTATGTTCATCTAGACTAATTAATAACAGATGCAATTTTTAACACAGTGGTTTAAACATAAATGTATTTATAAAGCTTTTTTGAGTTTTAAGAAGTTTTTAAATAAATGTTTTATTTTAATTTGTTTTTAATTTGAAATGATTTAGATAAAAAAATTTGTTAAAGAAATAGCACATCGTGTAATATTTGAATTAAATTGATATTATCTTAATTTTTATTGTTAAAAGAATATAAATATCCACTTAAAAAAGAACAAAAAGTGGTTTATAAAAAGATATTTAATTAAAATTTTGCGTTAAGAAGTGTAAACTCATAAATACTTAAAAAAATGAAATATTAAATAAATAAATATAATACAGATCTTCAAATATTGGAATTAGATGAAATAATTAAAATCTATTAATAATTATCATTTAATCCCAGCTATTTGGCTCCCATGTTGGTATTAATTAAGTAAAAGCGAATAAATTTTGCTTTTCTGAATCTGGTAATTAAAAATCACAATTTATTTAATTTTTTTTACATGTAAATTTATGAGTGTTTGATTACTTTCAATTATAATATATCTAGTTATTTATAATATTTAAGCTTAAAATTGATTTCAAAATTATGCTTTATAAAACGCTGCAAAAGAGGAGTGAATTAAAAATTTTTTTATTGAATTACCTAAAAAAATGTTTTGATATTTTTTGTAATAATGTTTGCATCTATTTTTAAATTTAATTTTCCATATTTAATGACTGAAGTAAAATTATGATCAATAAGCATAAGAAAATAAATTTGATTGCTTATAAACCTATACTTACATATAGAAATAAATATTGATTTTTTATATTTTATTTCAATAAATAAATTTTTTTCTAGCTTCAATATTTACTACTTTTCATAATACTTAGACTTTTTAGAAGTTGGAGAAATTGATTAAATAAAAAAGATTAAGTGATGATACAAAAATTAATTTCATCGAACATTTGGTATTTTTTTTTTGAAAATTTACTTTTTTCATTTTAAATTCTGGGTATTTGATTGAAATTTAAAAATGTAATTCTATAAGTAAAGAGTTATTTTTTATTTATTCTTTAACAAATAAAATTTCACATAGACTTTTCATCAAATTTTCAATATTTTTTGATTAGCTTTTTCTTCTGTTTATAAATATTATTGACTTTGACATAATATCACATATTATGACATCTAGACAAAGAAGAAATTATAAATAAATCCATGTGATATTTAAATTTTACAATCCATACATAATTTCTAAATGATGTAAAGTGTAAGTTTGAATTGTTTTGATCTTATAAAAATTATTTACAATTAAATTAATAGAGTTTTTATTACACTTTACTAAATGAATATTGATCCATTAAAATCTAAAATCCATATTACTAAAATTTAAGTTATTTGAATATAATCTTGTAAATTTTCAAGTGAGAGCAGCTTTAAATAGCGAAAACGGAAAAATTATAGTAATCCAAATTAAAGCCTGAAATCATAATTTGAACGTAATTTTAAAAATATTACTTCTAAATTACTAATTAATAAAAAGCGTGTATTAGATTTATTGTATGTGTCAATATATTATCCTTAATTCTTACAAATTTAATATTAATATGAAAGATTCTAATGATAAAGTTGATTATCTTGTAAAAAAATAACAAATAAAATTTATATTTTCGCTGGAATATGTGGTTCTTAAATTCTATTTAAATTATTGAAAAAGTTGATATTTTGTTAAAAAATATTATGAGATTTATTAAAAAAAACATGTGTAAAAGATTTTATTTGCTTGTTAATTTAAATGTATCACAATATACATATAATTAAACATTTTAAAGTAATCTTTAAAAAAAATTTATTTGGTTCTGAGAGAAGCTGTAATTGTAAATTTTCAATTTAGTATATATTTTAAATCTTAAAAAGTTAGTAACGCTAGTCATATTGCTATCAAAATTAATACCCACTATCACGTTATCTAACTACTTATCCTTCTTTTAATTCCTGAATTTAAATAAATCTGTAAGCCCCTATTTATTACTTTTAATAAAGAAAACTAACAGTAAATTTGAAGAAACTCTCTAACTGAATAATGCTATTGAAATTAAATTTTGGAATAATGTACAGTATAGATAATTCCTTAAATTAGCAAATTTACACTTAGAAAATTACAGGGCATAGTGCATAGCCAAGTATTATCATTTTTATATGCTCATCGTTTGTTAAAAAATTTAACTGTATTGGAAAGGATATTTGTTTGTATCTTATTTGAATGTAAATATTAATAAAATTTGTTTTAATAACAAGTTTCTGATATTTTTTGACAAAGTGACTAACAAATTTAAATATAATGGATGGATTGAAGATTTAAACAATCCCAGTAGGTAAATAATTATGAATTTAAGATATTAATGATATGCTTTAGAAAAATTTAGGGGTATATGAGAGTAGAAGAAAATATCAGAGTAGACTGAGTAGGTGTACAATATGGCAGAGATTACGCAATGATTAATTAAAAATAGACTACCTAATCTTCTATGATAATTAAAATAATCGAATTTAGGGGCAGTAGTTGTAGTTTTGAATTTAATGTAATTTATTTAATATCTATTTATGGATAAAAATAAAATTTTACAATTTCATTAAATTTGTATATCTTCTTTTCTTAATAATCTGGGGATGATATAAATTCATGATTTAATTAAATAGGATCTGATGCAATTAGAAAGGAACAAGTACATTGAAAAAATAGATTAAAATAATAAGAAGTAACTTGGGTAAATGGAATCTACATATTTTATTTTATGTTTAGTTTAAAAATATTGCTTAAAAAATGATTTCACTTTTTTGTTGATGATTTTTATATGCCATAAAATACAATTTACTTCATTAATAATGTAATTGATCGTTTTCAAAATATTTAAATATCTATTTTGTTTCAATATATTTTAACTATTGAAAATTTTTTGGTAAAAAATTCACCTTTAACATACCTTGCACATCAGTTAAAGTTTAAAAATATTTTGAAGTGATCCGTTTTTATTTTAAACAATCCATTTTTACTGCATAGCACAAAAGAGTTAATTTTTAAAAAGTGTATTTGCAAGTAAAAATTAATGTAATTGAAAAAATAATTAAAGTTGGATTATCTTAACAACACTCTAATATGCTTAATAATGAAAGTAATGTTTACAAACATAGACTCTTTGTATTTGAAGTTAAATTTTATACATGTAAGATAACTAAGTCTTTTATTTTAAAGGTGAATGTACATGGGGGAGGACAACTGTTACTAGCTAACTTCAATTATTAATTTTAGCTAATTAATGAGAGGGGTGGTAAGCTAAATGTGTGGCTAATATCATTTTTTAATTTTTGAAAGCGACGATTTACTAATTTAAATTAAGAATAGTAACAAGTTGATTTAAATATTGATCAGCGGATTTAAAGTCTAAAAATATTTTTTTGGTAAATTTATAAATAAAATAGATATTTTAAAATAAGATCCCTCTTTGGAGTGTTCTTTTAGCAGTATTGAGAACTTCGCTTTTTTTGCTAAATAAATTCTAAATTTAATCGCATAGGAAATGAAGCTCCAAATTTAGATTTGGTGAAAAATTTGAATTAAATTATGTTGGAGAGTTTTAATTAGCCTTTCATACGAAACGATGAAAAAAAGTTGTACTATTGATCAAAGGTGGTAGTCCTTTTTCATTTTATTTTTTAAATTTTACTTTACGAAGATGTTTGAAAAATGTAGCCGATTAAAACAAAGATTTGGAATTAAATATATTGAAGTGATCAATTGATAAATGTATATTTTTATTAAACATATCAAGTCAGATTTAGAGCTATTGGGTAAAAATATTTGATCTGCTGCCTTGGGGTAGGGAGGATTTGCGTATAAATTTGATCAACTCAAGAATAGAAAAAAATAATCAAAAATTAAATTATGATCAAATGTCCTTTTATTTGTTATTTAATTAAGAAAAGGTATTTGATATTTTAAATGAACTGAGGATGCATTCCTAATCACAAATCAATTTAATTAAAAAAAAATAAATTATTAAAAATAATTAAACTCAACAGAGAGTAGTCTGGTAGTAGTCGTTAATCTCTACAAATAAACATAATTTTATAACTCCTAACAAGCACACTTCAATAAGCCAAGACTTTGATTACCTTTCTTGACAATATTGCAAAAGAAATGAGCGTTATCAACTACTAGTCATTCTAAGATTTGGATTAGATTGATCCTTATTATCTCCTCAACACAAATAATCATTTAAACAGTAATGGAAATTCCTCAGCACAAATGTGGTATCAATCTTCTTAAAATTCACAACCCCTCCACACAATTTCTCAAGTTGGTATTCAAGAGCCATATCACATTTAACAAGAATAATACGAAAATCATGCCAACAACAATTACCATGACATTGCATTTTAAAAGCACAATGAAAACGAATGCACTGATTTGCTGTCAAGAGAAATCCCTTCAATTGCCTTTGAGTAACCTGTTACCACTTCAAATAAAATAAATGCCAAATAATCTTCAATTCAAGAGCTTCTCCCAACAAAGGAAGATTAATTTTTCTATTCAAACTAAGATTCAGGCAATGACATTCAAAATGTAATACATTAATTTTAATTACCTTAAAAATCAAAAAAATGAAAAATTGATGCTTTTAATAATACTTTATAATTCTCTCACTCAAATTAAATAAGGCTAGATAAAAATCTAGCAAATTATTTGCACTTAACCAGTATTTATTTTGAAAATCTCAGAATATTTCATTATAATCTTTTTTTTTTCGAAACATCATATTAATCCCCAAAAATTAAGAGAAGGGGAAGAATCAAAATTTCCCTAAATTCAGAATGGAGAATCAATGTATAGAAAGATGTTGTTATATTTGAGACAACACTTTTTCTCATAAATACAATACATACTCAAAACAATCAAATTATAATAAAACTTAAATAAGATTTATTTATAGTAATATTCTTTCAATATTAAAAGGCTTAGACACGCTCTAACAGTTTCCAATCTGAGAATTAAACATGTTCAGCTTCAACTATCAAATTATCAAACAAAATGGGAAATTCTGTTTCTTACTAAACCATTTCTGACATGAAGCAAAATTTAGATCAATCTAAAAACTCTTACACTGATTTATCCCCTCATTTACCTTTGAATTAAACTATTTACAATGATCCCTATTAACACTCATCAACTTCTTCATGTTCTTCTATATCTTTGTGTTGTCCTCCAGTTTAGCATAACATATAAATGAATGGCGAAAACAGAGGAGAATCCAGAACTGATGACTCATATCATCCTCAAGGTAACTACTACCCTCCAAATCTAAACAATCAAGGTGTTAGTTCTTAAATGCCTTACTTAAGTGATGCTGAATATCATTCATATGGAGCTGGATACCCTCATCCTATACACGAGTACAATTTTAACCATAAAAAATGTCTTATTGAAAATAGTTAAAATTCTTTCTAGATGCCTTAAAATGGGGAAAGAGCTGAATAACACGCCATGAAAAATTATTAATAGAATAATGATAAAATATAAATAAGTAATTTTAATAGATACTATGAATAAGACTATCAGAACTAAGAAAACTTTAAAAACGTTGATAGTGCTCAATAATATTAATATTCTAGTAATCTTAATCAATGCTACTATGAAAGACCTGCTTAAGGTAACGTTAGAACTGCTAATGCTAGTGTTCCTCATTCATATTTTGCAGGAAATCCATACGCTTATGGAAATAACCACCCTTCTTTTTAAAATGGCCTTGGATAAAACTACTATAATAATTTCCATTTTTCTTAGCCAGCCCATTTCGGATATAAACTTAATTAAGAAAAATCAAATGAAGTATAAGACAATTTATAATAAAATTATTCAAGAGCTCTATACAATAACCAAAATAGTAGCTTTTATAATCAAAATTACTCTCATAAATATTACCAAAACCATTTTGATCCAGAAACTAATTTTGATCAAGAATAGAATATTGATGTCGAGGGTAAATGCAATTAGGGGGAAATCCATCATCACTAATATTTGCCAACATTCGAAAATCATTTTAATCCTTAATACGGTGCTTATCCCGCTGGAGGACATGCGAAATATATTAGAAACTAAGAATATGACGGAGTTCAAAAAGACTAGCATAATAGTGAAATATTTTATAACGCTCTTAGTAACACCACTCTACCTATCCCATCTACTGTACCATAAATTAATAAAATTGAATAAGATACCAGTAATAATTTCTAACCAGAATTTAATAGATTAAAAATTTAATAAACAAATGGTGTTGACCAAAGACAAATTAGGTTAATATCATAGCCTTAAAACAACATTCAAAGCCAAAGAAAGTTTTCTAATGAATAAATTCCTGTTAATTAAATGTAAGCCAGTGATGACAAATCTCATTCAGAAATAAGCAACCGTCATCGTGAAAGTATTGATACTATTGTATCTGGTAATTAAAGTCAAGATACTCTAGTAAATAAGGAAATCAGTTCTATCAATTTTAAAAACACTAAGCAAGAAATCATCTTTGAAGATTCTTAAGATGAGTGTTCATCCCCTGGATCTGCTAAGCATATTACAGTAGAATCAGCAAGAGCTAGAGCTAAAACAATTAACATTATTCGCTCTCCATTGCCTAAAAAATAAAACTCTTCAATTTCATTGAAATAAACTCCTAAAAACTCTCCCACGCCAATTAAGGCTAAGAAGAGTTTGGATATAACAGGAAGCTTAGAAGAAGATGAAGAAGAAAAAGAGCTAAGATTAAAATTAGAACAAGTCAAGATTGAGAAAAAATTAAGCATTGACACCTGCAGTGTAGGTGAAGATGATGAGGAAGATGATGAAGATGGAGATAATTGTGGTGAAAATGATAGCTAAGATAATTACCCAATCTCCAAAGAACTTCTAATGCTTACTTAAAACAAAAAAAATGTTGTAAAGAATATCATGAGTGCCTTTAAAACTTTTGTATTAACTTGGGGTGAGAAAAAAGCTATTGAGTAAATTTATAACTCTTCAAATAGCAGCTGCGAAGAAATCGAAGATATCTAACGCAAATTCAAAAGATATATTGGTTCAAAGAGTTTCAACCATTATTCTCTTCGTCTTTTAATTTTACATGTAAACTATGGTCCAATATTTAAATTCTTCCTAGAAAAATTCTCCACAGAATGGCTAGAAAACAGTAAAATAAAAGATACTGAATCCCACTAAAAGATGATATAATTCTTCCTCTCATGCTTTGAAGACATCAAGATAATAGATGCTCTTCGCCGCCACCCTAAGAAAAAATGCAGATTTTCATGAGAGAAATTTGGGGCTTAAAATTTGTCATAATATGACTTACTATCTCTACATTTCATGGTAAAGGTGGAAAGTCGACAATTCTTTATTTAATCAATAGATAATTAATACTCAACTCATTTAATTAAATAAAAAATGATGCTATAACTCACTTAAAAGTCAAGATATTACCTCTTATTAATAAATTAATAAATACCAAATAATAATAATCATACATAATTTATTTAAAATAATCAAAAAAGCCAATTCGAATAGCAAATAAAGTAATAATTTTTTAAATACATTGATAAGAGAGAATTATTACTAACACAAAATCATTAAATTCGTAAAAGTTAATCTCAAAATTTAAAAATAAAAATTTTTCTTTGAAATGCTATCTCACATTAATTAAATCAAAATAACAAAACATAATCTTCATAAAATAAACAAATAATATTTAACTCAATCAATTGAATTAAAAGCATGAAGTGGAATTCATGTGTTAAGTTCATTTTAAATAATTATTGATCTAAGAAATTTTGGTTCAAATGAATCATAATGAATTTTTACCCAAGACAAATGGACTTCTAGACGTAATGATCCTATTTATCTATCAATAATTATTTTATTAAGACCCACACAATTGTTTGGTAAATTGATAAATAGGATTTTGGCATATGCACTAAAATAGCTAATTTATGCTTTCGCCAAAATAAAATAATGATAGGTAAATATACCTATCTTATTTAAATATTTAGAAACTGATGTTCAGAATCTCAATTAATTACTCTTAATCGATTTGTCTTAAGACTATCAAAAATAATCAAGGACTAAATAAAAAATATATTAAAACTAACTTTCATAATAAAATAACAATAATAAATTTCTAATATAAAAATCACATTCTTAAAATATATCTAACTTTATTACCTCAAAATCTACATATAATTTATATTTGCATCATACTTTTAACTCTATTTATACTTCCTTTTAAAAAAATTTTCAAAAGTGAAATATATATATTAATTAACTAGCTAAAAAGGCAGTCTAAGGATAGATAGATAGGTGAATAGAAGCTAAATTAAGATGGTCGCAGAATATATTCTAAGTGCGTATTAAGTGTAAAAAAGTATTAAATATATTTTTATTTACCTCTTTTAAGCCTTTTAATATTATTAAAAAGTATCTCCTGCAAGGACTTATTGTAGCTTTTTAAATTATTTAAAAATAAAGTGTAAATTAAAAACAAAAAGAATTTAATTTCCATTAATTTTAGATAATAGTTTTTTTAATTTTCAACAAATTATTCATGTAAATCTAATAAAATGACAGGATTATCAAGCAAATGTGATTCTCAATTAAATATCGAATGAAAATTTTAATTCAAATAATATGAAAATTAAAATTTGTTATCACCTTAATATCTCATATTAATGGGCTTTAAGTTAAGAAGTATCCTATTTCATATGTGCCTATTAATTTACAAGCTAAATAATTTTTTTTTAAAATGCATTCATTCTATACTTAATTCGAAAAATGATGTCACAATTATATATTTTTTAAATTGAATTTAAAAATGATAGGATATTATTAAATTTTTTGGGTGTTAAACGCTCTAAATACTCAGCAGTACTAAGGGAAGAAATTTCCAAGGCAGATTATTGATAAATATCAAGTATAGTTCAAAAATTAAAAGCGTACCTGATGGATTTTTTAATTAAATTTTTTGGAATGTCAAAAGATTACTGTGATAAGTAAGTAAAAATAAAAAAAGCGTCAATCTTTATATATATTCCAATATAATTTCGATCAAAATTTCTTCTATTTCCTTTAATCTAAAAAGATTCATAATTATAAAGGGATAATTTTATTGAAATTTAATGAAAAGATTTCTTATCTTTAAATGTCTTCTTGAAAGATGGTGTAGTATAGAGCTTCGGAATAGGTTTTTGAGTGTGATTAGAGCAAGACGCCAACCATTTTAACACTTTTTCATTATGATAATCAGAAATAAAAAAATTTTTAGTTAGTTTCTCTGCCATTTTTTTTATTAAATTAAAACCAGCTTCTTCATTTCCCACTTTAATTAAAATACCCTACCCGTTTAATTAGATTATATATAACCTCAGCAAAAATCAAAATCCGATTAATTAGAATAAATTTGTAAAGGAATCTAAAAGTCAGCCAGTTTACATGCTATTTCTAATTAAGGACAACCCAGCAAAAAGTCTTATTTTCAGCAATTTAGCTAGATTTATTTTAAATCGATTACATTTAATTAAAGTAGATAAAATTTTCACTTACTTTTAGTTAAATTTACCTTTTTCTATTCAACAAATTTGAAACTAAATTAAATTTAGTTTTTAAACTTAATTTTAAAGTAAATAATTTAAATTGAAATTAAAAAAAAGTTAGTTAGCGTTTGGTAGAGTCGCAAGTTTAAAATTTTTACTTCCATCTTTCTCTAATTTTCAAACGAAAGGAACTTGAAGCTATAAATGTATAATGAAGATACATTTAGAAAGAAAAAGATAGGAATTCCCCCTCCTTTCTAAATTGATCTATAATTCAGAAGAAAATTTTTTTATTTAATAGAATAGAATGAATGACTTCAAATTGAAATTTCTATTTAAAGATGTATTTAGAAACTAGAGATTTGAATGCATATTTTTACTAAAAATAATTAATTAATTAATCATATTTACAATACATATATTTGCTTTTACATAATGCGCTGTTTCTCTGTTAATTCCCGATGCCTCTTTTCTAAATAAATTATTGTAATAAAAATTTTATTTTTTAATAACCAAATTGATTTTTATTAGTAGTTTCTACCTTATTTTCCTTATAATATCTATTATTTGAAATATGAATCAAGTAATCATTTAGTTTACAAATATAAAATTACAATACATCAAAGTATATCAATCAATTATTTTATTAGTATTAATTGTAGTATTTTTACATGGAATTAACTTCTCTTTACATTACAAATAAGAAATTTAAGTTGATATGGTTTCTCAAATTTCACAAAAATCTATAAAAATTGATAGATCAAAAATTATTTAAATCAAGATTTTTGCAAAATAAAAAATAGCAAATTTTAGAAAGTTTCCATTTTTAATTACTGATCTATAGTCTATAACAATTGTAAATAAAAAAATAATAATATTGTTTTTCTTTAATATTACGGCCAGTCCTATTACTATTTAAAATTGTTAGAGAAAAAGTAATAAATTACAATCTAAACAATCTATTTTGGCAAGAATATAATAATTAATGCTATTTATTCAAATGAACAAGCATGGAGGAACGAATATTATTTGTCATTTATTTGTTAAAAGAGAGTGTTTTAAAAATATTATAGAATGTTTTAAATTTTATTGTAATTTTATATTACATTTATCTTAAAAATATTCCTTACAGTTTTTAAGCATGAATAATTCAAGAACAGTAGTTATTTTTATATTTTTATAGATTATAAAATGTCTATTTCTGCTTTCAATAAGCCAATAAATACTACAGGTCATGCATCCTTAAGATAAATACTTAGCTTGATTGATAGAGGTCGCTGATATCTTTTCTCTTTATGCTTCAAAAGTGTGACCAAGTGATACTCTGCTGGGGTATAATTTGATATTATTATTTCAGCCAACCATTTTTTGATGCTTTCACTTAATAAAGTAAAACAAAAATCTTTGTTTAAAAAAAAAATTGTTAATTTTAATCTTTTAAAGCATTTTAAAGTAAATGTTTGAAAATCGATGCTCTTTGAGTTAATTTTTTGAATTTATATCAATAATATTTGAAATACTACCTCTTATTGAGAAATTATTTTATTTCATCTTCAGATATAATTTTTTTCAAATAGATCATTACTTAATTAGTAACAGATAAAAAATGAATAAAAACAAAGTATTTTTACAGAAATACCTCCCCAGACTTTATTTATATTTATAGATATTTATTTCATTCTACCTTTTATAAAAAAGGCACATGTTAAATTCATTTGAGTAAAAGCTTCTTCTCTCTATTATTTTGGACTTTTTCAAACATTTTATTGATTCAAAAAGATCATTATTTTTTATCAAAATTGAAAATTGCATTTAATATTATAAAGAGCTTTCATTTTCAAAGATTTGAATAGAAATATTTATCAATTTTAATAGAAAAATAGCAGATTTTACTAACATCAAATGCTGAAAACACATTATAAAATTTTGTATTTTTTGGTAAAATTTCCATTTATTTGATAAAAATAGATAAGATATTATTAGCGTTTTTATGTTGTTACATTAAATTTTGATTAAAAACAATTACAATTCTATGTAAGCAAATTTATACTTTGCTCATCAAAATTTTTCATTCAGAGTGGAAAAAATGTTGTTAAAAAATATTTTTAGCTGAAAATAACTATTTTATTCCTCTTTAAATGTTTCTATTTATTTTCTATTTTACATGTCAAAAATATAAAAAATTTTAATTTTATTAAATTAAAGGAAATTAGATATGATATTTGTGTGAATTCAAAATACTTGAAATTTTATATTGTTAATCATCTATAAAATAAATTTTGTTTAATTCTTTTGCTTACTACCAACATTTATTGTTCAAACAAAAGCTCTTCAATATTTAGTTAAAATATTTTATAAAAAATTCTTGATGAGCATTATTAAAATAAATTCTTTGAATAAAAATAACAAACTGTGTTAATAATAAGTACGTTTTTTTATTTTTCTATAAATGATTCAGATTAAAAAAATGAAAATTAAGTCATAAGAAAAATGAGAAGTAATTTCGATTAATGATTAAAATTTGTTTGTAATGGTAAAAAGAATTAATAAGTTAAACATAACGATAAAATATGGAAGTAAAATTAAAGGTGTGTAAACAGAATGACTAATAATGTTACTGGAACGAAATAAAGAAAACTATGACATGGCATCTAGCAAATGAATTGGTCTAATAAACCTTTTAGCATTAATTAAAGGGGTTAAGATTATTTTGATTGAGTAAATTGATAACTGAAACAGCGCACTGAATAAAAATTCAATGAAAACTTTAGTATTAAAAAAGATAGATATATTTATTTATGAAAACTAACCATTATTTGGCATGATTACAATCAGTGCGTATATTTTTCTATTTTTGTGAATTAATAACAAACAAATAGATTTTCAATTAGGACTTATTCATTAATAATTTACTAATCCCCCAAATCAAAATTTTGTCTAATTCGAAAATTTAATACATCATAGACATGCTCTTATATCTATATTATTATGCAATTATAAATCTTTACTTCAACCTTAGCATTAAATCTATTAATATTAAATTAAATAAAACAATCATAAGATTCACCAAATATTTTGAACTAAAAATAAATAAAATTACTATCTCTATAAATATTTAACAGAATCTCTTAACGATTGCTTTAGCTCAAAAAAACCTAGGTACAGACAAATCATCTTCAATTAAATACACCCACAGCAAACTTGCGAGCCATCTTCTATTGATTATATACTTAATTACCCACCCTTTTCGTAAACACAGCCTTATAAACCTCTTAATTTATATTACACTACTACAACTGCAAAACAATCTTAACTTTAAAAATGTACTTTAATACTAATAAATCTTCCAACTACCACTAAAAATCTGTCTAAATACCTATGTATACCCACAAGAATACTAACTAATAGTGCAACACTCACTTGCTCAATGAGGATTACTCAAACAACTTCTTCAACTCCTAGAATTTAGAAAGCGATATCCGTACTAAGTGCTCCACACTATATAGCAACGAAAACGACACTCGCTCATCTCTCTTTGCAAGCTCATCTTTCGAATTCGATCAAGCTGCTGAAGATAACTTGAGCAATTTTTTAGATCTTGAATCATTTAGTAGAGCTAGTAGCGTATTTATTTAGTAGGCAAACTCAGTAAATGACAATATAAATAATCAAGATTTAGAAAATTTAGGTGAAGACAAGCAATTTGTAAAGAATAAATACTTAGAATATTTCAGTGAAAATAATGATATGATGTCACCTATTGCTGAATAGTATAATAAAGAGTAAGATCTTAGCTTTTTAAATGAATACAGTAAATATGATGCTGAGTATAAGAGCTGTGAAAATAAGTATGGAGTCATTAAAAATTATCTTATCGAAGAAAACCAATCTCGTAATTTAGAGTGTAATAATTAATATTAGTAAAGTAACCTATAATCTAAAATTAGTAATTAAAATTAAATCGAAGCATAAAATTTCAACTAAAATTTATTAGACCAATACCAATACTATGAAAAAAAGTATGAAGAATAAAAGTAAACAGCACTTTACTATCAGCAACCTGTATAAGAATGCTCTTAGAGTATTCCTAACGGATTCCCTTAAAATTTTGATTAACAAAATTAATTAATATAATATAATACTGAATTCAAAAATTAAGAAAATCAAGTAATTGAATGTGCACCTAACAATATTGAATATACTAATAATGAAGCTTAAAAATTTTAATAATAATTTGAATATTAGAATGAAATCTAAAAATCAAATTAAAATTATTATAAAGATCAAATTTAATGCGATTATCAAAATATAATCGAGCAAAGCGAAATAGAAAGCAAATTTAATTATTATCAATACTATAAATCCTTCCAAGAACCTAATGAGAAATATATTTATTGCATGGAGGATACTTGTAGAGAAACCGATAAATTCATTTTAAAAAGAAACAATTCTTAGATTTCTATTGTAAATAAAGAAAATTTAGTTGATTTGGGCTCTCAAGATTTACTGGGTAACAGAATCATTGAGAACAGTGCAAATACTTATTTAAGCAAAAAGGTAACACATAATTAATTAGTTGAGATTTAGTTGCAAATAATTGTCAATTTTTTTCTATAAAAGTTTACAAATATAAATTTTGATTATACGTTCTTTAATTAGAAATCAGATTATTTAATAATGAATCCACTTTCTTATTTAGCAATTGAAATAAAATCAAAGCAAAATAATTAATTAAATTTTTTAAGTTAACATTAATTTAATTTATGATAAAATAGTAAACAGATAAATCAAAAACCAAAAAACAAGACAAAAAAAACATGGAAAAAAATTACCTGGTTAAGATAGAAAGCTAAGATGAAAAAACTGATGATCAGATTGATGAAGAGGAGACAGTTATGCCTCAAACCAAAGAACTAAGCAGTCCTAGCTAGAAATAATCAATAGATATCCATACATCTACTACCGCAGCTATTTAAAACGAAGAAGAACATGATGTATAACACCACCAGGCAGACGAAGAGGAGACACTCAAAAAAATAGAAGAAATGAAGGTGTGCAACAAAAAGAATGTTGTTAAGAATATCATGAACGCTTTCAAGAACTTTGTATTGGAAGCAGAGCTTAAGAATACTCCTAAAGTTAACTAAAATATTGTCAATTTGTATAACAACGCAAAATCAGACGAGAGCGATAACCTAGCAGAGATCATAAAAAAATTTAAAAGATATATCAATTCTAAAAACTTTAACCATTATTCTATGCGCTTGCTTATTCTTCACCCTAACTATGGTCCAGTCCTTCAATATTTCCTCAAAGGACCTATCTACGAATGGGCAAAAACCTGCAAAGCAAACGATCTTGCCTCTCACTTTGTGATGGTAGATTTCCTTCTTTTGAGTTTTTCTGACATAAAATACATAGACGAACTCAAGCGCCACGAAAAGAAGAAAGCTCACTACTAATGAATGAATAATAAATAAGGCGAGTCTTTATTCAATCATCCATAATTAAATAAATGTCTATCGCTATAATAATCTAATAAAAAATTACTTAAGTTAAAATATATATATATATTAATAATAAAGAGCTCATAACTATTTATTGACTTTTGCTAAATTTGTTTCTGAGAAATATCTATCTATCTATTTATCTATCTTTTTGACCTGCCTTGCTTATCTAGCTGGTACCCTGAATTCTACTAGAAAGCCAGCAAAATTTGTAAAGGGAAAACTATTTCAACATATACTAAATTTTCTTTGATTAATTTAATACAGAAAAATGTATTGTATTATATTCATCAGGCATTTACTAACTATTTATTTATTTAAAGCTATTATATTCTGTATGATCTAAATTGTTAAATATATACACCATTCCATCAAGAATGCTTTCTTATTCAAATTGTACTACGAGAAAAACATCAAATTTACCAGACCTTCTATTGCATGTTGAAATAAATTCATCTTAGTTGACCTTTCTTTTTTATTGCCAGATCAGCTTCTAATAGAGATAAATCTTAACTTATTAATAAGTGCTAGTCTAAATATATAGAGTATTTTTATTAAATGAACTATGTTATGTGCTTCATCCTTCAATCTACAAACAATAGTTAGTTGTAAATAAGCCCGCCAATCAAATAAATTTTAATTCTATTTCAAATAAATATGTAGAGTATTGAATAATATCTTTCTCATTTTATACATAATATATAGTTAATTAGATACCTTAATTAAAAAACTGTCCATTAATTAGATTTTAAAATCCCTTGTTGTATTCATCTGCTAATATCATTCATTTTTTTCTGCAATTTGCATCATTTTGTATTGCAATCTCTGTAATTACTTATATTAATTTCTTCATTTACTTTTTGATTTTATTTCGAAATTACTATACATAAGCAAATCTTTCACTCTCTAAAATCAAATGCTCCATCAATACCTATTTTTTAAATATTTTGTTTATAAATACAGTTTATTCTAATCTTTTGATAAAAGTTATATTCCCCAATCTCTCAAATCACTTTTCTTTTACAAAAATCAATCAAATGATAGATTTCCACCTACATTATCTAAATATAAGTAAATAATTTTATATTTAGCAAAATCTTTTTAAAAATGATGTTGAGAATTACTTTTTGAGTAATCAAGCAGACAATTTTAAAAAATTTTAAATTCTAACAGATATATAAAGAGAAAATAGAACATTTATAATGAATTAAATTAATAATAAACTAAATAAAATTTCTTTCTATACTATGGAATTATAAGAACAAAGAATTTCTATTGATTAAAAATATCATTTTTTTAGAAAGCTTTCTTTCAGTACTTGAAAAAGCATGTCAAGCATGCCAATAAGATATGAATTTTCTAAAATCCATCACAAAGTGTCTTTAACCATTAAATATCATTTTACATATATTTGCCATTTATTATTTATTTTCAATTTATTTTATTTGAAAAATAATAATAAGTAAATAAATTAATAAATTACTAAAATACGAAATCAAAGTTTTCAAAATTTTTTATATTAATTGTTATTCGAATCAAACAATAAAAAATCTTATTGTTTTTGAATATTTTTTTGTTTAGTTAAACACTAATTGAATATTAATTGAATTAAATTTGCAAAAATTAATCAATAGCACAAAAGTTAATTTTATTTTAAAAACAACTAAAAAATACAAATACTTTTTTATTTTGTTTTTTTTCTAATTTTGATTTTTAGCAATTTTCTTATTCATATTTAATGATATTGTCACACTTTTAATTTATAATTAGCTTATGTTGTTGATTTTAATTTGTGTCTAAGAATTATTATTTTAATTATTCTTAAAAAACTAGGTATTAGTTAATACATTTAAAATAGCTATAAAAGTGATAAAATTTTAATTATAAAATGTAATTTCACAGCATAGTCTCATTTTTATTGTAGTTTATTTAAAAAAATAACTTTTATATTCAGCTAAAATAATTTTTTGCTTAGGAAAAAAAGTATAATTTGAAAATACTAAGAGACTATTTTTTACAATAGCAATAAATTTCTCCAAGGAAACAAACTGTAATTACATAAATTATTTTCATAATAATGAAAAAATAGTGAAGACTTAATATTTACCACTAAATTTGAATAACAAAAATAATTAATGTTTAAATGTAATTTTTTTAAGTTCAATTTACTGAAGTAAATGCTAAATATATCAATTTAAATAGAGATAATCTGAATTGATAATCTGTTTTTAAAGATGATAATAACAATTATTTTCAGATGAAATAATGCAGAACGAACGATAAGTCTGTAATAACTTCAATTTGCTAAGAGTGTAAATTTTTTATTCTTTTTTGAAGCAATTCTTAAGCCTTTTTTACAGTCTTTTAGTTAAAGGAATTCAAAATTTAATAAACTTCTTCATACGAAATGTAATCAAAAAAATTTGGAGTCGTCACTAACAGAAACGCATCATTTTACTTACTGATTTCATGATAATAAATATCTGGTTCATTTGTAACACCAATCATTTTAGCTATGTCATTACCAAAGCAACTAATTGAAAATTAAAAAATAATAAAACTCAAATAAGTATACAAATTAACAATAAAATTCTTATTTTATTGAATAAAATTTTATTTATTTTATGTAACAATACTAATATTAAATATTCACTCTAAATTGAGTTCCCACTAAAAATATCAATTTTATTAAAATAAAACTGTCTAACTGAAAAATATATATTACCGTGTAACTTCAATCCCTGGAAATGTCCTTCCTCTAACAAAGACTCTATCAATAAAATCGTTTTTCCACTATCTTATCTCTCCTGTATTTTTCTAGATTCTCTCTTTCTCATATTAATTCGCTGGAATATGAAATCCAGACATTTAAATTTGATTTTATTTTTAAGACTTATAGCAAAATTACTGTCTAAAAATAACTGCTTGGATATTTCCAACATAGGCAACGAAAATTTTATTTTATTATATAAGAACTAAAGTACAGCTTGCACCACTTAGCATGCAGTTAAATTTTTATTCCTTATTTTAAAAAGTAATAAAGAGAAATATAAGCAATGTTAGTGCATAAAATAAAATTTAATCTGCATAGAAAAGCTAAATCCAAAATTTATAAAGTGTTTTATTTGTAAAGTATTTCCAGAATGAATTAATTAAACAACCATGAGATATTTTAGTTGCATTTGTATTACTTTTATTACTGCTTTGTTTGCTTCTTTTACATTCAATACTTTGTAAGCTCATACATATATATCCTGCTTATCATCATTAATTTCTTAAATAAAATAAAAATTAAGAAACCATTTGAAATACCTAATTTCATTTGTAGATACAACTAAATTAAATTCTGGTAAAATTTAACAATTAAATTATCCTACCCTCTCATTTTTTTATTGTAAGTAAGGTATCACTGCCTAATTTTTTGAATTTTAGAAGTGTATCCAAATAATAAATATTTAACATTGGCAAAAATTTGTATTCTTACTGAGTTAAACATTCAAATCTTACACATTTATACTCAATTCAAGACTTTTTAATTTCCAAAAATCACATAGGAAAATGTATTTATTTAATTTTTTTTTTTGAAAAATCAACATCTTGGCAGATTAAACAAAAGATTTTTTTAGAAAAAATGAAAATATTTATAATATTTACTAAGTCAAAGTAAGCTATATGCTATGAGATATACTTGTCTACATTCATAAATAACCTCTTAAATCCTATTTGAGGTTATAATTTAATTAATTGCTCTCTGAAAAAGTGTTTAAATAATAAGCGACAAGATAAATTAGAAATCTTATGCCCGTATGCTCCATGCCCCATAAAAACCGAAATCAATTTAATGTGATCGTCGATGTAAACAAAATAATCTGACATATTATGAGTATTTTCTATTTAGTTTCCTTTTTTCGATAATACACATATCCCATAATCTTATAAAATTTCTTTATTATTCAATCTAGTTTTAAATGCTATTTTTTCTTATGTTTAATCAGTAATAAGGTCTAGATGAAAACCTTTTTCCTCTCCATTATTATCTTCATTGGTAGAATCTGTTGTCCTAAGATATATCCTACCTTTACTTTTACTAACCTAACTGCTTGAAATAAATGGGGAGTTAAGATTTAAACTTTCTATTTAACTCTACAATTTTAGCTATGCAGAGCCTGAATAAGGACTGAATTTCTAAATATGAAAAAGAGATATTTAATATTTTTAAATAGAATAAATTAGAGTTATGTACTTTAAATTCCTCTTTATTTGCTGTTCTAGCTGATTTAAGAAATATTTTATTAAAAAAATAAATACCAAATTTATTAATTAAAAATTTTAAATCAATTTTTCAAAAACTAAAAATCTTTTAAAAATAAATTTTATTTTTTTAGTTTTTCTGATTACTTTTTATTTAAAGTGAAAATAAATATTTAGAATAAAAGCTTACGCTGTGGTGTTAATTCTTCTATAAAATTAAATTCATAAATTTCCTATGTTAAATCAAAGGAATCATCTGCATCTACATCATCTAAGCTTATTCCTTACTTTTTATTTTTAACTGATTTTTCTTTTTGGTTATTATTTTAAACTTGATTTTCATAACAACTTTATTACTCTTTTGTAATTTCTTTATCGTTTTATTGATTTTTGATATTCTCTTTATTATTTTATTCTATTATTTATAAGTACTTAAAATTAAGTATTTTTAAATTATGAATTACTTTTATTTGCTTTGCTCTTTTCAATATTATTTAAACTATCAATATGAAAACCTTTAGCCTCCTTTTATCCTGCATAACTATTTTCACTCTTCTCAGAGTAGTAGCTCAAACCTTCAGAGTCTTCATCTCCCTCCTATCTTTACCTGTTTTCAGAAGATCTTAAATTAATTTTGTTCTGTATAACTAAACTTATTTTTTTTTCCTAGCTAGTTTCTGATAGTCTACTCTGACTATTAGAATCTGAGTTACTTTAAGAATCACTTTGCATTTTTGAATCCTCTTCGACACTCTATTTACTTTGATCTTCTAATTTTTTAATGGCAAAGTGTAATTATTAAATTATTATTATTCTGTTTTAATTAAAATAATTACTAATTTCTTTATCATTTTACGTATTTTAATTCATATTATCAACAAATAAGGAGTTATGAATATTTTATTCATTTTGTAAAGTGCTATTTGCTAATAGATGATCTTTAAAGTCTTTCTTTATTAAACGAAGACTAGCATTATTGTTAATTTTACCCTGGCCACAGTTTACAGAATAGCCAAATGTTTTAGAAGCACGAAAAGATTTACACTTGTTACTCTTTCTTTAAACACTCGTATTGTTTGTAATATTATGTGTTTCCTACAATTTACTAAAATTAATGTTTTCTGAACTATTTTATAATTTTTATTCATCTGATTAATCAGCAGCTCCATCTTTTTTTAAACCAAAATTACTGAATCTTTCAAGATTATTTTATTTGTTTTAATTTTTATTTTCTTTAGTAGCTCTAATATGCCCACTATATGTATTTTAGCTGTGTGATTTTTACCTAAATTCATCTTTGCTTGTTGTAATTTAGTCTTTATTTAACTTTTCTTCTTCTAATATTTATTTTTTAAATACAAATCTTAATTTAATGAAAAGTTCAAAAATTCTACTTGATGCGTTCGAGGAACCTGAACCCATAATTATAAATGATTTGTTTTAACAGAAAGCAAAAAATAAATGAGCTTTAATCAATTTGTTTTTTAAACTGACAAATAAATTACTGCTTCAACTACTATTAATTTTTTTGTAGAACTTACAATTTGTGAAATTAACTTAAATGTTATTCAATTATTTTTGTTATATTACTGATGAAAATCAAATAAAAGATTATTAATTTATTATAAATTTTGAATTTTTTTTATATATAATACGATCAATATCAATAAATGATAAAAGTAATCGCATAGTTTATCTACAACATTATTTAAGGGAAAAAATGGCTAAGGTAATTAATCTGCCTAAAATTCTATAAATTAAAATTGTAATAATTATATAAAAATAACTATAATTGCTAATCAAGATTCTATTTTTTTATTAAATGTTTTTGAAATTTAACTGAAGAAAAACCCATTTGAATAAATAAACTGAATATTATAAAAATTTAATTAAAGAAAAATATAATAAAAATAAAATTATTCTATTTGTTCAGTATTATATCAATAAAGAATGTAATTTTAGTTGCTTTAATTTAATAAATAATTAAAACTTTAAAATACCTCTCTACAAACAATTTTAATTCTAAAATAAATTTTGTGTGTTTGAAAAAATTAAATTTTAAAATGCCAAATAATTTTTTATTTTATAAAAGGAAGCTTTATTCTTAAAAATCTACTAGATTCTTAGTCTCCATAATTAAACCTAACACTATTATCAGTTATTAAGTATATGGATGGTATTATGGTTTTTATAAAATATATCTACTTTTTAAAATAAGAGATATCATAAAAATAAGAAAATGCCTTAATTTAAAAAAAATAAATTAATAGATTTTTTAGATTAATAATATATTCAAATTGCAATACATTTCTTAGATTTTAACTTCAAAGCATTGCATTTACTTGTCCAATAATGTTGATAAGCTATTACTATATGTTATCAGCTATATTTAGCTTTCTACATCAAAAAAAACTCATAAAAGAAATTAATTTAAAATATTTTTGCAAATTGTGATAATGATATTTTAATTTTTCTTTAGTTTCTACTTTAAATGTCTTATTAATTAATAAGGTTTAATAGAAAAAGCTTTAAATTAATAGAATAAATTAGCCATTTTTAGCTTTAATTTTATTTATTTGGTAAAAATAAATGCAGTTTTAATTGTTACTAATGTTGTATAAATTAAACTTATATTAAATATTTTTAATAACTTTTTTTTATATTTATAATCATATATATTATTATCGAATTATCCATTTTTTATTTACTGATAAGTAATTTTTTTTTTCTCTTTACATACCTATCAACTAATTTTAATATTCATTTTGTAATTAATTAAGCACACATACTATCATTTCTTTAAAATGAATAAGAAATTAAACTCTAAGCACAATCTTAATACAAAAAAAATAATTTATAGGTCAAACATAAAAAATTAACTGATTGACATGTCATAAATTTGTTTGATTTTAATTAAATTTTGGTTTCTAAAAGAAAAAAGAATATTATTAGAATATTAATGTTATATTTTTTATAAAAAAGAAAAATTAATCAATATTAAGTTTAAATTTAAAAAAAATCAAATTATACGATGCTAGATAAATTTATTTTTTTAATTTTTTAATTTCTATTTTAAAAAATAGGTATTAATATTCGCAGGCATAAATATAGAAGAACTTGCAGTATAAAAATTTGTTATCTTTATGTGTGTGTTTTATTTTTACTTTATGAAAACTATATCAAAATAAACTTTTATAAATGTGAATTAGTATGGAAATTAAACAAGATCTGCGATAAAAATATTCAATAAAAATAAGTATATTTTAAAATAAATTTAAGAAGTCTGATTTATTTAAACAACTTTAAAATAAATAATCTAACCAGAAACAGAGCATATTCATTCAATTTTTATAAGCTAACTATTTTTTATCATATTTAGCAGCTAAAATATAGATAGAATTAAAGAATTCTATGCAACAGTAAAAAATTTGAATATGATCTTATTTATTTATTTATTTATTTATTTATTTATTTATTTATTTATTTATTTATTTATTTATAATTTATATATTTATTGCCTCTAGAAATCTTAAAGCGTCTATGAAAATGAGAAAAAGAAAAAGAATATTTTTTTAAAAGATTATTGATATTTCAATTAATTTTTTGTTTCTAAAAATTAGCTGAGTACTTCTTTGATGTATATTTTACCCTTTTAATTACTATACAATTTAATATTATCTTTACTTTAAATAGCTAAAAATTGCATAATCAGCTTACAAATTAAAGAAAGTATAAATGTATCAAACTAATGTTAATTCATCAAGTAAAGAAGACTACTTTGTATCGACTGTAGAGAAATGCCTTCTGAAAATTAAATTTATCTTTCTATTATAATAAATTAGTGTGCACTTAAATATTAAATATTGTAACGCTTTATGGTGCTTTTTTATACTGCATCTAAAAAAATATTGTTTTTCCAAAATCAAATCTTTCCTATTTACATATTTATTGAAAAAAATCACAAATTAATTAATTAAATACCAAAAAAAAATAAGATTTCTAAAAAATATTAAGTATATCGAGTAAAATTATAATGAGAGCGCTTAAGTAGTTAAGATCAATAATTTTTCCATCTAAGAGGATATCAATAAGATTAAAAAAGACCATAAATGGCAAAACAATCTTTCCTAATAAAAATGCTTTAAAAAAGAAATTTCGCACTGAATATTGTAAATACTCATCTTAATGCAAAAGACGTAGGTGCTAATTTGCACATGATAGTAGCGAATTAAGAGATCAAGACTTTAAATATGAATCTGATTCTAAATACAAAGAATATAAATGTAAAAACTTTAATTGCACAAGACCAAAGTGTAAATATTACCATGATATCTATGAAAAAAGGATTAATATTCTTGAGAACAATATTTCAGATCTAATCAGCCATAGACCATAGACAAAATCTATTAATTATGAAAACAATGGAAATTAGAGTAACAGTTTATGTTCTAATGTATTAGTAAAAAATAAATTGAATATTTCACCTTTAATCCCATCTCTAACATATTTCAGCAAGGAAGATTTAAACAAATTGTTAAACTAGATATTGAAGATAACCAAATAAATGAATGAAAAAAACAAATTTAGTGAATCCTTACTAATTTAAACATCTTCTTCTAATAATAAAAACCATTCAAAAAACTAAGTTGCTATTTAAAGTCAGGATTAATCGCAAATAAAGAATTGCATTAATAATGTTATCATTAATTTATGCTCAAGAAGATGTTAAATAAGTAACGAATATGACTTTGCTCTTTTAAATTTATTAAATAGAATTCCAATTATAAGTTTTAAATATAAATTATTTAAATACGAAAGAAACAACTTAAAAGGATTATTATACTATTTCTTAAAAACAAATGTTGTGATTCCTTTTGTATGCAATGATATCAAAAACCTAGAGCCAAAGTCTCTAAAATTAGATATAAAGAATTTAAATAATGATTGGGAAGGCTTTATATAATTGATGTAGACTATTTAAAAATCATCTCATTCAATCCATAAATTAGATATAAATCTTTAGGAATTCATCGGACCAAAGAATATTAATGATATTGAAAAAATTTTCACCAAAACATTAACATCTCTTACCTAATTGAAAGCTATCAATTTAAGACTGTAATTTAATTATTTAGAGGATGGTGACTATGAAAGAGATATTGTAGATATATTTTTAGAACTAATACAAAAGTTGCTCATTAAAAACCCTTCTCTATAATTTTAGTTGAATATTTTTAGAATTGTCATTAAGTATAAGGAGAATCATCTAGAAATATTTAGTGAAAAAATAGACAGAAGAAAAGAACACAAAAGAATTTTAGTAAATAAAATGTTCAGAAATTCTAAATTACACGAATATTTCCTAACCAAATTTTCTGAAACCTTTAAGCTAAATAAATTGCAAACCCTTAAACTAAACTTCAGCAATTTGCTTATGACTTAAAAGCGTTAAGATTAAGTTCCTAAACCAATCTATGAAAGAGAAATTGAGTGTTTACTCTCAGGTTTACAATAAATTATTTAATTACTTCAAAATAATTGCTTGTAGACTTTTAATATGCAATTTTTTGGTTTCTTTTTTCACTTTGAAGTTCAACATAACTTAAAAATGCTGTTATACAAATTTCTTATGAACTTTTAACTCTTCTTTTAAAATACTCCTATAGTATCGATTAAGTGTTTTTAGCCTTTTAGTGAGCTACTTAATAAGAAACTTATGCGTAAATACGATTATTCTTCATTTGAAGGTAACTTATTTACTTCTAAACTATATAAATCGAAGAAGTTCAAACCAAAAAAAGATTTGAGTGTTGAGCAAAAAAGAAAGGAGTCTAAAAAGAAATTTATTAAATTAACAACAGAAAAAGCTCATGAATTTTTAAATTTGGTAACCGATCGTTTTGAAAGTGTTAAGAAAATATCATATTTTAACAATGATGTTCTCCATTTAAATAAAATACTTTTGCAATAAAGAAGGAGACTTACACACACAATACTATTAGATCCCAATTATTATTTTAGAGCAATAGAAGATAAAAAATAAAAAATTGTAAAAATCAATTCATTTTTAGGATTTTAAAGAAGACAATTTTTATATTTCTATGCAAAATTAAAAAAAATATAAAAAAGAAATGCTAAATTTGTTTTTAGAAAAGAAGTGATTTAATAAATTTAAGATTTAATTAAGTTAAAATTAAATCTAAATCTTTAAGATTTATTTAATTGAATATGAATTTAAAATTTAAAATTATACTTATCATTTATTGTTTTAGTATTTAAATATTTATAATTGTTTAAATTGATTGATTTTTTATTAAAATTCTTTTTAAATAATTTTCTATTTTCATAATATTTATGAATTATTTTATTTTAATTCATTTTAAATAATTTATTTAAAAATCCTTTTTTATAAATTTATAAGTTTAACCTCATTTTAAATAAACCTATTAGATTAATTTATATAAAAATAAAACATAAATTGGTAGCTTAAAATTAATTTTAAAAATGAAAAATATAATTTCAAAATAAATTATGCATAATCCACTACAGTTTATAATTTAAATTGTGGAATTGCTATATCATGTATTTAAAAATAAATATGAAACCAAACTCATATAAAAAATGTTAAAATATTTAATAAAAAGAAATTAAAAAAAGTAATTTATGACAAAAATAAATAATATTTCTCATATAATCAATAAATAAGTATAATAATTAAAAAATAAACAAATATATATATTTAAGACTTTCAAGCACTAAAATAATAAATTGAAACGTGACAATTTTTTGTGGTTTATATTAATTATTTATTCTTTCAAAATAAAAAGACATTATCAGAACATCAAAGTTATATTTTTTCTTGAAAAAAGAAAAAATGAACAAAGATTAATAAGATTTTAATTTCTAGACAAATTAAATAATTAGATATTTTATAATATAATTAACTAACTATTAATTATTAACAAATATTTAATTTTTATTACTTTTCAGTTCTATATCAAACTTTATTGTTAAATAAGACTTTATTTGTTTCAAAATAAAATCAGACTAAGAATCACAATTTCGATACAATAAAGATTTTAAAACAAAATAATTTATAGGGTTAGAATACATGAATATTTTCACTTAATAAAATAAGCCAATTTGCAAATAAATAAATTAATAAGTTAGTAGAGGAATTTATAAATTATTTAAATAAGTATTTCTAAGATTTCCATGAGCTAAATTAATAAATTGACACGTGACAAGTTTTTATGACTTTGTTTTCAAAATAATAAAAGAATATCATCAAAATTCAAAGATTGATATTTTGTGAAAATGATAAAAAGCAAGTTTTAAATTTGTTTACAAATTAAATTATTAGATATAGAGTAAATTTATTTTCTGTCATACAAAAATATTTGTTTGAAAATTGATTTTTTAAAATTTCTTTAATTTTATATTTATGAAATAATTTCATGTGGTTTGATGTGGAATTTATAAGAGATCTACGGTAAATATTTTCAATAATAATAAAAATATATTTTTTAATTTTTGCCAAATTAATAAGTCTATCTAAATACTTTAAAATAAAACCAGAAAAAACACACTTTATCACTTAATTATTAATGACTAATTTTTTTTTGTTATGTTTCTGCAAATAAATTAATTAAACTAATAAATTCGATCTAAAATTTAAAAATTTCGGAGATTATATTAATTATTTTATATTTAATAATTTATTTATTTATTTGTAGCCTCTAGAAATGTTAAAGTGTCTTAGAAAAATAGAAAAAGAAAATGAATACTTTTTCAAAATATTTTTATTATCATTTGCTTCTAAAAACGAATTTAGTGCTTCTATACTTTTGATCTAATACCCTTTTGAGTTACATGCAATCTAGTTATATCTTTGTTTTTAAAAAATAGAACTATAGAATTAACTTGTATCTTATAGAAAGTATTCCTGCTTTGAAAAAAATATATTGATTAAGAATTTTGTGCTTAGAAATGCTTTCTAAAAATTATTTTTGTTTCTAAAAATGCTTTTGGATATTTAAATATTAAACAAAGTAGCACTTTGTGGTTTTAATTACATTTTAATTTAATAAAAAATATCTTTTTTCATATTTACTAAAAAAAAATTTTTTTTTTCCTATTTGTGTGTTGTTTAAAAAACAATAATTTAGTTAATTAAATATCAAATAATAATTTAGATTTCTAAAAAAAATTAATTGTTTTAAAGTAAAATAAAAATTATGAGAGTACTGCAGTAATTAAAAAAAATAATATTTCCTTCTTCTATTCTGAGAAAAAATTATTTTATGGGCAAAATAATTTTTGATAATAAAAATTCAAAAAGAAAGAAATATAAAACTGAATATTGTAGACACTTTCAACGACTTCATAGATGCAAACAAAGACTTTTTTGCATATTTGCGCATGGTAAAAGCGAATTAAGAAAATAAAAATATAAATATGAATCTGATCCTAAATACAAAGAATTTCAATGTAATAACTAAAATTGCAGAAGAGTAAAGTGTAAATACTACCATGATATCTAAGAAAAAAGGATTAACATTGCTTAGAAAAATATTTTGGATTTGATGGATAATACATAAGAAACAAAATTAACATAATAAAAAAGCGAATAAAATATGTAAAAAAATATGCTTTCTAAAGTTTTAGCAAAAAAGAAATTGAATATTTCACCTTTAATTCCATCTCTAACATACTTTAAATAAGAAGACTTGAATAAACTTTTAGACTAGGTATTAAAGGTATTCTAATAAATTAATGAAAGCCAATAACTCAGTAAATCCTTACAAATTTAAACAACTACCACTAATAATAAAAATCCTTCTAAAAATTAAGTTGCAATTTAAAGTCAGAATTAATCACAAATATAAAATTGCATTAATAATGTTATCATCAATTTATGTTCAAGAAGGTCTTAAATAAGTAATGAATATGATTTCGCACTTTTAAATTTACTAAATAAAATCCCAATTGTTAGTTTTAAATATAAATTATTTAAATACGAAAGGAATAGCTTAAAAGGATTATTATCTTATTTCATTAAAACTAAAGTGGTTATCCCTTTTGTATGTAATGATATCAAAAACCAGGAGCCAAAGTCTCTCAAGCTTGATATAAAATTATAAAAAGAAGAGTGGGAAGACTTTTTTTAATTAATGTAGACTATTTAAGAATCTTCTCAATCAATCCACAAATTAGATATAAATCTTTTCGGTTTTATTGGACCAAAGAATGTTAATGATATTAAGAAAATTTTCACCTAAACATTAACATCTCTTTCTCAATTGAAAGCTATCAATTTAAGATTGTAATTTTATTATTTAGAGGATGGTGAGTATAAAAGATAAATTATAGACATATTTTTAGAAATAATGCTGTAACTATTCTAAAAAAACCCTTCACTATAATTTTAGCTGAATATTTTCAGAATTGTTATTAAGTATAAGGAGAATCATCTAGAAATTTTTAGTGAAAAAACAGACAGGAGAAACGAACACAAAAGAAGTTAAGTAAATAAAACGTTCAAAAACTCTAAATAACATGAATACTTCCTAACCAAATTTTCAGAAACTTTTAAGCTAAATAAATTACAAACTCTTAAATTAAACTTTAGCAATTTATTTATGACTTAAAAAAAATAAGATAAAGTTCCTAAACCAATCTATGAAAGAGAAATTGAATGTTTACTCTCAGGAATACAATAAATTATTTAGAGACTTCATGATAATTGCTTATAAACTTTAAATATGCAGTTTTTTGGTTTCTTTTTCCACTTTGAAGTTTAACCAAATTTAAAAATGCTGTTATTCTAATTTCTAATGAACTTTTAACTCTTCTTTTAAAATACTCCTATTGTATCAATTAGGTGCTTTAAACCTTTTAGTGAGCTTCTTAATAAGAAGCTTATGCGTAAATACGCTTATTCTTCATTTGAAGGTAACTTATTTACTTCTAAATTATACAAATAGAAGAATTTCAAACCAAAAAAAGATTTGAGTGTTGAGCAAAAAAGAAAAGAGTCTAAAAAGAAATTTATTAAATTAACAACAGAAAAAGCTCATGAATTCTTAAATATGGTAACTAATAGATTTGAAAAGGTTAAGAAAATATCGTATTTTAATAACGATGTTCTCCATTTAAATAAAATACTTTTACTTTAAAGAAAGAAACTTACCCACACCATTTTAATAGATTCTAAAATTTATTAGTAATATCCTATTGCAATATACGAAAAAAAATTCAATATTGTTAAAATCAATAATTTTTTAGAACTTTAAAGAAGACAGTTTTTATATTTCTATGCAAAATTAAAAAAAATACAAAAAAAAAATGCTAAATTCGTTTTAAGATAAGATGTGATTTCTTAAATTTAAAATTTAATTTCCTTAAAATTAAATCTAAATACTTCTAATGTAATAAACCTTTAAAAGGGGCGAGTTTTTAAAATTTTTTGACATAAAGGAAAATTATTTAAACTAAAGAAAATGGGTTAAATAATAAAAAATGAGTTTTATAATTAAAATTATGCCTACCATATGTTGTTTTTATATTTGGAATTTTTAAAGATAAATAAATTTCTATTTGTTTTTTAAATAATTTTTTACACACAAATAAATAATATATGTTAACTATTTGATTTTAAGTAAATATAAAATAAACTATTTAGAAATCCAAACTTATAAATGAGTAATTCAATAATATTTTAAATGACACTCACTAGATTAATTTATCTGAAATCAATATAATAATAATTAGAATGTTTAGTTTCTTAAAAAATGAAATGATTTGATTATGGTATTACATCTAATATTAACATTTGATCTTAAAAATAGAACAAAAGTAATTTTTGAATCACAGTCAAATAAAATAATTAATTTTAATTTAATTTTCATGATAAAAATGTAAAATTATTTTAATTTCTATATTAAAAAAATCTTTAAATAAAATTTCAACATTTTCTAAACGATATTTCTAGAAATAAATAAGTATAGCAAGTAAACACACACATGTTTAATCAGTCAATATATCAAATCTAAAACTTTTGAAAAAGTGTCTAATGCTTTTTATGATTATACGTGTGTGATTTCTATGAATATTTATATAACACAAACATTAATGAGCCTATCTTCAAAAAATATTATATTATGATCTTCTTTTTTAATGTTTCTATGTTCAAAAAATAATTATTTATTTAATCTGTATAATTAATTTTTAACTTTTGTTTAAAATCTAGAATAATGGCAACTTTTAAATCAAAAAACAAATTCAAATTAAGTAAAATAGATTTATATGATAAGCTTTCTCATTTAAGAAGCTTCTAATTTAAAAATAAGATATTATTCTAAATATGGAAATGTTAAAATTAAAACAATCATTAACATTCTAAATATTGTTAAAAATAAGAAAAATAAAAGTATTGAATATTAAAAACATAATTTAGAATCATCAATAATTCTTAATAAGCACAAACTTTTTAGAATTTATATGATTATTAAAAAGTTCTTAATTTGTTTTTCTTTTAGATTTTAACTTTCAAATTTATTGCATCTGATATTTTAATGTGTCTACATTCCTTAAATGGAAATTAAGAATGATATTTTTTAGAATAATTATTTAAAAAATTATTGAGTTTCTATTAAATTGATTTTTCTAAAATAGATTAATGGTTATATGGCTTGCAAATAAATGAAATAAAAAAATAAAATATTTAACAATCTAAAATAAAAAGAACTTTATGTTTGCATTTAAATGATTTTAAAAATTTACTTCCTAAGAAAATAGATAAATTAATTAAAATTTTTTGTTTTTAAATTCAAAGATTTATTTTTAAAAGAAAAAGAATTCACAAAAATATTTGAAGAAATAGTCTAATACACTAAATAGTTATCTAATTTTGTTCAAAAAATACTTGTAAACAAAAATAATTCACTTCATAATATCAGCTAATTAAGCATCAAAACATGTATCATAATTGAAGACCATAAATATAAAACTGTAGTTAGTAATTGTTTTTTCCCTATAATAAAATACATTTTTTTGTAAAAACAATAGCAGCAAACATTTTCTAAACAGTTTGTTATTATTCACAACTCAGGTTTCTAAACTATTCAGAAGTAAGGATATTTGAATTCTATTTGTTTTTTATTTCTAAACCTATTATGGGTATTAAGATATAATAAGGAAAAAATTAATAAATATTTTAATTTTTTACATCTAACTTATTTTAAAGAAAATTTTTCTATTTAATTTTTAAATGAAATATTTTAAATAAATACTATAAATGAGAGTAAAACTTAATCAAAGTTTGAACACTTATTTTTTATATATCCAGATGTATTCAAATTTGACTGATGTATTTTCGAACTATGTTTTTGAAAAATAGAAAAATTAAGGTTTATTAAAAAAAAATATATTTAATATTTTTTAACAAAATTAAAGTAAAATTTTAATTTCTTATCAAACTTCTTTATTTCTTTTTAGAATATCAAAAGCAGATCTATTTTCTTTTATTATTCTTTATTTCAAACTTATAGCATCTACAACATAAAAACCTCTTGTTGCTTAAAGAACTAAAATAAGAAATTGCATTTTATTTTATTGAGTTATATATTTGAATACTATAAATAGTCAAATAATTATATATTCCTAAATTATACGAGTAGAAAGTAGTACTGCTTATGTGTGGTATATTTTTAGTACATCATTTTCTTTACATTATAAAAATTTATAATTATATCATATAGAAGCGTCTAATTAAAAAGAAAAATATGAGTATTTATAAGCTTAAGAAAAACTTTTAATATATAATAATTAGAAACTAATCTTAAGATTCCTTAATTTTAAAATGAAAAAATATATGTCTAAATATGTAGAAAGAAAGGCCTTAAAAAAATATCGTAAGTTTCTAGAAGGTCGCATAATTTTTTGTAAGTTCAATAAGAAAAAAAAACAATTTACTCAATACTGTAAATTTAAATCTGAATGTTAGATTTAAAATTGTACATTTGCCCATGATGATAGCTAACTAAAAAAACCAGACTACAAGTACGAATCTGATCCAAATTATAAAGAATAAAAATGCAATAACCTAAATTGTAAAATTGTAGGATGCTCTAATTTTCATGATATCTAAGAAAAAAGGATTAATATCCTTAAGAAGAATATTTATGATTTTTTACAAAATTCTTAGGATGATTAAGGTTTAGAAGGGAAACTAATATGCTTGGATTAATAACAATATTTTAAAGATAAGAAGTTAAATATTTCACCGTTAATTCCATCTTTAATTTGTTTTGATTAGCAAGATTTAAACCAACTATTAAATCACATATTAAAGCTAGTAAAATAATTAGATGAAAATCTAAATAAAAATTAAATCCAACCAATATCAACACTTTCCTAGAACTAAATAGTGACATAAAGCTAAAGTTAAATCTAGAATTACATCAATAATGTTATCATAAATTTATGTTCAAGAAGATCTTAAATTAATGGTGATTATGATTTCGCTCTATTAAATTTATTAAATAGAATACCAATAATAAGTTTTAAATATAAATTATTTAAGTACTAAAGAAATAGCTTAAGAAAATAGCTATCATATTACATAAAAACCGATACTGTGGTTCCTTTTGTATGCAATGACATCAAAATCTAAAAACCTAATTCTCTCAAACTTGATATAATATCTTTAAATAACGATTGGTAAAGCTTTATAAAGTTAATGGAAACTCTTTAAAATACATCTCAATCGATCCATAAATTAGACATAAATTTATAAGAATTTATTGGACCAAAAGATATTAATGATATAGAAAAAATATTTACTAAAACATTAAAATGCATGTCTTAGTTAAAATGCATCAAATTAAGATTGCAATTTAATTATTTAGAAAATGGAGGATATGAAAGGGATATTGTAGATTTATTTTTAGAATTAATTGAAAAATTGATGTCTTAAAATCGCTCTATAAGATTTTAATTGAGCATCTTCAGAATTTGTATTAAATACAAAAAAAATAATTTAGAGATATTTAGTGATAAGATAGACAGGAGAAAAAAATACAAAAGGGAAATCATTCATAAAATGTTTTAAAATTCTAAATTACATGAGTATTTTCTTTATAAATTTTCTTAAACGTTCAGAAATAAGGAGATAAAAAAATTAAAAATAGACTTTAGTAATCTATTTTTTAAAAAAAGAGAAACGAAATAATCTATTTAAGATATTTACGAGAATGAAATTGAATGCTTGTTGTATGGAATTTAATAAATTGTAGTGAGGATGGTCCCAGACAATTTCTTAGAAGCTTTTACTATCTTATTTTATAATTTCTTTTTCTATTTTCAAGTCTAGCCAAAATAAAAAATGTTGTTATATAGATTTTTCATGGATTAATAGCTATGCTATAGTAATAATACTCCACTTGTAACAAATAAAAAATTTGAAGAATTTAGTGAAGTTCTATAAAGAAAATTAATGCATAAAAACTACAAGTTTTCTTCTTTTGAAGGTAATCTATTTCATCCTAAAATCTTTTACGATAGAATTTATTATCGTTTTAGATAAACAAAAACATAAGAATATAAAAATATAGTAACCAAGGCTAGCAAATTTCTTAGTTTGATGACAAATAAATTTGAAAATGTTAAGAAAATTTCATATTTTTATAACGATTCTGAGTATCTAAACTAAATACTATTACACTAAAGATAGAAGCTCACCCAAACTGTTTTGTTAGATTTAGATGATCCTTATAGTAATCACTATAGAATTAGAATATTAAAAAAAAATTAAAAATTAGATTTTAAAAGAAGGTAACTTCTTTACTTCTATGCAAAGTTATAAAAAATCAAAAAAAGAAATAAAAATTTTAATTTGAGAAAAGAAACTATAGAAAATATTTTTTATTTTATAAAACTAAAATGAAATTAGATCAATCGGTTGTTTTTGATGTTTTCTAATAAATAAATAAATAAATAAATAAATAAATAAATAAAGTTTTTTGTTGCTAAATTATTTTTTTATTGGTTTCGATTTTAAAATTATTAAAATTTAAAATAGATTTATTAAAGTTATAAGAAATTTTATATTTTTTTAAAAGTAAATTGAAAAATCTTTTTTAAATTTTTTTTTAAGATATTACTTAACTGATTTTTAATATGAAAAATATATTAACCATCACAAGAATGCCATTAATTTGATAACCGAAATTATTTTATTCAAATTTTAAATAAAAAATTATTTGAATTACCTTATAAATTAAAAAAACATTTAAAGCTTTAAGCTTAAAGCATTTTAATTTATCAATTACTGTTAGATATTCTTTTTGTTGATCGAATAAATAATATCAAGTAAAATAAAGTGAGCATACACAAATATCTTAAAGATACAAAATAAAACCAAATAGATTAAGTAAACTATTAGTTGTTGAAGGATTTACTTTCAAGTTATTCTATTAGCCTTTCAGTATTAAAAAAAATAATAAATCAACCAATACTTTTAATAATTTTAAAGACAATAAATTATTTAAATTAAATTATTTTATATTTTGTGTTTTCAATTTATGAAATTACTTTTTATTATTATTAGTAATGTTAATTTATAGATAAATTCGAATATTTTAAGTAAAATTTGGTGTAACAAAAATTAAGTGAGTGAGAAAAAATTCAATTTAATTTATTAGTGTTTTGATTTGGCAAAACCTTTACAAACTATTTATTATAGAATGTGGATAGATTTTCAAAATAGATATTAATTAATCATATTTTGTAATTCATCAAAGCGATTTTTAGTATACTTTAGATTTTAATTTTTAACTTATTAATAAAATGGATGGTTTCTAATTTCTTAAAATGTAATATACCATAATAATCCTTCATTATCAATTTTACATACTGATTTCTGAATTTGAAAGAATCAAAATCTTTAATATTGATAATTATTGATTTATGTAATTTACTAATTTGTGAAAAGAAAAAAATACAAAAATAATACATTAATTAAAAGTGCTTATCTATCAGGAAGCAAATATATCAATTTGGAGAGAATATAAAGTTCAAGACTGTTTAGATATTAAAATGAACGATAGCTCAATTAATAACTATTAATAGTTGCTTACTTAGAGATAATAAGATGTTTCTGAGCTGAGATAAAACAACAACTTCTAAGAAATTGAAATGGTTGATCAAACAAATAATGTATAAAATATAATGAATAATTAATACCCTAAGTAAATACCCCTCATTTAAGAAAATGAAAATATTATCAAGAGCTAAAGTAATAATGAAAATGTTGCCGCTGAATTAAAAATCGTAGCCAAATAACCACTTACTCAAACTATTTACATTTCTTATTTAGTTTTACTGATTCCACTTTGCGCAGCTATTACTGGGTTAGCAGATACAGATTAAATAATTTATGGATCTATTCCAAAATACCTTAGAGGTCTCTTTATAGGTCTTTTAGTTGTTTCTTTGCTCAATTTGGTATACCTAATACTAGTTTAAATTTATGTTAGTCGTAAATATATTGACAGTATCCCTTTTAAACATAAGCTAATTATTTGTAGTATCTGGTTCATTTTAAATAGTGGGTTTTTTATTATTGGAGGTTTATCATTTAGAGGATATAGATATATGATTGATGACTGTAATAATTATTACACAGAAATTTGGTAAAGCTAAGCTATTAGTTTATACGAGAGTGCGAAGAGCACTTTGTGTACATCTTCATGTCTTTGTGATATGAAGTTTCCTTTTATATTACCCTAAGACATATAAAACAAAATATCTCCTTATATTAATAACTCACAAATGGTAGTCAACATCTCTTAATGTCCAGGAAGCTTTCAAAAAAATGACCTCTATTATTAGCTAAAATAAGCCGAAAACTATTGGGGTTGTTCAGGAATATGCACACCATTAAACTTATACTATTTTACAGATGTAAATAACTTTAATTCTTTAAAAAGAAAATAGCATTTTTTCAAAAGCAAATTAAATCCTTTTACATTGAAAAAACAAATATTTGAATGAAGTTAATTTAAAAAATAAATATTTGGAAATTAATTTTAAATTTAAAAAAATATATTTTATTTTTTTTTAGATTAATAGAGGGACACCTACTGAACAAAGACCTTGTCTTTAAGTTGCTATAGAAGATCATTTACCTCAAGTGGTAAATCTAGTGAAATTTTCAAGTTTATTTACTGCAGCTGTTCAAACATTAATATTGCTATACTTTTTATTCAAAACATAAATTGAAAACTCTTCACTCTTTAGGAGCAGCTCAAATTCCTCCGATGGCTTCAATTCTAACAAATATTCGAGCGGTGGAAGCAGCAGCAGTGGAGGTTAAGATATTGATATAGATGATGTTGATGATAAATATGGTAAACCTAATTAAAATAGTTAGTCGACATAAAATGATTTTGAAAATTTCACTCTTCCTTCAAAGAATCCTGATTATTTTGCCAAAATGTTTTCTTCTAAAATCTCTAAAATATCAAGAGGCTTAACTAAATAATCAACTAATCAGACTTTTTAATAGAGTTCAAAATCAACAGTAATATCTAGCAGCCTAATAAATCAGCTAAAAAAAAGTAAGCTCCCAACAGAATGTCATTAAACTAGTAAAAGATTAAGCCAATCTTGAAATAATTAAAAATAATCAAAAAAAGCATATATAAATTTTCCTTTTACAAAATATAAATTAAATTGCACATATCTTATTAAAATTTTCTTGTTTATTATACATCGTTTATCAAATTAAATTGTTAATATAGCCTTATTTTACACAATCCATCTTACTTAAATTATTCTTTTACAAAGCTGAATTCTAACTATTTGATTTTTGTTTAATTTACTCCCTTTAATTTTTTTAGCTGTAACTATGTAATTGGTTTCTCAATTTGAGACTTATTAAAATATCTTAAAAAGTCAAACTAAAAATAAAATTAAGTAATTATAGATTGTGAACACGCTTTAAAAAGGAAGACGAATAAAATATAGAATTTTTTTTTACTATAATTTTAGTAATTCAGGTTATTTTTTGTAAATCTAAATTAAGATTTTTGCTTTAGATTTGCCAAATTTTAAGTATCAACTTCAAGTGGATAAATAATAAAACAAAAAGGAAAGTCTATTTTGCAATTTAAATAAACTTATTTTAGGAAATTTATATTAACAAATTTAATAATAAATTTACTTTACTTAAATTTTCTCTAAGTTGAATACCATGTTTATTCTAGGATTATATTTTAGGGTCAGATTTTATATAAAAAATACCTATTTATTATTTTAAATATTTAAATTGTATTTACATTAGATAAAGAAAACTAAAGGATATTTCTAATTTTCACAATTATTTACTTTATATTTTTGCCTTTTAAAACATCAAAAATTTCATATTACTATTTTTTGAAATGCAATAAATTTAGTAAGAAGTGAGCTATTGCTAAAGACATCCTAGCAATCATGCAATAGGAGTGTGTTTAAGCCGAAATTTTTTAAAAGATTAAGAGAAGAATGATTGGAAAATATGCTAAAAATGCATGAGCATTTATTCCAAAATTTATAATGACTTTTTATTATTTGAAGATATAAAAGACAAAAACGAATATCAGATAGAAGAATATCCATTTGATTAAGCTACAAGAAAGATCAAAGACTTCCTTAATGAAAAGCAAATTCCACATAAAAAAGTATTTAGTAAGGAGGTAGAGTTTATTGATCAACTGATTGAGTAGCTCAAAGAGATTAAATTGTAGCTAGTTAACCTTTAAGAAAGTAATGAAAAGATACAACAAAGTATGTATAATAAGATTAAATAGCTTTATTCTGAAGCTTATGGAATTCAGCACATTAGATAAGCTTTAAATCAGAATTGCTCTAAGTTAGAGAACAACTAGGAAATAGAGTTAATAAAGAGTGAACTACACCAAACTTTTAATTAGCTCAACACACTAAAAGAAGGTTAAGATATTAAATAGCAGATTAATAGCTTTTAGTAAGGAGCATTTAACTTTATAAATGAAAGACTTCTTCACTAATTTGACAATTATCAATAGATTATAAACTAGTTAAGTATAGAAAAACTGTCAGTTGAATAAAGCAGCATGCAGCCAGTGCAGCTTGTTAGATCAAAAGTACCCTATCCTGATGCTTTAAACACTATCTTATATCCTCGTGAATCATTTTCTGAAAACTCTTAAACTTATAAAGTAGTATTTATAGACAATTAAAACTTTGAAGACAAATGTCACTTCTTTGTTGGATGCATAGACTCAGAACTTAAAGATGCTATTGGATATAATCATGATATGCCCTGTATATGTTTTATTTGCCACCTAAAATAAAAAGAAATAGCCATCAGCAATATTAAACAACTAAGCATTACAGTTGCATTCGATATAAAATAAAACCAAGTTACTTATACCTTTAACGACAACGTATTAAATTAACACTCAGTTGTAGTTAGTTATAATTTTTAGCCATTCAAAGAATGGAAATTGTTTATAAGCACTTGCTTTTAACTTAAATTCAAAGTGTATAAATGCTGAAAAAAAATAAACACACTCATATGATTCATATATTTTAGTTATTTAAGCTGTATCATTTAATTTATTTTGTAAATTTTAATTATATTTTGATTTTAAAATTATTATTAAAAAAAATATAATATTTAAGAATTTTTTTGTTTTTAAATTTTAATACCTCATTAATTTGGTAGAATTGGAGCCAATAACATTAAGAAATATTGAAGTTTCTATTTGATAATAGATATAAATAAAATATTGAAAGATCTAACAATTTACTAATTAAAGCGTATTAATAACTGACAAATAAAATCAACACAACTTCAAAAAGTAGTTTTATAAAATGGAAATGGAAATCACTGAGTATAAACTAATTAATCAAACAATCAAACAATAAAATATGCTATTTATATTTAAAATAATAGGAGAAAGGAGTAACAAGCTTGCGTAGAAAAAGTTTAAGATGAGGATGAACAATATGAAGAAGAATATGTACCGACAACAAAGGGGATAGTGTTTTAATTAAATAGAGAATAGAAGATTTTAAAAAGATAATTCAATTAGGTCCTAATTTTAGGAATATTACTGTTCATCATCTTTTTGTGGCATCAATATTTGTGAGAGTAATTAAACCTCAAGCTTAGCAGAATAAAAAATTTTGACATCATTGCATTTTCCAGCTTTTTCATAAATAATATGGTATCTAATTGCCTCTTAAAAAAGAACTAGAAGGCAAAATTGTTTATAAATCTATATAATTAGCAATTTTGGTAATCAAATATGCATATATATATTATTTGAGTCTCTTTATTTGTATTATAAATTCATTGATGCATTTTTTGTTTATTCATTCTTACTTTCTAACTTAATTCTTCTTTTGCAATTTACAATCATTGTGATTAAACAATGAAATTTTGTGCACCAAAAGTTTTAAATTCAAATTAATTAGATTTAATGTTAATAAATAGAAATATAGATAAGCAAGTATCAAAAATTTAGGATATTTTACAAAATTAAAATGATAAAAAACTAATTTATAAAAATTATTTTAAAGTTAAAGCCTTAAATCCTTCCTCATAATTTGATTTACTATTAAAATTAAATGATTAAATATATTTTTTTTTTTCATTATTAGTTTAAAAAAATTCAATAAATTATCATCAGTGAATTCGATAACAATATACATACCATAAAAAATAATTTTAAAGAAATGTTAATAAATCTTTATACAAATAAATATATAAATTTTTATTGAAATTTTTAGGTTTACTTTATACTTTTTTATTGAATGGATAGATAATACATATATTATATATATATATTATTCTAACTATATTTTTAATACTAATATATTTGATTAAATTAAATTGTTTTATATATATTTAGATATATTTAAGATTAGAAAATATTGAATAAATAGATAATTTTAATCAAGAAGACTTTAGTTTTTAAGCAGGATCTTTCAGTTTGATATAATTTCAGCAGCAGTAGTTTATTTATATCAATTAGATATCTATTAGAAATATTTTTTTTCTATAAACCTTCCGATTAAATTAGTAGCTAAAAATGAGTAAAAAGAGACACCTAAGAGTACAGCAGTATATTATAATAAGTATTCATAGCTATAATATTTAATTAAAGTTACAGAGAGAGTCCAAAATAACATAATAAATGAAGAAGCTAACCCAAATCCTGTTCCTATCATGTAATCCTAATGAAAGAAGACTACTATTATTTCAATTGTTATAAAGCTGTAAGCTAAAGCCATTCCTGAAAGTACATTATTTATTGCTTAAAATCCAATTGAAACAAAAGGGTTGTTTTTAAAGATGTTTATTTGTGTAAAACTAAGTGTAAAAAATAGAAATGAACAAATCCCTGATACTGCATACATTTTTAAAACCTTATTAAATGTAAAATTCTGCTTAAATATTTTTCCAAGGTAAAGGCTAAAAAATAGTTAAGATGCTGCTTAAACTTTAGTTTTATAAAATTAATTAAAACAATAACTTTTAAAATGAAATTAAATTTAATATAAAAATTTTATTTCAAATTTGAAGAAAATTAATACACATAATTCTTATTTAATTTATTTGAGATTCAATAATAATAATAATTCAATTCAAAGTAATTTACTTAAGCTTAAAATATACTGAGTTGAGACAATGATATCATCATTTTCATTATTTTATGATTTAAGGTAATTTATTAAATTTGAGCTAAAGATGCTTACAAATTAAGTATTTTGAATGCCAATTACAATCGAAATTGAACAAATTGAATACATGAATTCATAGCTTTTGAGATACTTTTTTAACGTCAAAAACAAATTGTGCTTTCTGAAAGGATTTTTATAATCTCTAATATTAATTTCTTCAGTATCCTCCAATTACTACTAAGATTTGATAATCTAATTTAAAAACGCTTTCTCAATAAGAAGTAGTAGAATCGAATTTAGCAAAATGAATTATCTAGCTTCATATATTAGTTCAGCAGCCCCTTTAATCTAGCTAATTACAAGCATTAGAACATTAGCTAAAATACGTGGTAAACTCCAGCCATAAGCACAATAGGTACATACGACTACTGAATAATTTTCTATTTTAGGATAATAATCATATATTAAAGTTAAGCCTGCAACAAAGAAGACCTCTTTTCCTAGCATAAACATAAAAACACCAACCATGGAGGGTTAAATCAATCCAAAACATAATGACAAGTACTAAAGAAATATACCTAAACAAACTAATGAGAAAGATATTTTTATTGTTACAACTTGATTTACAAAATCTCTTGCGTAGCCTAAGAGAATAGGGAGTAAAAAATTAAAAGGAATAACAAAAGCTAGGCTGTAATACAACTAAACCTCCTCAAGATATGAACCAGTACTTTTTGGATAAAAAATGCCATAATACTAACTTTATAAAAGCTCTAAGAAAAAGTAGCAACAATTATGAATACTATTGCAAATTTTAAGGTTTTTGACCAAATATTTTTTATTCTACTTAATAAGCTTTTTAACCTTTTATTGTACATATTCTTCAGTATTTAATACTAAGACTAAATCTTATCTGCTTTATTATTGTATGTAATTAAAATCATATTCTAAGCGCATTTCTTTATCTTTACAAAATAATTGGAATAGGATTTATTGTTAACTTATCTGAAATTAATTTAAATAAATTATTATTAATATTTTGCATATTTATGAATTAAATATATTGTTTTTCTCCTATAATCTTATTAATTAATTGAATATATTAATCTTCTTTTGTAAGAAAATCAAATTTTATTTATTTAATTACACTGATCTAATCCTAATCCCAGAATTGAACTTCAAAGATATAAATAAAAAGATTTGATAATATTTAAATACTTTTGATAAAGACTTAAAATTAGAAATTATAAAAATTAAAAATTTCATTTTCAAAGAAAAGTTTATCTAGAATAGAATACTTATAAACAAAATAAAAAAATACACTTTAATGCTATTAACAACTTCTTCATATTAATATTACAATTAAGATACATAATTTTTTTAATTTAGAGATTGGAATTAACAACAATATCTCTAAATAATAATTATCTTCATGACCGTTCATGATAGCTTTTTTGTATAAGTTACTAAGCTTAACTTCGCTAATGATTTGGTCATAGAGATACTTATTTGTTTATATTTTTTTATAGGTTATTTTCCTTTTTTACCATTTTTTTACCTATAAAATACTAAATTGCAAATGATATGATGGCTATCATCAAGTAAGATGATAATAAACTTTGTAAGAAATCGCGGGTGTCATTTTAAAAAAGTAAAATTAAACCAGATATTGTGGCAAACAAATTCATACAAGAAGAAGCTAAACCAAATCCAGTACCAATCATATAATCTATTTAAAAATATTATACTATTATCTCTATTGTGGAATAAGAAAATGCTGAGATTAAACCAGATACAATATTACAAAAAACTAAAATTAAATTTCTAGGTAAATAATCGTCAGGAATAGATTACTAAAAAATTAATGTTGTGTAAAAGATGATTGCAAGAAAACCAGAGGTTTGTATGAATTAAACTACTTTGCTAAATTTATATTTATTCTTGTAGAAATTTTTAAGTAACTAGTTTACTGTAAAATCAGTCATCGCTTAAACTTTTAAATGAAAAAAATATTTTAGAAATTTTTTAAATAATTAAAAAATGATGAAAAACAAACATGATGTAAGGACATAAGAGATATAGCTTGGCCCTTGGCTTTTTCCTTCATTAATTAGCTGAGATAAATATACATTAAAAGAATTCATGTATCCAAAATTCTAGCTGGAGATAACACAAGAGATGGATAAGATTATTAATATCAAATGATATTTTTAAAAATATTTCTTTAAAGCATTTAAAATGTTGTGTTTTTTTAAAGGATTATTGTTATTTGTTATGTTAGATTCTTCAGTTTGTTCAAGGATGTTTTAGATTTTTAAAACTTAGTAAATCTAAGTTATTTCAAAAATAAGCAGTAAAAAGTTAATTAAAAGTAAAATCTTCAAAGATTCAACTACTTTATTATTCAAATATTCACAACAAGATAAAAATACCATAATCAAATTAGCTAAGAAGTGAGGAAGACACCACCCAAATTAAGAAAATGAAGCTAAGATTTATGCAAAATTAGGCTTGTGTGGATAGTAATCATTTATAAAGCACAGTCCTGCTACAAAAAAAATCTCTTTGCCCAAATTAAACATGAATTGACCTATTAATTCTACTTGATAGAGTTACAGAAACATTGAGCAATTTTAAAGAATAATCCCAATAAAAATCATAGCAAATGTAATTTTTATAGTAGCAACTTACTTTATAAAATCACGAGCATATCCAAGCAAAACTGGAAGTATAATAAATAAAGGAATTTAGAAGGACAGATTAAACAAAAGTTTTTATTATTTGAATCCATGGCTATTAGGATATAGGGTAGAATCATTAAGAAATTCAATCTAATCAAGTAATGTAAAACAAAAGACGTGTATGAAATTGCATATTATCAACTTACATTTTAATGTATTTTTATTTTTTTCTATAAAGTCATTCATACTAGATTTATTTATTTCTAAGTTTCTTTCTTCATTTATTAGATTTTGAGTTAACGTTTATTCTATATCTAATGCAGCATTATCTTATTACATCTTTGGGTTATTTTTTATTATTTGTTTAATTTTATAAATTAGTATATGTTAGCAAATCTATTATCTTTTCTAAATAACTCTATTTCAATTCAAATTTTATCAATTATAAGTAATCTATATAATTCAAATGTTATTTTTTTGTTCCTACTTTTTTTAAAAAATAGGCAATTCTATTATTTTATTTATAGAAAAAAATAAATTATTTTATGAAAAAAACCAAGAATACCTAAACTAAATAGCACACATGAGTTTAAAATAAATTTTATTTAACTTTCATTTTAATCATTAGCTGATTTATATTGTTGATATATAGCTTTATAATATAAATGTTATCAATTTAGACATAATGGAATCTATTATTAAATTATTGTGAATGCTGAGATATAAGTCTAGAAGAAGATGTTAATTTTGTTTAATAAAATAAATTATATTACAACTAAAAAATTTTGTAATAAATAGTATATACTTTGAAATAACTACAGACTACAGTATATTTTATGCTGTTCTGTTTTCAAATATATAACAACTACATTTTTAATTTATGGAATAAAAATAAGAATTTAAGTTTTCCAATCGATTTTATATTTAAATTGAGGATTAGAATATCTTTTATTTATTTATTTAAATAGAAATTATTTAAGTTTTATTTATATTTAGCAATTTTATACATAATTAAATTATTATTTATCTTAATTTTAATGACTTATATTGATAAATATTTGTATTTAGATTTTATTTTCTTTCAATATAATTAAATTGTTTGAAATAAAATCTCGAATTGAATTTATGAAAGTTTTTTTTTAAACTATAAATAGAATTTTAATATTTTAAGAAGAATGGTTAAAACATTAATTGTATAATATAGCATTATCAATATAATTACTATTTGATATATATTTTATTTTCTTTATAATGAATATTTAACAAATATACTTTAATTAATATTAAGTTTTTAAGATGTAAATAGCATATTTTTTTCAAACAAATTCTTTCATGTCTTTTTTGCATACTGGGCAATGAGTGTTTTTCTTAAGCCACTCATCTATGCACTAAGAATGATAACTATGGCAACAATCTAGAATTTTAACTTCTTCCCCTTCTTCAAATTCACATAGACAAACAGGACAGTTAAGTAAATCTTAGCTCATACCAGGTCTTTTCTAAAATTTGTGGATTGGGAAATCTTTAAGCTATTATTCATTCAAACCCCCATCATTACTATAGTCAAAACCTTCCATATTACCATGTCTCAAGAAATACCCAAGCTATCTATTTTAAGATTACTCAAGCAAAGGTACCAAAGCTTAAAATAAAGCTTATCTAATATTAGATCTATTCTATCTTAATGGTAAAAATAAAATTTCTAATGGATTTACTCTTTCAACCTATGGATTGCTACTGCCTTGTCTTTAGAAAGGTATTTCTTCTTCTTCTTGTTACCCTTAATTAGAATTTTATCTTTATTATCTCTGATTATTATCATAATTATTATAATTTCTACTATATTATTATTAAGAGTTAGGCTATCTATTTTGATTTCTATTGAAATGCTAGTTAAAGGCTCCACTTCTTCTTAGCTATGAATGTTATTATTACTAATTTTAGGCCTATTCACAGACATCCAAATGGTCATTCATGAGGGCTTAAGGGAATGACTATCTACAGAATTGACATTATGTTTCTTTATTAGGACATGTTTCTACATGAAGAGGAACCATTTCAATAGTTAAGATAGTTTCACAATTTGGGCATTTTACCGTTTCTTCCTATCTATTATCAAGAGGATGATAATATGACATATTTCCATTATTTCGCTGATAGTTCTAACTTTAAGGGTTTTACCCATAATTAGGTTGGTTTCTAATTTCTTGTCTTTAATAATTATTTTGTTACTGCTATATATTTTATTGATAATTAATGCTTCCATTATTCACATCGCGCAGATTATCAGAAATAACCTAATTAGCTTAATAAGAATATTGGGTATCTCTATTTTTTTAAGGGGATTATTTTATTATTCCATCTTAACTTTATTAAGGATTATTAGATTAAGAATTTCTATTCAGGCTATTTTAATGATTAAGCTAAGCTTGCTTAAACTATTTTTGGCATTAATTTACATGCAAGTTGTAATTTGAGACATACTTTTAACAAAAAGAGCAGAATTATTGATCTTATTATAAATTGCTCATATTTATTTAAGTGCGATAGATTAATCCTATTTATTTATCAATTAAGTAATATTTTCTAAATGATTTATGTTTTCACTAATAATTTTTTATAAAAATATATTCTAATAATTACTTGGTTTGGAGGTTTAATATTTTAAGATAAGGCATGAGAAAATAGAGGAGCATATAGATAGATATTTTTATAGCAAATTAGAAAAATATTCTAAAATATGAAGAAAAAATAAAATCTATATTATAAATAAAATTGATATACTTATTTAATTTCTATTCAATATTTTAAATTCAAATGTTTAGTAAAAGGTTTTATTATTTTCTCTCTCTTCTACTTATTTTATTTAATTTTTAGTTAAATATAACTATTTTTCCAAGAAATATTCTAAAAATCTAGAATTAATTTTTTTCTAAAATAAGATATAGACAAATTATGAAAGACAATAATATTAAAAGCTTTATTTTTTATCGCATGTGATATGTTTTAAGAAACATATTTGTAAATACATATTTTTATCATTTGTATAATCTCTTGAATGCAGATAAAAAGTGGAAAATTATCTAAAAAATTATTTATATTTAGGTAAAAAAATAATGCATACGTACTTTGACTGTTTTTGAGTAATAATTTATAATAAATTAAGGTATTGAAATTAATTTTGAAAAGAAATAGGAAGAACAAATTATTTACTCCTATTAACTAATCTTAAATTTACCACATACAATCGCTTTTCTAAGTTGCCGCAAATCTATTTGCTTTTTTATATTTTTTCAAAATAGATATAATACTAGAAATAAATGAAAAAAAGATATTTAAAATTTTTAGATTAGAGTAAAAATATTTTTAAAAATAATTTAATTGGGTTAAGTAATTAGAATATTTCATCAAAAATATCAGAAATAAAAAGAATATTTAACTAAAATAATCTTTGAAAATTAATTAGTGTCATTAAGTAATTAATTAAATATGAAAATGTATAAAATCTAATTATTCATTTATTTCAGCCATATTCAATATGCAAATAAAAAAATGTATTCTAACTTAAAAATATTTTCATGAGAACAAGGAGTTATAATATTGTAAAGCTTAGTCATAAACTCCACCCCAATATGACTTAGTCTAATTGGTTATATCGCTAAAATATTAAGAAGTAGAGTTATTTATATTACTTACATATTCTTTAGAGCTGTTAATATGACCTTAAATATAATCCTTTGTATTGTTATAATTAGTTTCAACATAATTTTTGGCGCTGTTTATATTGCTTTAGCAATATTCTTTAGTGTTATTATAATTACTGGTCACATAGTTGTAAGTGTTATTGTATGAGTTTAAGCAGAATTCTTAGGTAGTGTTTTTATAATAAATGCATTGCTATTTGGTTTTTGAAAAAACAGAATTTGTAAAATATAAATAGTTTTCTATTCTTAAAGGTTTTAAGTTAATGCATTCTTTATAGTTTGTAATGGCATTATCGAAATTTTCTTTTTCATAGTAACAATTTGCTAAATGTCTGTGGCAAGTAAAGGCATTTTCTCCCTTCAACTTGGTGCATTCTTCAAAAGCAGGTATTGCGTTATCGTAATCACCTCTGTTATAAAATGTAAATCCTTTCATTTCGTGGTAAGTCTCATTGTTAGGATCCAACTAAATTAACCTGTTAAATACATGAAGAGCATTTTCATAATTTTTACTCTTTTTAAATGCATTTCCAAGATCCACCAAATATTATTCATTTTTAGGTTATAATGAGGAAGCTTTTTGGTAGTACCTAATAGCCTATTTGGATTAATTTAAATTTAAAAACACATGGCCCATATTATTCAAGCACTAATCTGAGTTTCCATTAATATCTAAGCAAACATTCAGAGGCCCTTAAGCTAGTTCAAATTCTTTTTTTTTAATATATATCTTAGCTAAATTATTTTAACAATCTTCATTTCTAGAATTCTTCTAAATGCAACTTCTTAAAGATTGCTCTGCCTCTACTAATTTATTTTGCTTAATAAATGAAAGTCCTTTTCCATTCAAGCATTCTGTTTTTTTCTCATCTAAAGATAGGCATTTGTCAAATTAAGAGACTGCATTATCAAGCTACTCTAAATTTAACTAAGATTATCCTAATCCTTAATAGCAGGAAGCTTCGTTAGGGAATTTTTGAATGCATGCTTGATAAGTAGAAATAGATTCTGATATCTAACCTAGCTTTTGTTGCATCAGCCCTAGATTATAATAAATACTGACATCCTCTCCAAAGCTTAAACTTCTATTGTAAGAGTCAGCAGCTTGAGCATAATTACCTTTAACACTTTCCTTATTACCTTTAAATAAATACTCAATCATGTATTATTTATTAAGGTTATCTTGAAAAGACTACTCGTTTTCAGTGCTATTCGACATTTAAATATTGCTTATCTATTAAATGATCCTCTTTTATTTTCCAAAATCAATTTTATTGAATTTAATTAAAAATAAAAAAAATCTTATATCAAAATAGGTAATAAAAAAGAAAAAAAAAGAAGTTTTTGAATAAAAAATTAATATGACAAAGATACAAAAACAATAAAAAACACTCTATTAATAGAATTTAAATTAATAAAATGAAAAATTATTAATTATTTAATTCTAATTTAGATTTTATTTTTATAGAAATACATTGAATACTCTATTTTAAAATTACATTTTACAATATGATTATTTAAATATTAAACGATGGTTGTTCAAATGAATGCAAAAATATTTTTAAAATATTTCATTTGAGATTTGTTTCCGTTTTAAGGTTATTTGAGTTATTTTCTCAGAATATTTAAAAATCTTTCTAAATTATTTTAATTCCTTATTATGAATTTTAAATATCAAATTATTTTCTTTAAGCATCAAAACTAATTTAAAGATAAAAATATTTTCAATATTGTTTTGAGTCAATAGACTATAAAATGAATTTACTTAATTGTTTAAAATAATGAATGAATCTTCATATATTAATTAAAAACTTTTAAAGAATTATTTTCACAATGTTAAATGTTAATTTAATAAGTAATAAAATAGGTTAGAATATATTTTTTTTTAAAATCTGGACGTGTGAGTATGATAGAAGTATTTAGTTTATATTGTGATCAACAAACATCTTTTCAAAAATGTACTATTTATTTTTATGGTTAATAATAATTTATTTATAGAATGATATAGTTTGGGTATATTTATTTATTTTTAGGTTTTTGATTGATTTTATCAAGCTTGGTTTGAAGATAAGTGTTCTTCTTGATTTCCATCTTAATTATCTTGTCCATTTACATTTTTAGATTGAGGAGTTTAAAGCTGTGATTATGCTTATTTTTGAGCTGCTTTTTTAGATGGAGTTTTTTTCTTGGAATTTGATGCTAAATTTTAATGAGGATTCATTTACTAAATTGCTGAGGGTTTTAAAAATATATTTGTATAGTTTGATCCTCTAAATGGATCATATTCAGGTTAACGTATGTTATATTCTCTATTCCAATTTACTTTGTAAGGTATCCAATGTATATTATCTCTAATTACTGGTATGCCAGGATGCCCAGCTTCTTTAAACACTTTTTTCAAATAATTTCTATCTGTTAAGAGAATGGAATTACCTCCTTAGTATTTTACTAAACCCTTTTATTCTAGAGTGTAAAGAATGTCTTTTTCTAGAATATAAGTACCTCTTGATATTTCTTCAACAGAAAATGAGTAGTCTTCTGGTTTACTTTCGATATATTATATTATCCTCTAGCACCACCATGATAAATAGCTTTTTCTTCCTAAATCAGATAAAGGACGTTCAGGAGTACCAACTTTGTCTTCTATTGAGCTCAGCTCGTATGAAAAGCTGATCAGAAATTTACCATATCCTTTCCTCTAATGAAGAGGAAAGATAAGGATACAAGATAAATTATAATTGTCTTTGCTATCTTTATCCTTAGAGAAATACCCTACAATATGAGAACCTTCATCATCGTTTTCACATAAAATATAAAAAAGGAAAGGATCCATATTCCAATATAAATTTTTGTGGTCGAGGAACAGCTTTGAAAAGTAAGAAAGGTTTTCTGCATAAACTGAATTCTTTTTACCATCAACTTCATACATGCTTATGCTTATAGGTCCTGTGTCATCTCTGTAGATTTCATCACCAGGAGGACTTCTTAAAATGCAGGCTTTTTAATGTCTTTACATTTCTGATTCGAGAATGTAAAAGTTCATACAGTATTCACAAAAATATAGCTTTTCTACATTCTAGTAATTTAATGGGAAAGGTGAATAGTACCATGACTCCATATCATTTTTACCTAATCTAACACTTTCAACTGTCTTGAATTTAGTGTGTTCTAAATGGTTGTTAAGCGCATCTTAGTCAAAACCTTCATGCTCATCATATTCATTGAAATCATTTTATTTTACTTTTTATTATTTCTTAGGTTCTTCTGGTATGAGCTCATCAGTCATTTTGATACGACTTATATTTACCCATTCATCCCATCTTCTATTCTCCCCTTCGTAGTGCACATAATAATCATATGAGTCCTCTCTTTATTAATTCAATATAAATTTGAATATTAAATGAGTAACAATCTAAATAAAACAAAAAAAACTCAAAACAATCCCATATTAAAGCTTAAAACTTTGCTTTTTTCTAATTTATCCTGACTCTTAATTTTTGACTTTTTATTCAGATTAATTTTTATGGTTTTTATGTAAATCAATCACCATTTTCCTTCTAAAAAATAGCGAAATTTCATCAATAATGCAGGATTGAATTTGATTAATATTAATACTAATTTTTTTACTTTTTGGGAGCTTTAGGGTCAATCCCAAATTTGAGCCTAGCACCTTTTTGAATAAAAATTGTATTTATTATTTAGGGTAATTCAATCTTTAAATTAGCATTTTATAAAGTATAATTTCATCTGATTTTTATGATTTTTAATTTTGAAATATACCTAATATTCTAGCTTTCATATACTTGCTTCCATTCTTTAACATGCAATCAATAAAGCAAGTGTTATCCAACGCGCCCTCATACTAAAGAGCTAAACTCTATTGTGGTTGAGGCGCTGTCTTCTTCTTTGTTGTTTTTTGCTCTATTTTAGATGCCTTTCCTTTCCCTTTTCCTTTACTTGCCATACACTACAATAATTTTAATATTTTTCTGATTTATGAGTTATTAGGCAATCTCCTTTATTTTCTTTTAATATCAGTATTCAATATTAATTAAGATTTTATAATGATAGACTAATAGAAGTTTATATTAACTAACCAAACATTAAGTTTTTTAATTATATAATTTGCATTCAATACATTTATTTAATTTCTTAGAAATTTATCAAAAATAATATTTTTAAAATTAAAATGTTTAATCTTGATAGATTTTATTTATCCTATCATACTTAAAAAAGTTTTTTTTTAAATTAAAGTTATTTCAAAACTGAGTAATTTTTATTTAAAAGAAAATCTCAATAAGAAAAGTAAATATAAAAATTAAATATTTTCATTTGATGTTTTAAAAAATATATTTATTTTTAAAGAAATTAACTGTATTTATTATATCATTTTTTAATTTAAAGTTTTACAATTTAAATATGAAATAAATAAACACTTGAAATAAAAGCAATATTGTTGTAATACTTAAAAAATTCGACTTTATTTAAACAATACCTTAGTATAATCTCTCTAAGCCAATCATTTTATCTTAGATGATAATTAATGTTTGAATAAATAATTTTACTTAAACTTCTTTAATTTTTTTTTTAAGAAATAGTTTGAATAATCAGCAAATTTTTAAAAATTTCAACTATAAGTACATCTCTCATATTTATGTTTTGAGATAATAGGAGCAATTAATTCACAAGATTAACAATAAAGAGAGTTGAATTCTATAAATAATTGAGAACATTTAAAAATAAATATTAGTTAATCTAGTTCTTAAATTAATAATGTTGAAACTTCTATATGTTCAAGTATATCCTTTTAAATATCTAATTTCTATTTGAACTTAAAAGATTTTATAAATTTATTTAGAAAATTTATAGTTAATTAATACTTATATTTATTCTAATATAAAAGAGATAATATCTTACCAAAAAGATTTTGGATATTAGAACATGTAGAAAATATATTAAAAAATATGTAATATATGTATTTGGAATTACCTTATATTAATTAATATCAACAGTTTAAACTTTTATTTTAAATTACTTTTAAGTAAGTATACATGTTGAATTTATATGTTTGTTATTTATAGTCAAATTTATGAAAATATGTAAGTAAGTTTGGCCATTTCAAAATGAACGAATTATTAAATAAAATATCAACACACCCAAAAATATGTTAATATAGGTAAGTAGCTTACACATTGGGCTTTTGCCTTCCATACGCATCATTTATTTAATTTATTCTATACACACATCAAATTAAGATGGATTTTATTGTTATTAATTCTGATTGTCGTCAATAACAGTATTATATGCAGCATTATCACTCCTATTTGCTGGGTCACTCATTAAAGGATCTTAATTTGTATATTAGCCTGTATTGATTTTATTTTAGAACTATTAATCGTATTACTATTATGCATTAGCATTATATTGTCCATATGCATTTTGTTAATCATTTAATCTTGGAACATTTCCCAACTAATCTTAATTAAATCCGCTATAAGTGTATCCACCGCCATTTGCAGGAGCAGTATAAGAACTCATTTCAACAGGTTTATTATTTTCTTGCTTTTTATTAAAATAGCTCATATTTCTTCTTAAATTATTCTGAATATTTGGCCAAACAAGATGAATTATATTAAAATAAATCAAAAAAGTAATATATAAAAATTTTTATAAAATAAATTATATAGGATTTTTACTATTTTTCTTAATTACTTTATTATTTGTTTTTAAGCCTTATAAAAACATATTATTTTTTTAAATATTTGTTTTTTTTAATAATTATTTTATTTTTAAATTTCATCAAAAACCAATTTTAGCAATAAACCAACTTATAAGGAATTATTTAAAAATCAAATATTTCTAAACATTTAAAATGGGGATTATTTCTAGTTTAAATGATTAACATTTTCAAACTATGTATAAATGTGAAGCTCAGGTAGCTCAGTTGGTTAGAGCGTTGGTCTTATGAGCCAACGGTCGTGGGTTCGACCCCCACCTTGAGCATTTTTTTTCTTGAATAGTACTAAAAATTAATTATACAAATAAATTGCAAAATTAATAATAAGATTAATGAAGCTAAATCAAACAATTAATAAAACTCTTTCATTTCTTTAAATACTAAATTTATAGAAATGAATGAAGGAATTTTATTGTTGCTTTTTCTTGATTTATATTTTTGCACAAATAATTTTCATGGTAAAATTTCCAAATTTTTTTGTGTAACTAAATGACTCTAGTCAAATTTAAAAAATAATAATTAAATTAAATTTTTGGCAAAATACAATTAAAGATCTAAAGTATAAAACTTGAAGAAAAAGAATAAATCGATTGTTGATTTGAAATTAATTTTTTATGGATTAAATTTCAACTTTATATACTATAAAATTATTTTTGTTGCGATAAAAATATCATCAAATTTATTATAATCTTTTTTTATTCATTTTTTTTCTTTTTAGAAGACCTAATTCTTCTTTCCAATTTAATATAAGAGTTTTTTTATATCACCTTCTCTGTTATAGTAACATCTAAAAGGCGATTTTCGCTATCAAGAAAAGAGGTACTTCAATCACTTTCAATACATAGAAGTTGGATTTTGGCTAATATTTTTGTGGTAGTTAGCATATTATTCGTGTCTCTTAACGAAAAAGTCAAGATCGACTAATGCTATTTTACCTCCATCCATGCAAATATAGAATACTTCCCAGTCATATGAAAAAGAGAACAACCAAACAGCCAATGAAAAGGTGACAAACCATTCAATGGTGTCAATGTGAGGATCGAAATATAAAGAATTAGGGAACAAATATTTAATAACATTTACAATACATGTTATGATCATAGCTGCTACACTGAAAAGTTTAATATTCCATGAAAGAGGTGAAACAATTGATCTATAGATAACCTTAAATTGATAAATCTTATATGTAATCAAAGGAATAGCAGCAATCCAAATAATGAAGAAAGTTAAAGCAACAGTAGTGTGCAGATCTTAATTCATTTTTCTTTTATTATAAAAGTAGAAATGTGACTTTTAAAGTTTTAATATAGTATTTTAATTTACCCTGTATCAATGGTAGCAACTGCCATAGCGAAAAAGAAGCTTCCTAGTCCAGCCAATTAAAATAATTTGGCACTTACTTTTCCACATTAGTATTTTTTGCTAATGAAATTTAACCAGCTGTAAATGACAAACCAGAAGAAAAGTGTAACACCTGAAATGAAAAGCATATTCAATCTGAAAACAACACTTTAAGGGAAATGACTGGCTGTTGCAGTGATTGTGCAGTAAGGAAAAGGTTATTCTTCATGCTTAGAAATAGCCATGATATATGTAAATAAGCATGTCAAAATAATACCAGGACCGATCACTTTAGGGATGTAACTCATGTTAATGGAGCCATATCTTGATTAATTAGAGCCAGGCTATCCAGGCTTAGGAGCTTAAACAGTTATTACTGTTGGATGCAATCCTCTTATTTAGTTATCCATTTATATTTTCAAGTATTAAAAGAAAATTCAATTTACCCTTTTTTTAATTTTTACTATATTTGTTGAGGTATAATCTTTTATGGCTATGCCTAAAATATAAATTTCTTTTATTAATTAACATACATAATTACATGGATAAATAATATCTCAAGTAGCTAACATATGGCTTTGAAATTTTTCTTTTTTTCAAAGATATATTTATGAGAAAGATTAGGATTCAGAAAGATAGTTTTACTACTCAAACTTTTAAATACAAAATAGATTAAAACAATCAATCAAAAGCATTCCTTTTTTAAGTATAAAACATTCATAGATAACGTCATATTTCTCTATTAATTAAATTTTCGTGATCATTTTCTTAAATCGTTCCAAAAACTCGTAAATAGTACAACCAAAAAGAATAAAAAAAAGAAGGCGTTTTATTATTTTTAAGATAAAGTATAGTTAAGGTTTAATGCAAAAGATATTATTTTTGGAAAATAAATGTTTTTTGTTTGGCGATTTATTAAATAAAATAAATAAATAAATTTACTTTTATTGAAATGAAAGTATAAGGAATATAATAATAGTTAAATTTTGTATTTGTCTGTGCATGAAGAAAACCCTTAATCTTCAAAATTTGAATAATTAAATATTAACTAATTAATGTAAATAATAGATAATATTATGTGTTCATTTATATATTTTCAGTATTTCCTATATTTTGAATTTGAAGATTGATAAAATAGATAAAAATCATATAAAAATTTAATTTAATTAAATACTAAAAGATCAATTTTGAATGATAAATATATCATAAAGGTTATTCATTTTATTTAATATTCTAAATTTGATATTTTTATTTAAGTAACTGATACTAATAGAATGAGATCATTTTAAACCTTATTAGAATTAAAAATTCCAATGAACATAAAAAAAAAACTAAAAACATCTTTTACTTAAATTTTTGGTGTAAATAATTTATTTTTAGATTCATATAAATCAAAGTCAAAAAGTTATTAATAAAAAAAAAATCAAAGCAACCACAAAAATTTTTAGAATTACAATAATTTTATCTTGTTATTTAGTTATAAGTAATGTGAAGAATTAAAAGTAGGAGATTTTATAAGACGGTGTTTATTGTTTTATAAAAAAATACTGATTTAAATATAACATTATTTTACATACAAATTTTTAAATAAACATTTAAAATCTCTTTTATTGATAAAATTTTTTAGCATTATCTATTTCCAAAAATTAAATATTTTAATTGTAAAAAAAGTATTTAAACAAGTAAAAAGAATATATACTTACCTTATTTTAGAAAAATATAGTATTAACAGAAGTTTGATGGTATAATAATATTAAGAGATAATTTGATTAAAATAAGTATTTTAGTTTGTAATTATTTTTAAAAACAGCAATTAATATAATTTAAAACAAATTGATATTAAAAGAAATTCATTAAAATTAAATATCCTCTTTTTAAAACAAAAAAAAATAATTATTTCTTGTAATTATTTCATTATTTATTATCATTAATTAAAATTTTGTTTTACATTATTTAGTTGGAGGTAGTTTTTGTTTTATTTTTATATAATGATAATCAAAATATTATGAGGATTAAGTTTAAAATAATTGAATAGTCAATTTTAAAGCCATTAAATCAGGATATTTTATAATAGAACACAGTCAATGAGTGCTTTCTTGACACTAGCTTTAGTTTAAATTTGATAAATAATAATAAAGTGTATAAATTATAACAAATATTTATTTTTTTCTTCATTTTTAAATTGAATTTTTTCAAGATTATATTTAATGAATTTAATGATAAGAAATTTTTATTTAAAAATTATATTTCTGATATAGCAGAAAATAAATTCTTGGTAATTCCTTTGTTTAAAGTGTAAAGTCTGATCAGCAAGAAAAACTATTAATCATATCGATAAATCTAATTATATAAAACTAAATTTTAAACAAGTTTTTGGCTTATTTACTCTTAGATAATTTTATTGATTTTCAGTTGAATTCCAGATAGAGTAATAATAAAATTTTTGTATTCTAGTAACTAAAAAAAGGATTAATACTGACCGATTAAAACATTAAAATATACTCTAGAATATCTACAATAAATAACTAAATTTAAAATGAGCATTATTATTATATATTTATAAAAACCTTTTTTGCATTGTATTTTCATTTTTTAAATATCAAGTAATTTAGGTATATATTCTTTTATTAGTTATAAAATTGAATTTCATAAAAAACTTTCTGATTAAACAAAAAATTGTAAGCTATTCTGTTTTAGAAACCTAAAGCTATAAAAATTTGGTTGTAAAATTAAATGTTTTCCAATTTCTAATTCAAACTTTATTTACAAAAAAAAGAGATCTAATTCTCAATAAATTTTACATATTAAATTGAAGGCAGTTTCATTCAGAATTTACATTTTTAAAAAGTAAATTCTTAATTAGTACATAGATGCTTAAAATAATAAAAAATACATTTTTTTACTTCAATCTATTAATAAAAGAAAAACAATCCAAATTTATTAATCAAACAAAAGTTGAACATAACCTAAAACAAATATGTTCACAATAAATTAATTTATAAAGTAAGAAATCTGATTTAACACAAATTTATATTAATTATAATTTGATTTTAAAAAGAAAAAAAGAAAACAGAAAATGGTAACTAAAGTTTTTGGTATATCTTTAATCTCTTTGTTATTGATTACTAGTGGCCTTTACTATTTCAATTCTACCAAGAATACCCTAAGAGATTTTAAAGGGAATCTGACTCCTACTGAACATATGCTTTGTAAAGCAAAACAATTCTAAGGTAATGATTACAAAAATTGCATCAACAACTATCTTGATAAGGACTGCTAACAAAATTACTTCCATTTCCTTAGCCAATACAGATAGAACGAAAAGATCTTTTATTAAATCTATGAAGATTAGCCTTTGGATGTCAAAGCTGTTGTTGATGGTTGGAATCAATCTTGTAACACTTTCGAGCATTATAAAAGATGTGGAGATGCTGAATACTTGTTCACACACTGCGTTTATTCTGGTTAAACATCTGATTGCTCTCTTGAAAACTAGGAATACATCAATGCTGCTTATAAATGTGGTGATGTTCCTGATGGAATCCCTTATTGGAATGTAGATCTCTACACAGCTAATTGCATGACTGGTATTGTTGACTTAGCAAAGGGTTAATTGGCTGAAGCTTTAGCATGCAAATGAAAAAAAAAAATAATTAATTCGATAATTTCTAAGATTATTATTTTAATTTATTTTATTTTTCATTTAATATTTATATATAAAAAATATGTAAATTTTATAAAATTAACAATTAAATAAAATGTTACTGAAATATCTGATACTTGCATTGAAATTAATTTTTTACATTAGAATAAACTAAAAATTTGGTTAATTTTTAATACCAAAATTATTTTTTAATTATCATGAATTCTATAAAATCAATTAATAAGGTAGAGTTTAACTTTAAAATATAATTTAATTTCTAAGCAATATTGAAAATAATTATTAAAGTTAACAATAAAAATTTTATTTAAAGAATGAATTTGTTTTTATTTTTTAAATATTAGAATGTATTATTTTTCAAAACTAACATAAATACTTGCAATCAGTACAAAAGAGTAAATGTTACTAATATTATTAATGTTTAAATTAGTATTTCGCTGCTAGATTTCAAATAAGGTTATCTATCAGTTTAGCTTTACTATTTATTAGAAAGGCATTAAACATAGTCTTTATTTAAAATATCTAAACCAATTAAATCTGGTTTACAAATTTAACTAAAGCAAAAATCAACTAACACAGGGTTATCAGGAGAAAAACAATTTTTTTTTGCACATTCTATTTATGCATTTAACTTTTAAGGACATTCAGGGGATAATTATATGCATAAATCAGCAAGTCTTTAGCCACATTTTTATAGCAAGCTAGGTTCTATAATAGTTTCTAAGATAGGTAAGTTAAAATGCTAATTCTGTTCTGATATCTTTTAAATTAGGCAATTAGAGTAATTTTGAATTATTTGATTGAATGGTTCATATTTTGAACTACAAGTTTCCGAGTAGCATTTAGTTAATTCCTCGGTATTTTAAGATTCAATATATGACTAATCACATCTTGAGGAGACACAAGTTTAAAATAGATCTAATTAAACTAAGCATTGAGGGTCATTTAGTTCACATTAGATTATTTAATCACAGGATTTCACAAATTGAAGCAAAGAGCAGCAAAGCAATAATAAGCTTATAAACATTTATTTCATTTTACTAAATTTTTTTATTTTTTAATAATTTATTATTACTTTACAGCTAGTTAAATCTCAAGTACCTTTTTAAAAGAATTAAAATGACAAAAACGAAGTTAATAAAAATAGAAATTTAATTTTTCATTAATAATACTTTATTATTTTTGGTTCCTAATCAAAAAAAATTTAATATCATAGAAATCAACTATAAAAGATGTAATAAAATCTAAAATATAGATTTTTTTTACTTTACTTATTTTTTAACATCTTTTCCTCTTAAATATTAAAAATTAAAATGATTTTTATCTGAATATTTTTACAGATAGATATTTTTTTATTAAATTTATTTATTTGAAAAAAAGTATCCATCATGTTAATAAAATGTATAATTTTTAAAAATTTACTTTATTTCCTCAAAATGATCAATAAAAAGTATTCAGTAGTCTTTAAAAGTGATTTCATAATACAATTAAAACCTTAACAGACCTAAAAAGGTGTTATAGGTTGGTCTTACTGAGCAAATAAGGTATTTTAAATTATGTTAAAGCATTTAAAAAATGAAATTTTATTCCAAAACAAACATAAAATATTATGTAAAAAAGTGAACTAAACAGTGATACAGTGAATCAAACTTTTTGGGTTTTGTTCATGAAAATATTAGCTAATATAGACACATTTAATGAGGTAAATTTAATGATTAAAAATGAAATTAATATTAAATACTGATAAATTATTATTAAAAAATGAGTAATAAATTAGTTTTTTTAATATAAACAATCATCAGTTTTATAAAAGAAAAACTAAAATTTGATTTTTTTTGTGATCTAAAATAATATGAAAGAAGCAAGCAATTAAATTGTATTTTTTACATGTCGCAAACTTAAAAAAAAAGTTTAATTTATATGAGCTATAATTCTCAACATTCTTTTATAATCATGAAATAAATAACTCTAACTTATAAAAAAACTAAATGACAGTATAAAATTAATTATTTAAATAAATATTTTTTAAAAATTAAATATAAAATTCTTAATTTTACTTATCAAGTGATTAAATCTTAACTATTTTAAAATATTAAATGGTTTGCTTTAGAACTAAAGAACTAAATACAGAAAGTAAGTTAAAGTAAATTTAAATTACATTATTCATAGATTTAATTAGTACAATAAGTCTAGAAATTAAATATTAAATAAAATCAAGTATTATAAATTAATCTGATATAATCTTTTGTGTTTTACTTGAATCAAAATCCCAAACTTTAGAATTCCTTAAATAAAATAATTATACTTTATTTAAATAACATTTTAACAGTTTAGTCTATTGAAATAAAGAATTTTAATTTTAATAGTAAAATAAAATTAAAAAATTCACAAGAATAACTTTATTTTAACATAATAAATAATAAATAAATTCAATTTTTATTCTAAAGTAACTTAATTTTGATTTCCTCAAATTACATAATAATTCCTTTCTTTTAATAAATCAATATTTTTTTTTAAATTCTTTTTAAAATTTACTAAAATAAAATTCCATACATCAAACAAAATACTTTAAAAAAAATAAATATTTATATCAAAATACTCGATAGATTTTAAAATTTAATTAATTATAAAGTGTTTTTTTATATGATTTTTATTAATCTTAATGCTTTTATAAACCCATAACCTTGTTTTCTTTGTTTGCAGATTAAATTGAGAAAAAATATTAATATTGAAGTTAATTTTTTTAATTAATTTGATAATCATTTCATACATATATTACATCATATAAGAGTTTAAATGAGGAGCTTTTAGTTTACAAAGTCAAGTTAAAAAATTCTAGTACAAGAATAAGTTTTGTTTAGACTTATTCATATTAATGAAATTACAAATGTAATATCAAATTATATAAGAGTGATTTTATTAATTTAAAATAATATCTTCTTTAATTTTCAAAGCCTTATTGGTATTTATTACATATAAAATAATTGTAACACCAGCCCACTATTTTTTTTTATTAAATAAAAAATTGAAGATAATTTCTGATAAGTAGAATTTGATTTTTTATTAAAATAAGTTTAATTTATAGGAATTAAAATACAAAAGATCATTTGTATAATATTAAATAGCTAATTATTAAATAAGTTTAATTTAATGTTAAAAGATATAAATAAATAACAATAAAATAGATTATTATTATTATTATTATTATTACTTATGTTAAATGATTTATTAAAATCTAAATTTATAATTTATTTTCAATTATCATTTGTCTGAATTTTTTAATTAAATATTAGTTTTATGATAAGATAGATTATAAAAATTTAGAGAAAAGATCTAAAAGTCATTTAATATTTGAAAAATTAAAATATTAATTTTTTTTACATAATTTTTTAAAATAGATAATATTCCTCATTATTTTAGAGTTAATGTTATTAATTTTAATTTATAATATCATGATTATGATATTGAAAATAAATTTGAAATAGATTTTAAAGACAAATTTATTTTTTAAATTGATGAAATTTATTTAATTTTTAAAGATTGCTTAATAGAAAAATATTTTTTTATAATTATTATTTTAAAAATTTTATTATAATAATTAAAGATATTCATGTTGAAGGAAATCATTGTATTTTTTTATGCCAGTAATTAATTAGAAAATCAAATTATACTTTTATCTAAATATTTTTAGTTTTTAGTTAATGATTTTACATTTTGATGAAATTTATTTTAATTATTAACATAAATAACTTTGTTAAAAATCAAAAGAACTTAAATTGATTTAATTTTTAAAAGTAAATAATGTAAACAATTTATTCTCATTATGGCTAAATTATCCATTTTAATTTGAAAATTTAGATAGTGAAAATTTAACTTTGGTTATTTTTACCATTGTGTAATTACTTTAGAATAGTAAAATAAGTATAAAACATATTTGTAATGCAGAAATAATCAGAAAATTTTTATTCTAATAGACAAGTATTAATTGTAGCATAAAAAAAATATCTCTCCTAAAAATTTAAAACTATAAAAAGATTGCTTCAATAAAAATATATCTTTAAAATATATAAAGACATTAGTTTTGTAAAGGAAAATCGTTAAAATGGATTATAAAAAATCAGGTACTTAGAACACTATTGAGCGTCCAAGTTTATTGTTAGAAACAAAGCCAAATAAATTAAAAAAGTAGCTTTTAAATGCAGTTTGTAATGATAAAATAGATGAGGTAAAACATTTAGTTGAGGTAGAAAAAATACTTCCTAATGAGGAGCTATCAATATATGGATACTTCTGGAACTCCATACATTGTAAGAATTGAATTAATTATTATAATAAATCTTTGTTTATATTAAATATTTAATAAAAATGTAAATTAGATGCAGCACATTATGGAAAATCTAATATTTTAGAATATCTTATTTAGCAATTGTACAAAGTGTATTAAGAAGATTAAACTAAAGAAATTTTAAATTATTAAACCAAAGAAGGATGGACAGCTCTAATGATTAGCTGTATTTATGATAGCGTACTATGCATTAAAATGCTTATAAAATTAGGTGGAATAAATTTAATTTAAAAGGATATTATGGGAAGGACAGCTCTCGATTTATGTAAAAGTTACGGATAAGTAGATTGTTTTGAACTTATTCATGAAGCTAGAGAAATTTATGGTGATGAAATTCCTCTCAATAAAAATTATTTAGAGGAAGATATAAATTCTCTTTTTTAATCATTACAAATATCAAACAAAGAGTACCATTACTTATGCTTGAATGGCATACCCAGAGATTGTATAATATGTAACACAAACAAAGGCTATTTAAAATATACATAATGCTGCTCTCATCCTATTCACCTAGTCTGTTTTATAGAATAGCCAAAAAAAGTATGCTTAAACTGTGATAAATTTAATTACAATATTACAAGAGAGTTAAGAGAACCTGAGCTTGCTTTTTATATACCAGAGCAACAGCAGAATGTAAATGAGTTGGATGGATTAAAGCTTTGAAAATTAAATTTAATAAGTTATACATTAAAAAATTAAAACGTATTTTATATTTATGTACATAGAGTATTTATTTGATTTACTATTGAAATAAAAATTAGCTATAAGCTGTAATCTAATTTTAGTCAGTAATTTTAAATACTTTCTTTTAAACTAAACAAAATATTTTTTTGCAGCTATAAAAATAATTTATTATACAAGATGATATCAAGCAATATAATAAAAGAACTTAAGAAGTAATAAAAAAAAATATTTTTTAATTTTAAAATTATTAAAATTAAGAAAAATAGCATTAAACACTTTCTTGGTTTGTTGGATTAATTTAAATTTATAAGATTTTTAAATTGAAAAAGAATTTTACATCAATTGAAAAAAGAAAAAAATGGTGAATATTTAAGATTCTAATAATTTTTATGTTTATTAAAATCATGAAATAAAAATTAAATAGTATAATTTGATGGTCAATAATTTTTAAAAAGTATATTTTTCATCGTATTTGTAATATTTAAGAAATACATAATGCTTATATGATTAAAATATTAATTTTAATACTCAATTATTTAGTTTAGTTTATCAACTTCCAAATAGTTAATTAATTAATTTATTACATATTCTGAATATTTTTAAAATAATTTAAAAAAATTAATTTTTAATAATGAAGAAATTAAGATGTAAAAAATAAAGCTTTTTTTTCAAAGTAAAAAAATGATAAGAAATTATGAAGATTATTAAAATATTTTCTTTTTAGGTATGATCTTATAACTGGTTTGATGTTTATTTATTTAAATTAATTTAGTTAAATAAATAATGCTTTTTTTTCAAAATAAAAAAATTAGGAGAGATATTAAAATATTTTTTATTAGGTATGACTTTATAATTAGTATATGGTTGGCTGAAATTGAATAATATTACTTATTTGGGTCTAGAGTACTACAGGAGGTAAATAAATTTGTGGCTATTAAAATTTAAAAATAAAATAAAACATTGATTTGTGATTCTTATTATCAAGAGTGTATGTAAATTAATTAATGGATTTTATTTTTTTTATAAAAGTGCGATATTTTTAAAAATTAATTATTTTTGGAAGTATTGGACAATATAAGTTCTTTTCAATAGATAAATAGAATAGCAAATGCAGAAAACAAAATTTTCACCCCAATTATTAAATAAATACAAATATATTTTATGATTTAACAAACAGGCTAACCTTCATTTACTCAAAATAGGCAGCCAATACTTTCTATCTATTAATTACACATACAATCCATTAACAAAAGTAATATTTATAAATAATTTATTTTTCAATTTATATGTATAAAATTTGTAAGCAAGATATAATAATCAATAAAGATTAAATATATCATATTCATTAGTATGAAATACCTCTTTTTTTGATTTTTTGTTTGTTTATAGGTAAAATGTATGAATGATCATTAACTAATCATATTGTTTAATAAGCAATTAATAATAAATAAGACTGCGAATATAAGATTATTAACAAACATTAAAATATAAACAATTATTCATTGATTTTGATTGCATATTAAGCTAATTAAGAAACAAAAAGTAAAGAAAAAAAATAAAAAGAAAAGAAAATCTGAAAAAGCTTAATAGTGTTTGATTATCTCCTTTTTGATAGATTTTAGCAAAAAAAGAGGCCAAGTTTAAATCGAAATAAGTCAGGGTTGTTCGGTCTTCAAGCAAATTTTAATAGTTAGAAATAGCCACTAAAGCAATAAATTAATTGTTGAAAGATGTCAAACAAATAAAATATTGATAAGCACGAAGATTAGCGAGTTCCATCTCAATAAGATTCTCAACAACATTAAAAGAATTAAGATTCAAAAAACCTTGCTGCAACAAGCAATAACAATTAAAATGGGAAAATGTCTCAGCAGTCAAGCAAGGATTAACAATAAATGGTATATTATTAGTAAACCAAGTATCTAATAATGCTATAAATGAATTTATAAATAAATAGAATAGTCGTTCAGCAATCAACAAAAAGAAATACATAGGGCATTATATAATTGGTATTGTTAAATTATTACTTTTGCAGCTTTTTTTCTAATAGCTTTGAATTTACCAATCAAATATCATTATATGTGAGATTGCATATCAATCGCAGTTAATCAATCAATCTTACTTATATTACTTTTCTCAATACAAGCTACAAAATTTAAATATTTTTAGCTTTAATGCATGACAAGCATTACAGCTAGTTATTGAAGGAATTCTAGTTTTAACGCTATTTATTAAAACCATAGGTGAAACACTGGGTGAAGGAACGTTTGGTAAAGTAAAAGTAGCCACTCATATTTTAACGGGTGAGAAAGTAGCCATTAAGATATTAGAAAAGGAAAAGATACAAGATGTATCTGATGTAGAGAGAGTATCAAGGGAAATTCATATTCTAAAATTGTTACGTCATCAAAATATTATATAGCTTTACGAAGTAATTAGTATTTCATAAAATAAACAAAATAGGCGTATTTTTCCATATTACTTCATTAACCAAAATAATAACGACAATATTCTAAACTGAAAATCACGCTCTTAAAAGTTTATAATTTGCAAATAGTTTAACAACAATTAAAATGTTTTCTAATAAACATAATAGATTATAGAAACTGAAAAATAGTTATTCTTGATTACTGAATATGCAAGCGGAGGAGAATTATTCGATTACATTGTCAAAAATAATAAGTAATCAATCACTTTAAATTTAATTAGACAACAACAAATAGTTTGCAATTTAAATATATGAATGAAAACTAATCCATTTCTTTAAAAGGGTTTAAGAAAGAGAAGCATCAGTCTTTTTCTAGCAGATAATATCAGGTATTGAATACATTCACAAGCTTAAAATAGTTCATAGAGATATGAAGCCAGAGAATTTACTCTTGAGTTACAATAAAAGAATTAAAATTGTTGATTTTGGTTTGAGTAACACATATAAAAAAAATGAACTACTAAAAACAGCTTGCGGCTCACCTTGTTATGCAGCTCCTGAGGTAAACAAAACATCAATTAAATATAATACATCTCTAAAGCAATCAATTTATATAATTCCATGTTACTTCAGGGCATATTTACAATTAAAGGCTTTTAAATTTAATTACAAATTAAAAAAAATCTTAAATTTAGAAAATTAATTAATTTTAATGTAAATTATTCCAATTAGATGATTGCTGGTAAAAGGTATCTTGGATTGGGAGTAGATATATGGAGTTGTGGAGTTATTCTCTTTGCTCTCATATGTGGCTATCTACCATTTGAAGTTAATATTATTTTCTTTCTTTCTTAAATTAAATCACTCAAATTTATCAATATTAATTTATGTAGCTTTCTTTTATTAAAATAATTATTCTCTTTTAGCATTTAATTATTTTTTTACCATTTAAAATTATTATTTATAAAAAGGATCCTAACACTTCAAACTTATATAAAAAAATATTGGCTGGCGATTATTAGATTCCAAAATTCGTTTCTAACGAAGGTAGAGATTTGATAAAGAATATCCTTAACACTGATCCAACAAAGCGTTTCACAATATCTGATATTCGCAAACATTCTTGGTTTAATTAGGTGAAACCCAATCCTATGTGTGAAGGGATTATAGTTGGATATAATAGAATTCCTATAGATCTAGAGATTATTTAGTAATTAGAGAAATTTAATATTGATAAAGAATTTGCAAAAAATTGTGTTGAGGCAAATAAACATAATCACATAACGACTTCTTATTATTTACTACTAAGAAAGCATATTCGTAATGGTGGCAAATCCATAGCTGATATTTCTTCTGAGAATTTTGATAACACATTATTACAGCCAAATAAGCGTAAATTAATTGCTCTCTTCATTTAATTTTTTATTAACTCTCAACTAAATAGCTCCTTAGCAAAATAAACATGAAACTATTTTGGAAGATGAGAGATAGAGACAATCAAGAAAAAATCAAAGAACTAAAGAAACAAGAATAAGTGTTTCTGCTACAAAAGAATTGGATAATTAGTCTCAATAGTCTAATCAACAAACGACTATCACATAAAATTGTAAAAATTTTTAAAGATTTTTCATTTGATTAATATTTAGTTAATTTATTTTCTTTTGGTATATTTTAACTGTTTTATTGATAGATCTTCTTAACTATTTTATTATGTTATTAATTTATAGATGAAATATAAAATACTTCAATGAATATGAACGATTTAAAAGGCACCTAAAATTCTTTGATTTTATCTTAAAAAAATAATTTATAAAGACCTGTTACCAACTAAGGCATTAATAACTCTTAGTTACCAAATATTTTAAATTCGAATATAATTCCATAAAATGCTCAAAACAGAAAAATAGGGTCAAGAAATGCCTAAAACTAAGGCAAAATCTATGAATACCCTAAGCCTAACAGCAACAACTACTTTTATGATTCTTAAAGTCCTTCACCAATAAAACCTCTCTATATTGCAGGAAACTAAAACGGTAATGATTCAAATAAATCAGAAGGATACTAAAATGCAGTTAACACTATCAATAATGGTATTTTCAATTCAGCTATTCCTAACAACTTTAAATATCCAACTCACCCAAGTTCTATGACAGCATCCCCACGCTAAGCTGCTCAGGGTAGATTCGAATGTAATATTATTTGTTTTAAATAATATTATTCCTTAGTTTTTTATCCACAAATCTATCAATCTTTCTCAATCTAATTTTTCTTTCTTGCTTCAAAATTTTACTCATATTTTGATTATTGCTTTTTGAAAAATATTGAAATTTTATTTTTATATAAGCCCGAATGAGACAAGCTGCTAATCCAAATGAATTGTAAGAACCAAGTAGACATAGCTCAGTTGGTAATAATACAATTGTTAATTAAATGGCAGGAGCTTCAACAGGAACTGGATAGAAATAAAGATAATCTAAAAAGCATGAGGCTGTGCAACCTCTTTCTTCTGCTGCTCAAAATAATTCACTTTAAACTCAATAAACACCCACATCATAATTTTCATAGAATCAGTAATATCAACAAAACTTTGTGAAGTAATTAGCTTGTTTAAAATTATTTAATTGAATATAAATATAAAAAATTTAGCTGGGCAAACAGAACTCGTATCCACATGAGACACATAAGTTAAGCTGGAAAGAGACCAGGATCTATACAATAAGCATACGAAAAGGAAAGAGGTAAATCGACAGAGCCTCAAATTGATGATAGTGCTAACACTTCAGGATATAAAATTTTGAATGCCAGTATTTTAGACTAAAGCTTAAATGGTTCATTGAACAACACTTTTGTTCTAAATCAGACTGCTTTCATTAATGGCCACAATATAAACAATGGAGGAGGTGGTAACAAAGTCCAAAAAGCCAACTTTAACATACTTTAAGGCATAACTGGATTCCGTACAACTGCCAATAGCGGAGCTTAAAACAATTACTTGAATGCTAGCCTCAACACAAGTATTGATAACAGAAATAATTAAATAGGATTCATATAATAAAATGGTAATATAACAAAATAAAGCAATTTAAATTCAACTGCTTACCATAACTTTAATCTAGGAAACAAGAATAAGTTAAACAATATCTTAGGAGTTTAAAATAGTAATAGAGTTGGTACAGCAGTAAATTATGATTACAATGCCACTCCCTCTATAGCTAATACTAATAATAATATATACAAAAAGAACTACCCTTAAACTACATTCAACTCCAATAATGTCTCGCTAAATAGCAGCTAAATTTAAAGTAACAATGATTCACTAAACACATCAATAAACTTTAATAACACAATGTATGGTTCAGTGAATCCAAAAAAGAGATAGATTTTTTGATGAAATTATCTGAAAAATGCCTACATACCTATCTCATTTAATCTCTTCTAACCAAAAATTAACTAATAATAAATATTTATTTATAGTTTCTTTAAGTTTCTTTCACTCATAATTTCTTTTACGAGTATCAATCAATAATCAATAAAGTTAATAATATAGATACCATTTTTGATGCTAAAATAATTATATCTAACAAATTAATCTAATTTCTGAATTATTGTTAGAAAATATGATAAATTTTAAAAGATAACAATTACGAAGTAACAAATAAACATATTATAATAATTAAATCTAATCTAATTAAATTAAATATTTGTTAATCCATTTAAAATCTGAATGATAGATAGCAAGTAGAGTCATCCTATCTACTTACTACCTATATTACCTAGCCATCAATTTTAACATATATAAATAAATACTAAATTTCTTAATATAACAATTTTTGAAATTAAAAAACTCTCGTAATATTCTTTGAAACTACTCTCTCCAGCCATGTGTGCATATTTGGTTATTATTTTAAAAAATAGAGCAAAAAATATAAATTCTGTAAATACTCTTTTATTTATACTTCTCTTTAAAAGTAGAATAAAAATAATCTTGAAATTAAATTAATTCTATGCAGTTTTAAATTACATTCATAATTTACTCTTAAAAGTAATCTATATCGCTTCTATTTATGATTTATTTTATTTGTCTATTTTAGTTTAATTTGAAGTTAGCAAATTTATCTAGCTAGATTTATAAAAATGAGTTTAGTACTATCTATCCTAATTTGCTAATTTTACTTAAATTAATTTTGCTTTGTTACATTTTTTGTTTTTTGTATTAAAGTAATTAAATTACAATTTTCATCCCTATTTTGACAATCATTTATCTCCAAAACTTGCGAATATGTTTTCACTCTGTCCCTTTGTATCCTTAAAGGAAATCATAATTTAAAAAAGCTGCTTTTACTTACTTTAAATTTGTAATTCTGTGATGTAAGTTAACAATTGGATGAATAAATAAATTTCCTTATTTTTAATTCATTGATTTATGAAAAATTAATATTTACAAAATTCCGCAAATTATAACTAAAAAAATCTGTTAAAATTCTTTTTTATTCTCCAGGTTGATTAATCTTTCAATTCTAAGCAGAAGGATTTATGAAAAATTATATTTAAAAGAACAAAAAAAGAGATATACTCAAATTTTTGTAAAGAAGTCTCTTCAATGTTTAAATTAGTTAGAGTATGACAAAACAGTTATCAACTTTAAAACGAAATTACTTTTTTATTTGTATTGATATGTTCACAAATCAAATAATAGAAAAAAAAGTGTTTAGAATTTATTAGAAATATATGATAGAAGAATCAATATTATTTACAAATAGTAATCTTATATAAAGAAATATATATAAAGACAGAGGTTTGATACAATTAGAATAAAATCTAACTAGGTTTATAAGTTTTGGTTGTTTACATGTTTTTTTTATTTGTTAATTATTTAGTTATCGACAGTGAATTAAAATAGGTTAACAGCTAATGAAGAAGTCTCCTCTAATCTATTATAGATTATTTGAGAGTACATCAAAGCTATTAAATTATTGCAGAAAATAGTTTTGGTTAATGTAATTGGTTATTAATTTTAAGAGCTACACCGCTCTGCTACAAATAAATTAAGTGTATTTTTGGCACTCAGCATTCTAGGCAGAGAGTTGAGCATCTTTGAATACCATATTCGTTTATCAAAGATTAGTTATTTAACTGTCTTCCAGCATAGTAGAGCTTTTGAGATTTTTATGGAATTTAGGTTAACTTCTCAATCTTGCTTTTAATAGCGGCAATTGAGTCCTAAGTTTCAACATCAATAATTAGGTTCTTTTCAATCTTAACAAAAATTTAGAATGACATTTGTTTTGTTTTTTTAGTTCTCTTGCTTTGTTTATTGTTTTTAGATGGAGTCGCTTTAATGTTACTTACTTTACTAAATAAATAGAATTGAGTTGATATAATTTGGTTTGCTTTGTTTGTTTGTTTCTTTTTAAATAAATTTTTTTGTTAATTAATTATTTTACTTGGAATCTTTCTTCTTAAAAGAAATATCTTGCTTGGTTGATTTATAATTATAAATAGCAAAGATTTCTATTTGAATAGCTTTCTTTTTTGATTGGACAGTGTAATATAGATTCTGTTGCTGTTAATAAACTTCACGCACTAATTCATTTAATTAAATGAAAAATTTAAAGTAAAATGAGGAAATTTTTATTTCATTGGATATCTATAACCCTTTTTGTTATAGTATTTTTACAATATTAATTTTTCTTTCTAAATGATCCACGAGCAAAACAGCAAATACTTCAAAAATTTTTACATTTTTAAGTCACATCTTCAAAGTATAATAGAATAAGCTTGTTTCAGTAATAAAACCATTTAAAATAACTCAAACATTACAGAATTATTTAAAAAATAAAATTGTAAATTTGGCATAGATTCTATTATTTTTTAATTAATTAAGTCATTCAAAATATATATTTGAAAAAGAATTATTAGATAGGTGTGGAGTTCTAACAGATTTTATTAGGATAGCTATTTGTTTCTTTATTATCTATTTATTTTAAATTATAAGTTTTTTCAATTTCACCAAAAGCCTGTTCAGCTTTTACTCCTCTTGAAAAAACAGATTTTTTCAATTTCAACACGACTTCTGTTTTATCAAAAACTTATAAATTTGTTTTGATCTTATTTATTTTTTGAATTTTATTAGCAAAAGGAGAAATTATACTTTAAACTGATTGTAAAAGATAATATTTTTGAAAGGTATATTTTGTTGATCAACTATTTTATTTATTTAAATTAATATATAAAATTTGATTATAACTAGAGCAGATTAGTAAAATTTATATAAACAAATGCTAAATCAAGAAGGATTTTGAACATAAAACATTCTTCTTTCTTAAAATCTCAATTTTTTTACGATGAAGCAAACTTTTCTAATGGTCCTATTTACTATATTCAAAAGTCTTCTAAAATAAAAAACAAAAACGCTTCGGTAAGATATTACGCAGTCCCTAAAAATAGACAAAAACTTCTTTTTTTATTTTACTAAGTATTTGAATATTATTTTAATAGAACTATAAATTAAAAAATTAACAAAAAATCTATATCATTTAAGTCAATCACTGAATACCTAATTGTCTATAAAAACTATAAATCAAAGCTATAAAAATAACTACAAATTAATTTTTTTTTTACATAATTTTATGGCAAGACACAATTAAGTTATTTAGTAAGTCAATAATTCATTGTATTTTTAACAAATTATTATTTCAAAAATCAAGGAATATGTGAAATTTTTGTATGATTAAGAATATACCTAAACATTATTTTAAAAATCCTAATTTTCGCTTTCATCAGATGTTTACTTCGCAAATATTTGCTATTTTAATAAGCATAAATTGTTTAAAATCTGTCATAATCTAACTCTAAAAATTAATAAATACTTTACAAAATTTATAAAAATAAAAAAATCTAAACAAATAATATTAAATAAATAATTAAAAAAACCTCAAATTATTTCATTTCTAAAAATTTAAAAGTTTTGAATTGAAATATTGAATCTAAAAATTAGTGATAAAATAAAAATAATTTTTCATACTTTAAATATTCACTCTTTAATATTAAAAATTGATAATTCTCTTTAAACAATTTTATGAAAATAATTTTAAATTTGTAACTTCAAAAAAATTGAGGAATATAAATTATGAAAAATTCTAAAGTACGGTAATGATAAAGAACTAAAAGTGATGCATTAATGAAGAATGCAATTTAATTTTTTAATTTTTAAAAATAATTAAACTTATTCTAAAAAAATGTTATTTGGAATTTAAATATATTATTTTAAGTAAAGATTAAACTAATTTGATTTAAATAAATTATCTTAACCGTAATTTGATATATGAGATAGCTAGGGGTGAATATTTTTCTTATTTATGAAATATTTAATTAAATTATGTAGCTTAGATAAATACTTTCAAATATTAAATAGTTGAAATTACTCATCTTTTTAAATGTATTTTTCATTAAGGTTTTATAAATATGCCAAACAACTTAATTTTCACTTTGCTTTCAATAAAAAGAAATTGAATAGTTTTTAAAACTCAATTTTGATTAGGTGTTTTAGATTTGATTTAGTAATATAAACATAGTTCTTTTTTACTTAAAAAATTGATTGCTTTTTGTATTTATTTTATTTAATTATATATAAAGGCTGTGAGAAAATATAGTCTTAAAAATTATCTTTTTTGTTTCATTAAAGTATCATCAAATATTTAAATATATATTGGTATAAATAGATAGATAAATAGTTTGTTTATTAATTTATTTACTTATTTATTAGAAGGAGCATCAGATTAGTTAGTTAAAGGTGTTTAAAAGTCTTAATCAATATCGAATAAAATAAAAACAAGCTAACTAGCAAAAAGTTATAAACCAAGTTAATCAAAAGAGCGCATCCCCTGTTAGTAACTATATAGTTGTTGTATAACAGGTATACAGTAATTAGCATTTATTGATTGATAAGGATAAATAGCGACTTCTGCAGCAGCAAATAATTTTTCTAAGCACCAAGAAAATAAATTTTACTTTAAAAAGGCAAAATTTTTATTAGGTTCAAAGTTAAAAAAATAAAATATAAATTAGCAATACTTTCAACCCACAAAAAAGCAAATATCTGTAAAAGATGAACAGCAGTTCAAGCTTAAACTCTAAAAAGAAGAATTGCGAAGGTTAATTAATATTACCATTCCTCCCTGAATGGTATTGCTACCTTTGCAGGCAGAATAAGGTAGAAAAGCCAATAGTTAAGGGTTACTTAGGAAATAAAAGAGAAAAATAGCCTGATAAAATTCTAAATTTACATTTAACTTGCACTCTTTTCATTCCAGAACTGCATCTATACTTCTCCTCATATGACGGCTTTGAAGTTTTTAATGTTTCTAAAGTATAAACTGAGGATTATTAGTGTTTAATCTGTTAAGATAGTGGTAATCCTAAAAAAGGGTATTCAATAAAATGTCGCGAAGAAACTTGCTGCAACAAAGCACATTTAGCATGTATTAATAAAACTAGAATATATAAGCAAGAAAATGAGCAGAAACTCTTGAAATGCTTTACTTTATGCCGCCAACATGCTAGATCTAATCCATAGCCTTACGAAACTACATATGATAAATTATATAACGAAATCTAAAATGAATGGATTGTAGTTTACAAATAGTTAGAGGAATAAGAAAAAATTCGCTAGTTTTAGGAAAGAAGTATGCAATAATAGCAGCAAAAAGGAAAAGGTGGTATCATGAAAAAGCACAATACATAAAGCAGTAATAGCATGAATTAAAAACCAAATTAGTAGGTAAAAATATTATCAGAATAATCTAACAAACCTAGGACTAATAGTGGAGCATTTAATATTCATAATACCTCTGATCTGTTGCTAGAGAATAGTTAAGGAAATCTACTGTCTGAAAATTCTGGATTGGGAAATATCAGCACAATTAATTCAACAGGAGGAGATAACTACTTAGATTCTAATTAGCTGAATTAGAATTATGAACATAATTAATCAAATAATAATAAAAAAAAAAGGGGAAGACCTCCTAAAAAGGCAGACTTTATTAGCTCATTTTAATAAAAGAATTAGTATTCTATTGAAGGCACTTCTTAAAGTGAAGAAAAAGGTGATATTTACGATTCAACTACAAAGAAAGTGTTTACAGAAACAAGGGAAGATAAGTCTTATAGCAGAGAGATATTTCCATTTGATAGCTCAGCTGGGGCTATGAATTCGAAAAACGATGCCAATCTTAGATCTGAAGGATTTAGCTCACCTTCAAATATAGAAAAAAAATCAATGAATGAAGAGATTAATACTGTTTAAAAAGAATTTGAGTATTAACAAAATGCTTACACAATGTTATTTGGGTTTCCTATGGTGAAAGAAGAAACATAGTCAAACTAAGATAAGAATGTGCAAATAAACCAAAATAAAAGTACAGGTGCTTGCCAATAAGACGAATTAAATAAAAAAAATTTAATGAGTTAAGAAGAGAATGATAAAAGTTAATCTTAATAATGCAGAAGAAGCTAAAGATAAGAAATTAATTTGCAGAATAAAAAAAATGAAAAGCAGCAAACCAACTTAAAAAGTGCTCCATTCAGAAGAGGAAGCAGCTTTGATGCAGGTAGCTGTTTCTAAAATAGCTAAGGACAGCTTTCTTAGAGCATTTATGATAACCCATTTACAAAAATTTTAAATAGTTAATAAAATACAGATGTACAAGGCAAATTAGATCCAATCAGGAACAGTAGAAGCGCTTCTGTTCCTTGCAATAATAGCTATAATTAAAAAGCATAGGAAGTTATTCAAATCGATGAAGAAGAAGAGCAATATTTAGAATGCGGATACCCTAATTATAATGACGATAAAAGATAACAAAATATGGAATAGTGGTGGTTCAAAATTGATTCAGAATATTTTACTTCTCCACAAAATCCCTCATAAATTATTTCTGATATTTTATATGAATTAAACGTTTAAAATGATTATCTGAAATAAGATATTTAATAGATCAACTAAAGTACTAAATCTAGTCATAAAAGTAACAAATATGATAAGTAATCTTAATTTTGTTTATTTTATCCAAAACAAATAAAATTAGAGTAAGTTGAGCAGTATTGCTCAACTTCAGTAGCTGAATTATATTTGCAACAAATTAAACTCCTCCAAAATAGTAAAGACGAAGTTAGTTTAAATTAAGACTTTGGTTATTAAATGGATATGAATGACTTTGAAGATATAGGAAGTGAAGATCATTTTGATATGTTAGATGAAAGTGAAAGTACTTTAAAAAAAGAAAAAAGCAAATAGATGGTTTAGTCGTCTTTAAAAAAAGATCAGTAAAATGGAAAAAAGAAATAATAGTCTGCAAAGAAATAGAAAGATGAATCTACAAAAACACCTAAGAAAAGCCGTAATAAATAGGAACAAAATAGATCAACGACATTTGACTAAGAAGCTCTAAATAAAAACCTTAGAGATTCTACAAGTTGTAAAGAAAATATTGAAGAGAACATGCTGATTGTTGATTGCAATGATGACTATCAAGATAATGATGAGGAATTAGATGAGGGTGAATTTGAAAACTAATCTAAAAGTAAAGCAATCTTAGAAGATAATACTCAAAAATAAAATAATCAATAAGCAGAAAACCCATTAAATGCATTAGCTATTTAAGAGGAATAAGATCAATTAAACCAAGAGTAGAAGATAAAAAGCGATAGAAGTATGGAAATAGAAAATGATTTTACCAATGATTAAAAAAATTCATAAAGTAGAAAGGAATTGGAGAATTTGCAAGTAGATATTATAGAGAAAAAAGAAGAGGAAATAGATGTAGAATTAAGCTAAAATATTAGTTAAGAATAATAAATTAAGTAAAATGAAGTTAAGATAGAAGAGCTAGACAGCAATGTCAAAGAAATTATGCTATAAGATGAAGATAGTACCATTAAAAAGGAAGAATTTAATGAAAATTAAATTAAAATTGAAGAAATAGAAAAATACCCAAACTAGATATCTTCATAGTTAAGATAAAAAAGCTCTTCTATAAAATATAGCTCAGACGATAAATAAGTAAAAATTAATTTTCAATCATTCATTTATTTAATAAATTAAATTAAAATGGTCCCACATTGAAGCAGTTTATTTTTATTATCAAGATTAATAATTCAAAATAACTAAGAAAAAGAAGTAAAAAAGATTTTAGAAATATCAAAATGATTAAATTTAAATATTATTATCATTTTATTAGATTTTAAAAGCTATCCATTTTAATTTAATTATCATTTTTTACTATAAAATATGGGACTAAATTAAGATTCAGTTTATTTAATTAAGACTATCTTTTTTGTTTCGAGATAATTTTTTGTAATAAATACATTTATTTTTTTAAAAATTATAGAAATACATAAATTACTATTAATAAGAGTATATTTCGGAACCTCTACCTATTAAGATTGGTAAAAAAATTAGTGTTTTGTTTCATTCTGTGAATGGAGACGGATATTAAGTCGTATATGATGTTAATGAAAATGCAGACATTAAAAGATCTTACACTACTAATAATAAGAGTGAATATTAATTATATGGAGTTTAAAAAGATACTAAGAATTTAATACAATTTATTGATGCACTTTAGAATAATAAAGCTCCAGGAATCGATGAAAATAATAGAAGAAGAGCTGTTCCTACTTCAGATACTACTCCATAACTCATGTTTTCTAAAATTATGCATCTTGATTAAGATGCATTATAAATAGCTGTATAAGAGCAGATAGATTTAAATTAAAAATTGATCAATTAATAGTATAAGAGTGAAATTGATTTAATGCTTTTGAGGAATATATTTTTTGAAAAATAATGGTGCATGAACTAAAAACGATTTATGGATTGGTAAAAAAGAGTAAACCAATCAATATAGTAAGATAAAGATATCAGCTGCTTAAAAAAATAATCTATTGCAATTTGGGACTTCCTTAAATTGTCACAGATTTAAAAGAATATTATTATTGGGTACTCTAACAAAGAAGAATATAATACAGAAATTTACTTTATGGTTAGTAGCGAAGATGATAACGAACAAGAAAAACATAGCTATCCTACAAAAAGACCCACTAACAGTTCAAAATAAGTAAAAGAAAATAATCAGTAATAATCAATTACTTAAAAGGATGAAACAAAGCAAAGTGAAACTATTCAAAAATAAAACTAAGATAACGAAAATTAGGCAAATGAAAACTCAGATTAGTCTTCATCAAAAATAAAACAATAAGACACATAAATAGAGGATTGTTCAATGTTAAATACTTAAGAAAATTATTAGCAAATAAACTAAATTAGTGAAGGTATTAATTAAGTAGAAGTAGAAGAAAATATTCAAAATGAGAAAGAGCCAATAATAATGGAAAAGGATTAGTCAGTCATTGTTGAAAACTAAACACACGTTTCGAAGCAAATGGAAATAGAAAATTGCTCTGTCAGCAAAGAATCAATAGCCTAATCAGAATCAAGAAAATGCTCAGAAAATCAAGAATCTCTTTTGAATGAAGTTTTTAATATTGAAAGACATTAAGCAGAAATTTAGAGTGAGTAGATTGAAAACAATTAATAATTAAAAGATAACAAGTAAATAAGAAAAAATTCTACTTCTAAAATGAATGCCTAGCCTATAGCCAAAAAGTCAGAGGATTTATCAAAAACAGAAGAAAATAGCAAGTCAAAAGATTAGTAAAATCAATAAACTTCAGAATAAAAATTAAAGTTACGTGCAAGAAAACTATAAACTACTTTGTAGTAACAACCTTAGAAACAATCAGCTTACATGAGAAAAAAGAATGCTGGTATGCTTTAAGGTGATGCATAAAAGCAACAAATGAAGTTAAGCACTATCTTTGAAACTGTAAGGAAAGGAAAGGCTAATCCTAATATGAAAAGATTGAAAAAGAACTCTTAATTTAAGTAATAGTTAGAAACAGATTGCATGATATGTTTTAGTTAAAAAAATACAGACAATAACCCTGTTGTTTATTGCTCAGATTGTTCACAGTCTTTTCATAAAATATGCTATGGTATTTATGAAGTACCAGAAGGAAAATTCTTTTGTGATAAATGCAAAATGATAAGATCGTTGAAGCATAAGGAAAGGTATCAAAAAGATATTTTAACAGAGAGATTCAGTTGTCCTTTGTGTGTAGAGACAGATTTACCTATAAAGTTGATATATCTAAAGAATAATCATGAAGCTCAGCATAATTTCAAATAGTTAGATGATGAAGGACTTGAAAACGAAAGTGATGAGCTTAAGTAATATATAGATTAATCAATCACTAAGTATTAAATTGAAAGTAAACTTAACAACCAAGGTGAATTGTGGATGCATCCTTTTTGTATGTTCACTTTCAATCTAGCTAAATTCTAAGATGACAATATCGTATTGATTAGTACAGATTTTCCAAGCCCAAATGCAAATAAAGATTATATTCACTCAGAATCTTCCATTTCATCCGAAGATATTTTTAGCAATCCTAATCCTTCTTGCTAAATTTGTTAAAAAGGTCATGGCATCACAGTAAAATGTTAAGAAAATGAATGCAGCGAAATTTTTCATCCTTTGTGTGCATTCTTTTTAGGACTTTAATCTAAAGTTGCAGAGAAAGCTGTTGAGAAATAAAATAAAGCTTAACACAAAAAATCTTAATAAAACAAAATAGATGACAGTCTAATAGAGCTTTCAAAATAAGGATAACTTGAATTCGAAATAAAGTGTATGAAACATTGCACACTTCCAAGAAAATAAATATTAACTGACGATTAAAACAAATCAGAATAAGAAGCAAATAAAATTAATTTCTCAGTAGAAATTAGATAAATTTAAGAGAATATAAAGCAAGACATAGATTTTTATTTGAAGCAAATTTTTTACAGAAGATTTGGTGTCAATTATGAAAAAATATGCACATATTTTTATTATTACGAAGATTTCCATGAGGAAGTCTTCTTAAAGAACAATTTAAAAATAAAGTTTTATAATTATTACGATAATGAATATCAATCAATATAACAAATAAAATCCTTTTTACAATTTGGCCCCTAGCCTAAAAGTTAGTTAAAAAATTAGCTATTAGAAAATTGGCAAAATTAAAATAATACAGAAGAGATAACTAATTCTAAAAACTAAGATGAAGAAGAAGACATAGAAGAAATAAAATACGAAGAGGAGGAGGATTATGATGAAGATGAAGTCAGAAATAGTTATAACGATGAAGGAGACGATATTGAGGATAAATATTCCGAAGAAGATCAATAAATGAAATCAAAAACTAGAAAGATTGGTTATAAATAGAATACAGGATCTAATAAAAAAGGCGAGTCTGGGCTTAAACCAAAATAGACATATAAAAAATAGCTTAAACAAAAGGATTAAAAATAAAATAATTTACTTGCAGCAGATCAAGAATAAAGTGAATAAATTTAAAAATAGAACTAAGAAGATGAAACAGATTAAATGAAAATGGAAGTAGAAGATAATTTGCCATTATAAATAAGATAAAATATTGAGTAGAATAACTCTAAAGATAAAGAAATTAATGAAAAAAAATAAAAAGTAGAAGAAAATGTATTTGAATAATATGAGTTGGAAGATGATTTCGGATCATAGGATGACTATGATTATGAAAATAATTAATAAAGCAGCAGCAAATCATAGCAAAAAGAGAGCTGTTCTGCAAATTAAAATTGAAAGAGTAGCTTTTGATTGAGTTTAAATTATAAATAATTTAACTAAATAATAATTATAAAAATTTAACCTATAATAATTATAAAAATTTTGTAATTATAAAATAACTTACTCTTAAAAATAATTGCTTAATTAGTTATTTAATTTGCTGTTAAGATATTTAAGTTAAGTTTTCATGAAAAAGTAAATATTTTATTTACTAATTAATTAATTGCAAATAAATTCAATTCATTTCAAAAATATTAATATTATTTTTTAATGTTAAAAATATGGAAATTACTATAAAAATTTTTCATACATTTAAAACTTAATAAATTAAAAGCAATTCTTCTCAAAAATACCTTAGATGCTTATAATTCAATACACTAGATCTCATTTTATCATAGCAGAAAGTTTTAAATCAATAGAAAGTTGAATGATTTTGAATATTAATAAGTAAATTATCTCATACTATTAAAGAGATGATAATAATCAAAAAGTTTAACAAATGGTCTTAAACTGCTTAAAACTAGTAAAAAATAATAAAATAATAAAATGAGCTAAAAATACTTTTAATATGAGATCAAGTAGTTTTTTTTTTAAATGATTGCTTGTAAAATTGCGGTTGATATAAAAATTTAATAATTTCCCGCAAAAAAATTGATATCCACCAAAATCTTTTCAATATCTAATTTGTAATATATAATATATAATAAATAGATGTATTATTAATTGAAAAATGTTTCCAAATATTTTTTTAATTGTTATTCAATTATTTAGTTAGTTATTTAGTTATTTAGATAAGATTTGCTTTTATTATTGATAGATGGGTTTATTGAAATCATTCAAAATAGCATAGATCTTCTTTATTTCATTCTATTCATTTAAAACTATTTTGTTATTTTTTAATTGATTATTAAGCAATATTAAGATAAATACAAAAGCAACCTATATATAATAAAAGGGCATAAATATAAATTAGTATTCAACTTAGGTTAATTACTTATTTCTAAGAAAATATTTTCCTTAAAATAATATAAAAGAGAGAAAAAACTTATTTAAGCAATAAAGAATGCAGGCCTCTTCTGAAACTTATGTTGAAAAAAATATCGACATAAAATGTGATCACTGTTCAAAATCCTTTAATAGAGATAATAACTTACCTAAACTTCTACCCAAGTGTTTCCATACAATATGCGAAGATTGCATCACTAATTCATTAAATTTGAGTCAAAATTTGATTTGTCCTATTTGCTAGGAAAACTATATGAACTAATTTAATAATCTAGATGATTTACCTACAAATAATGTTATTTTAAATTAAATGTATCCTCCTTTAAAGAAAAGAAAGCTGAATGATGAATCAACAAAGTAAATTATAAATATTTAGTCAATCAAGAGAGAAGAAGCAACTGAATTAGATTCAGAGGTTAAGCAACTATAATAGTAATAGAATTTAGAAGAGAATGCTATTATCACAAAGCAAGAGCACATTGATGAACATGAACCCAAGGTTCTGTAGCAACTAAAAAGCAAATAATATCGATTACATAGCGAGTTTAGTAATGGATTAAGTAATAGCAGCAGTAGAAGCTGGTTGCCTAGATATGGCTCATAATATAAATATAGAACATAAGAAAGCATGAATCAAAAAAGGAAACTCTCTCAAATAGTCGGTGAAAATTCTAATAACTTAAACCACTTCAAGACTATAACTCCTTCTAGATTTAGTGAAAATTCAAACTCTAAATCTGTCAATTAATCTATTATATAATCTAGCTTTTAAAATTCAAAAAATTTTAATGATCTGAGCCCAAATCTTAATCAGAAATCAGTAGTTAATTAACTTTCAAACAATTCAGCTTTTGTTGATAGAGATAAAAAAAATTCTAATTTTTATGTAAAATAAGAAAATATTTAAGATCATGATAATCAACAACTTATAAATGAATAAAAAGAATAATAATAGGTGGATTAAAAACAATAAATAATTGATAATAATTTTGATATTAAATTTAGTGCAAATAAGCATAAAATAAAGCTCAAATAAGAATAAAATTACATGTTTAATACTGATGTTCTTTAAAGCTTTATTAATTCTTCAACAGAAAATTCTTAGGATGTTAATTAGTTTTAAAAATAAGAAGAATGCAATATTCACAACGAATAACTATAATACTATTGCGAGAATCACAGCTAAGGTTTTTGTATAAAATGTTATGATCACTCATTTTGTGAAAATACAATTCTTTATTAGCAACATTTGAACAATGAAAAATGGTAATTGATGAAAGAAACAGTAAAAGAAGAAGAAAGTGTAATAGATAATCTAAGTAATCTTCAAAATCAATACTAGAGTATTTGCATTGAATTGAGTCGTTAAGAAACTTAGTAAATAGCAAACATAGAAAAAGAAGTATCCTAGATAATACATAGTCTGATTAGCTGGAAATAAAACTTTACTTAAAATATGACATAGTAAACAAAAAAGATACAAGAAAGTATTTCTTACAAGATAGATTTCATTCAAAAATCTATCTAAAACTGCTAAAAAATAAACTAAAAAACAATTTTACTATAGTAAAACCTAAAATGTTAACTCTAAAGTCAAAAGGATATATTGCAAGATTTAGATTAAAGCAATGAGCATACAAATTAAAATAGTTAAGAATAATTTAATTTATCGCTAACCAAAATAGCTAAATCTATAGATGAACACCAAAAATCCTTTATGTATGAGCTAAAATCATTTGGTTCACAATTTAATAAAAAGAATGTTTTTTCTATCAATCGTTTAGATAATTTAAAAAATTAATTCACAAAATACACTAGTCATTTTAATAACTATTTAATGCTGCTTATTCAAGATAAGTAGGAGTCCAAAGATTTCTATATAAAAAGCATGCCTGGATATCCTAAAAAAGAAATTTAATAAATTTTCAATTCTATCCCACTAATAAAATTCTACTGAGTAACTAACAAACTAATTAATTAATAGTTTCCTCTACTAAATTAACTTTTATATATTAAAAATATATTATCAATTAAAATCAATATAAGCTTTTTGTATTTTAGTTTTAAATTTTTCTTTATTTTAATTAAAAAATTATTATAATTTATTAAATTAATAACTTATTCGTGTATATTATAAACCATTTACATTTTTCCTTATTCAAATGTTTAACTTTTTATTGAAATCTATACAAAAAATCAGGTTATATATGAATTTTTTAGACATACAAAGTGTCTAATGTTAAATAACTTTGCTATAGCTAAGCAGAAAGCTTAATTGTATTATATTTTATATCAACTCTTGTCTAAATAAAAATATTTATAATAAATAATTAAACTAATATGAAATTAATAAACATTTATTTTATTGTAAATACAATTTTAACTTTTTATTAAATATAAAAATGGAATTAGTTAAATAAAAAATTGTCTAATATTAAATATTTTTGTTTTATAAAATTCAATTATTGATTATATATGTTAAGAAATTATATCACTTTTAATTAGAAGTTGATACAAAATACACGTTAATCACAAAAATAAGATGAAAATTAAGGAAAATTTCAAAATAAATATTCAAATAAGAGCAGAGATTGTTTTACTTCTATTTTAAGTAATACACTTTTTTTAGCATTTCAAAAAATCTTGCTTAATTATCGATTTTTCAATTAACTTCTTCATGAACCAAGATATGATTATTTAAATACAATTCTTATAATAAATTACTTGTATCTTAACTCCTCATATTATTTAATTCCATTAGGTAACACAGTTCTCTAAGTTTCTTATAATTTTTTAATAATGTACTGCTGTACTTAGGAAAATAGGGTTTCATCCATTAAAATATACAATTACCAGACTGGGATAATTTTGTTAATAAATTTACGCAAAATGATTGTATTATTAGTAGAATTAGATATGTGAAAAATGCAAGAACCATCACTTAGATGCTATAAAACTAAATTTCAATAAAGAACAAATTATAAGAATCTGTTTAATTTTAATCCTTGTACTAAAACATGAGCGAAGATAGGATATGAGATAAGCAAAGTATTACCAACACTATTTCTAGCCTATTAAACTTTTGATAAGTGAATGGCCTACATTTAATTATTATTGAGAGATAGAGAATCAAAAATATGGAGTAAATTACAATTAAAGAAACAACCTATTCTAAAAAAAGAGTTTTTATTACTACCATTAGTATTTTTACAACTTGTCTAATTATTTCCCAATAGTAGTACTTATTCTTGTATTCTTGAAATACAAATCCGACTTTTAGTTTCACTCGAATTCTGCTGTGCTAGTTTCTAGTATAATATACATAATAGAAGAAGGCAATAGGAAAAATGATACAAATGAAAATAAGGAAAAATATTGCAAATGCTTTTAAGGATTTGATTTAGGACAGATCACTATTACACTCATAGTTGAGATCGATTTTTAAATAAGATTTATTGTACAGTTGCAAACATGTGAGCGATTGAAGTGAGAACTCTAGTATTGTTGAGTACGAAGAAAAGAGAAATATGTATCCAAAAGACATTATACAATAGTCAAGGAGTCTCTACCAAGTAATTTTTTTTGCTAATCTATAGGCTATCAGAAGAATAAACACGTTTAGCAAACTAAATGCTGGAAAAACCACTGAAAATATTAACTTTACAAACCCAATACTCACATCTGCAGGAAGAATACTAGATAAATAGCAATCTGTAGAAACAAAAGAAGAACTCACTGGATAACCAAATAGGAGACTGAGGTTGTTTAATACACTAGATTCCGAGGCAAAGCTGGTAATATCATAAATAGATAAGCCAAAGAGAAGAATTTTTGTAATAGGAGTTGTAGAACGAGTTTTCTCTAGACTCCTTCCTATATATATTATACCCATTTTTGAAAGATAGTTTGCATATAGGATGTTAAGAGTACTCTTATATTAGCTGTAAATGAGGATAACAGATATCAATTAGAAGAGAATAGCTGCTAAAATAATCTTTACATTATTATTTTAAATATCACTGCACTTTATGCAGCTGTAGTTGATTGAAGTTCCATAGTTTTCACTCCAGAAAGAAGATTTTATATCACAAATTGCGCATAGAGGTCCAATAGTACCTTCCTTGCATAAATAATTTCCTGTCTAATTACCTCCAATACAATTTTTTGGTTATATATTGCATAGAGGTATATTATCTGAAGCAGCAGTTAAGAACTCTCTCCAATAACCTTGTCGTATACTTGAATAGTTTGCATAGCATGCACTCAGCTTATTTTCATCACAAGCTTGGCATTAACTAGTTTAATTTAAACCACTTATAGTTTAATTACCACAATATTTGCAGAGTTATTTGTTTTGAAATTAATAGGATTCCATTCCTTCATCACATACACTGTTTATGGTAAAATTAAATGATATAGTATATTCATAATCAATGAACCTTACACTCAGAGATATATTTTAAGATATGGCAGCTTGTAGAGTGCTCAAATAGAAAATCAAATAAGGTTAATTGTGAATGTTTGAAATATCATTTTCTAACAAATTAACACTAGAAGTGTTGAAAGGTTGACTGAAAGAAAAGAGGTTCAAAGGTTACTATATTAACTTTGCTTTTTCGGAGCCAGTTTTATTTGTTAACAAAAATTTAATGACATAAAAGAATCCTATTCTGAGAGAAACAAACTCCTTCGGGTTCTAGTAATTAGTCTTTTGAAGAAAGAGATCAGTTCCAATAAATTAAGGATTGTACTCTAATATATTTTCGATTTTAAGTTCTCCCAACTAGAGGTAGTCTGCTTAGAACAGAGCACTATTATCAACATAATTGATCTTCTCTTGGGTTGCTAAATCTGTTTTACTACTGAAGAAGGAACCGCCAGCAATCATACTTTAGCAATTTTTTTAGGTTACGTTGGATACCTATCTTAAAGTACCTCCATAGATAGCTCCAGCAAAATAGAAGCTAATACATGAGTCAAAAATAACATCTTCAAGGATTAGTTATGGCATCTAATTTTAAAAAGACAAGCAACCTCCATTGTATAATCTCGATGAAATGTGAGAAAAGATTGTATTATTAATCGTAACTTGTGTTTATTCTATACTTTGCATATCTAGTATATCCAGAGGTAGTCCATTCATTATAAAGTGAGAATCTAATATTTGTATTTATAAGACTCCATTAAGTACAATAAGAGGTAAAAGCGCTTTTGTTTATTTTAATTGATGATTAGGGTTCACTGGAAACTTCGCATTTTTTATAGTCAAAGATGATAAATGTGAAGCATAAATTAACCTACAAGGTAAATTTTTCAGTGTAATAAAATCAAATTACATAGCATTAATTTCTGCATGTTTATAATCAGAGTTGGAATAATATAAAATAGAGAAAATATCATCTACAGATAAAGTATTAGTAAAATTAAGCATCACATAAGAGCCTAAATATAGATCAGTGTTTTATATTATAAGGTTAATGAAACTATTCTGATTATTCTGTTAAATAATACTGCGTATTTCAGCATAAGATGAGTTTTGAAATATGAATGTAAATTTCCTTAAATCACCAAATTTATTTGCATTTATATTATTATATTAGATATTATCTATTATTACAAATGATTCATCAAAGTAAAATGTGTAAAAAAAAGAATTGGTAAAATCTTAAATGACATTAATCTGAAAAATATTTATCCTAACAGCCTTTTCTGTGACAAACCACTCTCCATTTGGATAACTTTTTTATTAATTCTCTTTAAATATTATTTGGTGTATATTTACTTTTGAATTTTTACAAAACGAAACTTAAATTGAGGAGTTTATTGTAAGCATATTAATATTTGAAATTTCATTACAAAATCTTATACTTTTATGAAATAGGTCGAATGTTGCTATACTTATTGTTAATTGTTTAGCTGTGTCTATAATTAAACCTATTTAACTTAATCCTTCGCCGCTCATATATAGGGAATCGATTATTATTTTATCACAATATTTTGGGGTAATTAGATCGCCTTTAGTGGTGTTTTTTCCATATAAATCAGGAATATAGACGTTTGTTACATTAATAATAAATAAAAAGGAGCCAGCTACATTCTCAAACTTAGCACTTAATGTTAAACTTGTAATGTTGATAAAAAAAATTCCATGAAATGTACTATCTATTAAGCTAATCTGTAATGAAACACTATCTTAATTTGCGACAAGTAATGATCCAAAATCTAAATTACAAGTATAATTTATATTCTAATTCTTTAGCTAAACAATAACTCTTTCATTGCATTGTTGTGGTTAATCTTAAGTGAGGCATATTTAAGGGATAAATAAAATAGCTATTAGCTAAAGTAATGTACAATTATTATATTTATACTTCATTTGTTAATTACTCTTTAATATTATTTATTAATTGATTCTCTTCTATTTTTCTTTTCAATAATTAGTTTATATTTCTGTGTTGTTTATTTACTCTTATTAAGATAAATATTTTGAAAAAGAACTTTGTTTTAAATTTTAATTTATTATTTTACACAAATTTACCAAAATTTTTTAAAAAAATAAAATTTTAAGATGAATATTATTGAATGTTAATAATAAAAGGCTATTTAGAATATTTAAGATTAATAGATATTCATGAAACTAAGCGAATTATCTTTTTTTTACTAATTCAGAATTTGACAATGTTATAGAATATTTAATTTTATTTTTTAAAATAAATTTTTTAAATTCTAATTTATTTTTAATTAATAAATTTGATATATTTTTAAATAATTATTAAAAAAATATCATTTCATGTTAACACTTTTGATAAATATTATGATGATAAATTAATAAAATGTTTTAGGTTAATAAGCTTTTTAATATTAATAAATTTCAAAAATACTACAAATAAATATTTTTTTCAAAATATAATACAGTATTTTTAATTGTCTTGCATAGCTATTGTAAAATTTTAATTTCTATCTAAAATCATAGAACAATTATAACTTTTAGCAGATAAAATGTGAATAAAAATTTTAATAATTATGAATCAGTTTCTGAAGAGATTGATGGATCTATACACTTAGATAAATCTTCACTTGCTGCAGTTAAATTTTCACTTTCAAAACATGCTTCACACATACTATCGCTCCAGATTAGTCCGTTTGCATTACAATTAAAGCATGTTGAATTTTTACTATTATACGCATATCTGCTACATCCTGTTACTCTTTGATAAGTACACTAACTTTTATCTGCTAAAGAACAATTATAACATTTACTTGAGCCATCGTAGCCATACTAAGAACAAGCTAAGACATTGCTGTATTTACAAGCGTTATTTTCAACAGTAGAACAATCAATACAAGATCCATTATACAGTGCATAAGTAGTACAAATATTCTAATTTATGTACACACAATTTGAAGATGCTAATGAAGAACAATCAATACAATTCATTGTCATTATATCAAATTAATAATTTATGCATTATGGATCTTAACTGCAAGAATTAGACGAAGTATTACAATTTAACCCATATATAAGCAATAAATTAGTAGCAAACAAAATCAAATTTAACATTTCTAACTTGCTTTAAATTAAAAAATTTTGTGTAGTATTACTTCTATAATAATTAAATTAATTTTAAAAAACAATTCACCATAAAAAATAATAATAAATTTAGTAAAATTCTAATTTTTTTTACAAAATAAATTTATCTGACTGAAAATAATTCATTTTTATTTTCAAAATAATTATTTAAAAATAATCAAAAATTTAATTTAAATTTACAAAAAAAATATTTTTTCTATGTGATTTAACAATTTTTAAAAATTATGTCAACACAAAATTGTAAACTTTTATTTGTTAAAAAATAGATTTCAATTATTTTCTTAAATTTAATGATCCTCTACCATGTCATCACCATTTTATTCTATACCTATTTCTTTATTTATGTTATTTTCATTTAAATTTTCTTGTAGCGAGTAATCTTCTTAAAGCAATAAATCTTTCTTTTTCTTTCTGTTTTTAGGTTTTTAAATAAATTAGTAATATGCTACACATCCAAATAGCAAAACAATCGAAGAGCATAAAAGAGTGATTAAAACTATTTCTTAAGTATTTAGCTTTTAAGAAAATGATTCTTTAAATCCCTCTTCCTCAAAAACAAAAAGTTGAATTGCTGAGGCAACCAAGACAAAGGGATCTTTGGTTGGATAATTAAATTATTCAAATAAATTGAATTCAACTGTGAATCTACCAGATGTGGTTATATTTTTGCCTAAATTTCTAAAATTAATAACTATGTCAAAAGGCTAGTCACCAGTAATTTGCTCCAATGTTAGATTATACTTTCTCAAATAGCTATCAATAATATTATCTCCTAAATTATTCCAATTTATATACTAAACTTGAGGATTTAAAATCCTCTTTCTTGATAAAACTAGCTTATCTGTTTTGTAAAGATATTTAAATTCTTTAAATGGTTCCCATTCAATAGCTTTTTTTATCAGTAGAAGTAAATTTGATTTACATTTTGATTTTATTAAAAAAAAATACGTGCTGTAGGAGGTTTTTGATCAAAAAGAATTTTATGATCAGCTGATGCTCCGTACACTTTAGGTTCTTCAGGTGGAATAAATAAGTTTCTACACTCAGCTTAAACCTTTAAAAATGAAATAGATTTAAAAGAAAACAAAAAATAATGCCCTTTTAAAACATGCATTAATTATCAAAAAAGTAAAGCTAATTTATATATTTACCTGATATCTTAGAAAGTCTTCACTTTTAACTTGCAGACAAGGAGGAAGACCTGAATATTCAGAAACATAATAAAAATCATTAAATTTTTTACAATTAGGTTTATTTAATACGTTTAGTTCACAATAAACCCTCGATTCTAACTCACATCTTCTTCCAACATAGTCAAGTGGACATAGACAAGACTCAAATTTTAATTTCCTTGTTGTACAATTATTTTATTGAATTTATTCAGGTGTTAAATGCTTATAATGCTATTCTTATACCATAGAATTATTACAGAAGTAAGCAGTCTATTCTATGAGAACCATATGGGAGTTATTTTGGCATTTATCTTTTTCAGACATTTTTGCTGTCTCTCCATCATCAGGAATATTTTGATTTTATTAAAGCAATCTTTAAATTTAAGCAGTTTGATAATCTTCATCTAGTTATAAATCTTAAGAGGAAACAGTAGAAACAGTCGGATTTTTCTAATGTCTCTCAAAGCTATTAAATGATCTAAATGGGCTATTATTTTTTTCCTTTTCCTATTCTAATTTTTCTTCTATCATCATTCTAAACTTATTAGATTTGTGTTCTGGCATACTTTTATATTCTTTTTTCCACTCATCCTCATTAAGAGCGTCACTATTATAAAACATCTAATTTAATCCAATTGTAGTCTTTTGGAATTCATCTTATTTATTGATTAAGTAGTAATCTAAAGATAAATAATTTTATATTTTCTAAATCACATTTTCGCTTACAAACTACACTAAATTCATATAAGATTCACCTAATTAATTTAAAGTATGGAAAATATTTGGCTTTCTTTTGAGCTATTATTCATCTTTAGAAATGTGCATCTCAGATTTTTTGCCCTTATAAAATACTCCTGGATCAAGAGTATTAACTAAACTTAATACATTACAAAATATTAAAAAAATTATAAAAGCTTATTATCTATTCATTTTTTTAAATATTTGATAAAAGTTAATTATTTTTAATAGATTCTTATTACTTTATTTATTTACATTAATACCTAAGTAAATAATCTTATTAGTAATGAGTACATATCAAATATTATTAAATATGCAAATTATTATAGATTTATTTACTTGTTTATTTTTCAAAATTAAATTCCAAAATATTTTCTAAAATTCTATTTTATTTAAAATATTAAATTTTATTCAAAACTTCATCATCCTATAATATCTTCTAATTATTTTAATTTATTGAAAAGTATAGCAAGTTATTTTAATAAATAATATCTTACTTAAAAAAATGTTAACATCCATTAAAATAATTTAATTATTTTTTTTTTAATTTTTAATATTTATTCTTTGTAAAATTTTAACAATTTTAACACGAAAATAAAAATATTGAATAAATTAATCTTAAAATAAAATTTTTGCAAAACAGTTAAAAAATAAAAATTATTTTATGAATAAAATTAATATTTAGTAAAAAAAATAAAATTTATTGCATATAAAGAAAAAAGTAAATGTAATAATAAAATAATTCAATTCGTTACATAAAAATATTGAAGTTGAATAGCTAATAAAACTAGTATTCCAAATATAATCTCTTCTTACTAAATTTTTTATGTAATTTCAATGAAAAAATTTTAAAATAATGAATATATATTTATAGAAAAAATTTTTCTCAGTAATTTAATCAAAAGCTATTTTACTGAGGTACTTTTTAGCGTACTTTCAAGTACTAGAAACTTTGTAATTAAATACAAATTTTATTCTTAAATTCTTTGATTTAGAAATTAAAGAAAATCAATATGCATGTTTATCTAAATAATTTCTATAAATTAAATATTTAGGTTTTAAAATAAATTTATATTTTATAAAATCAGCATTAAATAACAAGACGAATTTTACTTTTATGCTTGTTTATTGTAATTTAATAACTATTTATGTATTTCCTTAAAAAAATATTGCTTGATTTTGTTATATTCCTATTAAATAATTTCAAATTTAATAATAGCATTAGCTAATATTATGAAATTACACAGAGCAATATTTTGCTGAAATAGATTTAACAATATAAATAATAAAGAAAATCTATTTTTAGTTAAAGTAAAATATTCTACTTTGCTTTATTTATCTCAATTTGTTAAAATAATTTATAAATAAAAACTATAATTCATGAATTAGTGAACTGTATTTAATCCAGTAAATATCTATTTTTACATTAAAATAGAGGTAAAGATTTTTTGCTAGCAGCTATTCTAAATTGTTTATAAAACTATTAGGCAAATATATAAAAATAATCTGAAAAATCTCAAAAGTAGAGTTTTATATCAAACGAGTAATTAGATTGTCCTTGAAAAGATAGGTTTGTTCATTCAGCAAATTTGTTATGATAATAATATAATTAAAAATAAATAAATTGTCAAAAACAAAAGAAAATAAAAAATATATATACATATATCAATAAAATGTACTAAGCACACCCTTTAATAACAATAAGCCCTATGCAAAGCAAGCTTTATTCATATGCTAAGCAAGTAAAACATACTTCAAAAGGATCAAGTAGTTACAATTCATTACCATTAACTGAGAGTAGTCTTTCAAGAGTTACAAGCAGTGGTTCTCGCGTAAATACAAATAATTCTTGTAACAGCGGTACCTTGAGCTTATCTAATTTCAAAAGCTCACTTAGCAATGCTTCTAGAACAAGCAACCAATCTAATATTTCAAACAGTTATATCCACACAGAATATGATGAGAATTCATAAAGAGTAAAGTCATGCTTTGTAGACAAGCATGTTGAAGAAGGCATTTATACTGGTGCATCAAACAATGTTTAGTAAAGCGTTATAACTTTAAAGAACTATAAAAAAAGATTCTATAACAACTTAGGATAGTTAAAACCAGGAGTCGCTTACAATAAATATTATGGTTAAAATGATCTGGAAATAGAAGAGTTTGAAGAAACATATGAACCTTACAGCTATTACAAAATTAGCAGTAAAAATGGTGAAATTATTTCTACTTCAAATCTACGCCCTAAATAAATAGTTTCTATGATATAAAAGAATCAATACATCCCAACAAATTGATATTATTCTTTTGATTTGATTTAATCAAAAAAAAAAAAATAGAAAACAGAACTTGACTTAAAATATTAAATTATTTATTTATCTACTTATATAATAAAATACACCCCTATCCTTTACAATATCCTCTATAAATTTATTAATTAATTAACAAATACAACCATTTGCTTTGCCAATTAAGCAAAAGGCTAAATTTTTGCTATTTCTATCGATAATAAAAAGATTAAAAAATAACTTATGTTTTCCTTTGTAAATTTCATATAGATTGATTAATATGAGTTCAATCTATTAGTACATATTTTGTAATTTATATTAAAAATTAATTCATTAAATTTTGCCATTTATTTAAAATTAAAAGCACAGTTCTTATTTATCAATTTGCAGTAAAATTTGATCAATTAAATAAATAATTAAAAAATAAATTGGAAGTAAAATATTTTTTGAATTTGTTAATTGATTTCTAATTAAATTGTTAAGTCAAAAATGTGTTCATTTTAATCCTTCAAGATTATATTAAAAAGCTAAAGTACAATTAATTAATTGCCTTCAGTAATTAGTTATTCTTCTTTTTAATTACTTTGATCTATCTTTAGTTTTTATCAGAGCATTTTATTCACACATATCGATAGAGTATTTAAGATATATTAAATAAAAGAATAATTCAACTCCTAACTAAAGTCTAATACATCTATATTTAAATTCTTAATAAGAAGCTGCTCTAGTGCATTTATTATAAAGGATCACTTTTCTAAGTTTGGAAATTTACTCTTCCAAATATCAACTGAAGGCAAAAAATTATAGTAGTTTGCAAATAAGTACAAGCTTTCATTTCATTTTAACAAAAAATAGCTTAATTTATTTTTGATTTACCTATCTATTAATCTTAAATGGATTAAACATAATAAGATCACATTTGCGGAAATGACATACATGATTAAATATTAATAAAAATATTTTGGATTATATATGAGATTATAATAGTAATTGGAGGAATTTATCTAAGCTACCTGTGGTATGTTAATAGAAAAACGTTTCCTTTGATGGAAAGATCTCCCCTACTCTCAATCTATTTTATTATTAATGTAATAATCTATGCAATTTCTTATCCTTTGTTTTTGTAATTTAGCTATTTCTCTTAAAACTTTGATTCTTTACTCCTGAAGTGTATTTTTATCCCTTTCTAAGGGTCTTATACTTACATTTATCTATTAAAGAGCTGTAGATTATCATGGGGATTTTATATAAATAGATAGGGAATTCTTTAAAGATATTAAAACAAAATTAACTATATTTTTAAAAGCGAAGTAATCTTAATAATAATATGTCTCTTACTTCTCGCATTCAACATCGTAACTGCAATATTGCCCTCGCCTTAATTCAATTAGATGGATTTTGTTTCCACAGATCTTTAGGATATTAATTTTTACATTTTCCTTGCAAGAGTTATTGAAAGCTACTTTGGATTATGCTATTTATTTATTTGCCTTTGGATTGTTAGGCATGTAGACTAAAGAGTAAGCATAAGAAATGAGCTGTATTTTATTTTAGCATGTGATTTGATAGCTTCTACATTAAGACCAGCATTTACTATTTTATTCTCAAAAGACAGCAATATTTGTTTAAATAATAACATTCCTCTTCTTTACTTTATTAACTGGATAAAGCTTTTTTTCACACTCGTAATTGGAATGATACGTCCACTTAGAATCATGAATTAATAACATCAATATTATAATCCAATATTATTAAAAAAAATAGATACCTTTTTATGTTACAATACTCAAATTTTTTACTAATTTATTAACTACTGTAAGTTAAAATCAGAAGAATACAAAGAATAAATGTAAAACTAGCATAACTTTCAGTAAAATATTAAATCAAATGATTTTTTTAGAAGCCAGCCTGAAAATAGATCCCAGTCTCCTATAGCTTTTCCTCATTTAAGTTAATAGTTTAGTGAAAACTAAATCGAATAATAAAATATAAAACTAGTAGGCTTTTAGCCTTCTATTTCTTAAAATTACAATTAATTAAATTAAAGTTAATATGATTCTGTCAGAAACCAAATTAGTAATAATAGCTAAGAATCTTACTCTGCAGATAGCTCCTTTTAGAGCAGAGAGCGCTTTTTACAATATTTTTAGTATGAAAGCGTGAAGGCACATCTTGATTTATTTTTAAAAGGAATGTAATTAAGACAGTAGCATAAAGACAGTTCTATATATATTGAAGAGTTTAAGAATCATATGTTGCAGCTAAAATAAATAGGTTAATTTTAAATCCTCTACCAAAATATTAGCTAAAATAGTGAAATTCATTAGAAAATATGCTATTTATTGCAAGTTGATAGCTTTAATTCTGGAATAAATAGAGACCTTATTAATGACCGTCCTTCTTAAGATTTAATATCTAGCAAAATTGGTAATTTGGCAACTCTTTATCATAGCAGCTAGCATTAACCAAGTAGTAGTGATGATAATTCCTCTGAAGATCCTTTTAGAAAGTAATTAGAACCTATTTAAATAGTACAAAAAATCATGGAACAATCAAAGCATTATCTTGAGCCTATTTATAATGAATTCAAAACTACGGAATCTTTTATTACAATTAAAAAGGAATTAGGTTAGCTTGTTAAAGCTTATGCTAATCTGTAAAAAATAAACATGGCCATTGATTAGAATATGAGAATAGAATGAAAAATCGTATTATTTCATATTTATTTAATCCAACTATTAAATGAAAATCTAAAATCCATGAATATAAATGTTCTTTTTGATAAGATAAAATGTTTATTCAACAACAAAAAAAAACAAAAATTTGTGTTAAATTAATGAATATTTTTAATTAAAATTTATAATAGAAACATTATCATAAATAATATCAAAGAATAACATTAAAGATGAATTTTATATTTTAAATTATATATTGTAAATTAATTTATTTTTTAAATTTCATATTTGCTTAAAAACTAAAATTTAAAAAAAATCTTTTGACTAAATTGAAAATAAATTTCTTTATGGTTAATAATTGATATAAAATATAAAGTAAAAATGTATGTAAAATATATATTTAACTTAATTATTTATTAATATAAAGTAAAACACCATTAAACAAAATATCATTTTTTTGTTGTTTTTATTTAGTCATTTTTCTTAATCGTTTTCAGTAGAAGAAAATGAATAAAAAACATCTTATTCGTTGTTGTTTGGTTCAGAATTATTTTCTAAATGATTTTAAACATTTTATAAATCTTAAATTGTATTTTATAATTTTAAGTTTAATGTCTTGTCAATAATAAACTTCAATTACTAATCATCTAATATTTGGTTTGTTTATTCATCATTTTATCCGCTTGACGTTTCTAAATTTCTTTATTAATGTACTGGTGAAGATATATGATTTGATATTTCTAAGTTGCTTATGCATTACTAAAGAGAATTAGATTGTTCAGAACAAAATAAAAAGTTATGAGAGTTTTCTAATAATTTTAAGCGAAATTATTCATCTACGTCTTTTGAAGGAGATTAATATAAGTCATTGGCATTTAATGACTCAAGTAACTATTAGTTTTTTGAAGACTAATACAAATCATCCTTATTACTAGATGTTTTTTCTAGATAGTGGTTGCTTGATGATATCTGGCTATTTGCTGTCTTGTAAGTGCCTTCATTAGAGTTTTTATTGCAAGATTCTTAAGAGCAATCAGATTCTGAATCTGAATCAGTATCAGAATCACTTTCAGTTTAAATTTCAGCTTATTAATACAGAGCACTTTTTTATGTCGAATTGATTTGCTTATCTTGCTAGAATAAACTTTTTTATTCATCAATAAGTTGCTTCAAGTTGATTGTTGTGATACCTTTCAAATAATCCGTTATAACCATAATAACTTCTTTGTATACTTTTTAGTAACTCTAAATTAATTATTAATTTATTTTTTGCTATTCTTCTTCTATTTTTTCAAAGAAATCTAAAATTAACTATTTGCTTTCTTAAAGTTTTTTCTCTCTTTTTTAAACAAAAAATATTGTTGATAAAATTGTCACTCCGATTCCAACTCCTAAACCTAGTGGACCACTTCCTATCAGAGGTTTACCAGCTATCCTATATATTAAATTTTTATAAATATTTCATTTAGAAAAAAAGAATAATTGATACCTTTAAATTAGTACTCCCAATCCAGTAAAAAGTGATGATGTCCCAATTATTGAACCTAAGAAAGAAAAATTTTTTTGGAGAGAAAGGCATATTATAGAAGTTATCTAGTTGTTTGCATCCTAAATAGATCTTTTCTTAAAATCAATTATAATTGATTTAATCCCACTTTCAAGTTAAGCATCTATTTCTTAAATCTCTTGGAGAATAATATCTTTATTTGCTTCAATAAGTTTATCTCCAGTTAACATTAAGTTTGCCAAGTTTTGCACTGCTTCACTAAAGTATTCTAATATCTAAAGATATTTATAAAGTTCATATGTTTAAATAATAAATTAATAAAAAAAATGATTAAGATAAAAGCAAATAATTACTGCTTCATTTAACTGATTTTCAACTTTATCAAACAATTGATATGATTTGTGATTATGATATATTTCTTCAATTTTTGGTAGAATCTGAGATTTTCTGAATTGGAGTGATGATTCGTATATGTTTTAAAGATTGTTAGAAAATATTTATTCATGATTATTATGGATGATAGGCAAAGACTCTTGTAAAAATATTCCTATCTTATCTCTTTTCTGTTGATTTAAAATGATACTTCTTGAAATAACTGAGCTTTTATCTATTATTTCTTATATTCTAAGCCTCTTCTTCATTTGTTTGTAATCATATAATTCACATATTTATCTAAATAAGAACTTTTAGATGTTATTCGAAGATTTTATTTAAGATAATCCATTCACTTATAAATCAGAGGGATTGTTGATCAAATCATATTAAAATACATTTAGCAGAGATTCTGATTCTAATTTAATGCTACTTAGTATTTTTCTTGCCTCTGATTCATTTTTAAGTTTTAGTTTATGTTTGTAGGAGGTGTAGAATTTTTTGACTATTTCTTTTTCTATCTCAGATTCATTTTTATACTTTTAGTAAATTTCAAGGTACAAATTGGGTAATGCAGAAACCTTAATATAAGGTTTATGCATACATTTTTCAAGCATATTCAGATATTTGTTTTAAAATTCATCTGGTTCCCATAGAGTTTTCTATCCTTAGACTCCTTGATTTTAAAAAATGTCTTACTCCTCCTCAGAGTTAAACACAACACCTAGCTATCTGTTAATTTTTTAAGTTTTTAAATTAGAAATTTACTCATTTTTAAGCTTTAATTCTTATTGATCTTTTTAAACCTAGGTTTTATCAATAATCCATACATCATTATCATCAATAGATTCAGAGTTTAAAATTTCGATTGGATGCTTAGATGCCTCTACACTATTTGATGATTGGAATGAAATTTTGTCTTCTTTTTGAGAATTTAATATCATTTAATTAACACTGTTAAAGAGATTGTTTGATTCAGATTCTGATATTGCAGATGAAGCTTTAAAGGAAATACATATTTAATCAATCAAATTATGTTTTTAATTTTGACTAGAATCAGATAGATTAAAATTAATCATATTTTTATTTAGTTGATTATCCTCTTCATGATCTTTCAAATCTTGTTTACTTTCTTATACGTTCTGCTATTATTGCTGGATCTTTTCTGATAAGTGGAGTTAGAACAAGACATTTTCAATAATTGTTTTTTCATATTTTCTTATTTTATCTTTCAAAGAAGTCACCCACAAGTAGTATTTTATTATTGGGGAGCTATTTTATTTCAAGTTCTTCAAGGAATTGATGAAAATTTATTGTTAATAGCGCTAATACTCGTAAATTCCAGGAGTATCTACGAATAAGATGTTCTGCCTAATCTCTTCAGGGAAATTTTTAAAATAATTGGTGTTAACTCTAATTTGAAAAACCTTAAGGGTATTAGTATTTTGTGCATAATCCTCTGGTGACCTATTTTGCTTGTTATTTAAATTGTCTTATTATATGCACTGCTCTATGAATTAATGCATTTCTTTGATATTCTTTGCTACTAGTTTACTTGCTTCATCATTAGGCATAAATGTTTGAGGATTACATCTAATAATAGAATAACCATCTTCATTTTAGAATCCTATTTAAATGATAATTTAGCTCTTGCTGCTCTTTTCTATGTAATATGGCACTATTTCATCTCCTAGGATGCTATTAAGCAAAGTTGTCTTCCCGCTTCCCTTAGCTCCTAATAAAATTATGTAGATTTTTTAGTTCGCTAAATAATTCTCAGCCTGTTGAATCATGCTATTTAGTAAGTTTTCATTCCAAATTTCCTTATTCTAAAGGCCTATCTCTATTTTCTGCTTCATTTTCTACAGGCTAGCAGCATTTTCTGAGTATAAATTCTTTGATTATTTTTCAGGCTAATCTTATTTACTAATTTAATCAGCATCCATTTCTGCTTAAAACTTTAATTCTAATAAATTTTACCTTTTTAAATGTATTTAAAATTTTTGTTTGTAATAAATAACTTAATAGCTCTATTTTTTAATATTTCTGATTGAATTTTTGGCAAAAATAAGAATTCTAAAAGCTTTTTAATCAATCAATTTGTCGTAATCCCCTGATATATTTACTATAAAAAAGTAATATTGCTAATTTCATTTAAAATAATTAAAAATATATTTTGTTTCTTTCTATTCCTTTAAAGAAGTATTATGTATTATAAAATTTTTCTATTTTATATTCTTTGATATGTAAAGTAATAATTAAAAATTAAGTATTACTACCTATCAATTAAAGTAATAACAAAACAAAAATATATTAAAGCAAAATAATTATAAAATGATATTTTGGTTCAAAAGATGGCTACTTCATTGATTTTTTAAAGCTGTTCATATAAAATATTTTGCTTTTATTTTATTTACTTTTTATCTTTTTCAGCTATATACAGTATGTCCATTAAAAAATGCACCATAAATATTTATTAATAAAATTTTTTGAAAATAAATGAAATAATTAGTATGGTGCATTTTTTATTAGACACCCTGTATTTTGATAAATAGAAATATGTATTAAATTGGTAGGATTAAATGTGATAAAATATAAGGTTTTATTAAATAAAATTTTATTTCGTTTTTCAACAAACCAAATTTCTAAATATTTTTTTTTTTATTTTATTCTGATATAAAAATCAGATGTTAATAAAATATTTTAAAATAACGCTTAAAAATAACGAAACATAAAAATAAAGGATAAATAGTAAATATAAATAAAAGAATCTGATAATATTCTTAGAAGGCTTAATATTGAGTTTGCTAAAAAATTTTGTAAATTTTTATAGAATACAAAAAGGAAATAATTTATTAAGAGATCATAAGGCATGAAGTAAGTAATGAAGGTTTATAGAAAAAATAATTTATGAATGAGGAAAAAGTAAAAAAGTGTTAATCTTAAAATCAATAAATTTTTTTTTCAAAATATTAAAAATATGATTAATTAATTAATGCATTTAATTATTATTAAATTTATATTGAAGGAAATTGTAATAATTAAACTTATTCTAATATTATATATCAATAATATCAAAATTTATAAATATTTATTTAACAAATTAATCCATAGAAGAAATGTTTAAATACAAAAAATATAAAGAGATTTTAAATAATTTAGAAATATATTAAGAAAATAAGTGCTTAAGTCAATATGAAAAAAAATAATTTTAGAATCTAGGAAATTAAACAAGAAAATAAATAAAATAAGTTTTGTTTATTTTCTCCTTTTATTATTAATTAGTAATCTAATATTTTAAATAAGATTTTTGATTAATTTAATACTTCATTAATACCTTTTTATCATATTTTTTTAATTTAACAGATAATTTTTTCTTTCAATTTCTAAATTAAAAAAATTTTTTTTGTTTTAAATTATAAAACATTTTATATATTGTTAATTGATTGTCCTGGAAATTTTTAATGAGATTTCATTTATAATATTTAATATTTTTATTTAGAAATTAAGAAAATTGAATTATTTGATGAAAAGCTAACAATAATCATAATAAAATTAAGTGTATATTATTTTTTTAGTGCTTGAGAAAATTAAATTTGAAACGAAAACATGAAAATTTGATATATAAGTAATAATTAAACATGCATCATTAATATAGATTTGAGAATTATAAACTATTTTTATATAAATTTTAACTAATATTAATTATTTTCTTTCATTCATCTTAAGTGTCATTTGTTGATATTTGGGATAGGTTATCTTTATCTTTATAAGGGAGTTCATTTATTTGAATCCAACTGGTAAAGCAATTTTTTCTTAGTCCTATTTCAAGTCCTTTAGGGTTAAAGTACTCTTAATTAAAAATATGCAGTTCCTCCTTAACAAAATTTTCAGAATCTGTTATACAAATATGAGGAATTAGATATGATATGCAGCATGTGATTAGGCTGAGACCTATTCCATAGTAATAGCAATTTAAGCATGGCCAATTTTCCATAGCTGTTTTATTAATTTTTTTAATTATTTAAACTAATTCTTGCTATTAAACACCAAATTTCATGATCTCTTCTGGATAGTGTATTTCATATTTATTACTAAATCCATTTAGCGCTATGTTTCCTATAGCTTTAAATTAGAAGCATATCTTTCCCTTTTAAATAAAAGTCCTTTCTTCTTTCATAACTGGAACGGGAATCTAATTGTGCTCAACTTCTAAATTTTGGACCATTTAAGAAAGATAGGTGCTCATATCTTCTATCTAGAAATGTGTATTTAATACTTAATTGCAAATTTGGTAAAAATGTAAATTTTTGGTTAAAATGATTTAAACTAAAAAGAAGTATTCAAACACTAGTTAACAGAAGATTAAAAATTCTGAAAACTTTACTTCTACTTCTACAATATTTGTTTGAGTAAATTTTATTTTGTTATTTATGATTTATTTAACAAAAGAAATACCCCAAAAGAATTTTCCTTTTAAATCTCCAAAAACAATAATTGAAGCAAAATTTTTTCGTTAAGATGAGAAAATTAGAAGAACTGCAAAAGTTGTTTATAATCTATTTCTTTTAGCTTTTTTCGAATTGTTTTAGAAGAATATTAAGTGTTATTGATGTAAAAATTAACAAAAATTGATTTAAAATAACAAATTTAATACAGTAAAAATTAATTGGCTTGCAAAGTTTCTATTATTCTATGTTCTTTCTTTCTGGAGAAAAATCACTTTAATCATTATTTATTTTTTAAAAAATAAAAATGCAATCATCAAAAAAGCAAAATTTCTTCATGTTAAAAATAAATACTGAGCCAATTCAAGCCAGACCAACAAACAGTTCATTAATTTTTAGTTTTTTTATTAAGAGGCTATGTAAATTTTTATTTTTTTATTATATTTATTATTAATAAATAAATAAATACAAAAATAGCTATTTTAAAGAACATAAAAATATTTCCATGGATAAATCTTTGGCCTATAAACTTCATGCCAATTTCAATTTTTAAAATAATTTTTAAGGTTGAGAGTCTTTTTAAGGACTGGTTTTAACTTGATTGTCAATATTTTTTTAGGACGATTTGGCAGATTTAAGAGATTTAAGAGACTTTATTTTTTATATTTTATCAAAACAAAAGAACTTAAAGTCGTTAATATCCTTAAATAAATCATCTGTCTTTTTATCTAGCCTATTTATTGTACTCTAATTTACAAACAAAGAAAAATAAATTTTTGCAAAAATATAAACGAATGTTACCTTTAAATATGGAAAAATTCTATCTATTTCTTCAGTTGTAAAAGAAGGCTCTATTATTTCAATAGGAACATCAATAGATTTATCTAAAATATTTTCTAAATATTTAGCTTCCTCTTCTTAAGCATCAGTTTATACATAAGATAGCAAATTTAAATTATTGTCCTAATTATTACAGTTTATATCTTCTTCATTTTAATGTAAATCATGGTCACTTTATTATTAATTTTTATTTGGCCTATTATTTCTGACTATATTCATTATTTATATAAGGGCTTTAAAATTTGAGAGATGTGCCTGGTTATTTTCTTAGTTTTAATTTTAATTTAAGAGGACAGTAAATGATTTGTTGCCTCCTTTATATTAATATTAATTTAGTGGGGTAAGAATTTCGTTGCTAACTTTGCGAGCATGCTTAATTGAATCAAAACTATTTTTATATTAACGTGGGGATGGCTACTGTGTTATGCTTTTTGGTGATGAAGAGTTTTAATTAGAACTAGCATTCATTTGTTTAACAAAATTAGATTTATTTTTAATATGTTCATTCTTAGCCATAGAATTGTCTTGTATATTTTAACTGTCAAATATTTATTTCTCATTTTATTATTTTTAGGATTAGTTTTTAATTCTGTAAGACATACTTTCCATTTCAGCTTATTTCATAATTTCCTGAATTTATGACTGATAAATCTTTTTTTTGTTATCAAAAGCAGTTTTTTTGTCAGATTAGTATTTTTTTTGTTTGTTTTTATCATGGGTTTGATTTCTTTTATAATTATTTACACTAGTGTTTTCACTATTATTTTATGTAGTGGTTTCAAATTATTCATCTGAATCCTTCTTTTTGTTTTAATGCTGCTAATTTTAAAAAAGGGTTTATGTTTTTTTAAATAGTAGCTAATCCTATTCTTTTTCAGATGCTTAATTCAAAAAATTAATATGTTAAGTGTCTAAAATGTTTTTACTTCTATATGTACTTTTTAAATTGTATTAAGAATTCAAATATTCAATTTAGGTACTTTTTTATTTTTCAGTAACTTATTATTAATTTATTTAATTAGGTGATTTAGAAAAATGCTAGCTCTGGTTCAGTTTGTTTACATCTTATTCGATTTATTTATTTTATAAAAACAATTAATTTTGTTGTGTATTGTCTTAGGAAATAATATGCTTGCTCACATCAATTTATTCTACAGAGGAATCTTAATTCAGTAGCTGCTTTTATGGCATAATATCTAATCCATTTTAATTATGTATTTGATAGCTGTCCTTTTCCTAACTATTTAAATTTTATAAAAATTTTTTGCTGCGAATTTAGTTTTCTAGCTTGAAATAATTTAAATTCTATTTCTTTATTTTAAGCTCCTCCAAATCACATTCAGAATTGCCATTTATTGATTCTAAATTTATTAATTCAACATCTTATATTGATTTATCTGTTAATTAACTTTGCATTTTGTTTTTAGAAATTAGTTCAGTTTTTAAAGACTGTTCAGTTAACAAGATTTCATCTTTATGTTTTTCTTTTTCATCTGTTTCAGAAGAATTTATTAAATTATTTTTTTTATTATCTTCAAATTTTTAAGTCAAGCAAATTTCCTTTTAGCTAGACTTTACTTCAAAATGTCTCACTTAATTAATATTTTATTTTGTCTTTAATTACTTTTATTCATTTTAGTTAATAGTTGAGTTTTGATCAAATATAGTCAAACTTTTTGTCTTTTTAATAGTCCATTTTTTTATTTAATGTTTTTACTGAGAAATTGAATTTGATTTCTTGACTTTTAGATTTGAAAATGAGTCTAATTTATTTTCACTTTACTTAAAATGACTTTGTTTAACTTTTTTAAAATCATATCTATTTTAATTTGGTAAGTTACTTTTTTCATTTTTATCCTAAACATAATCTTCAGTAATTAGCTTTTGATGTAAAAAATCTAAATTTTCATATTTATTTTATGAAATTTAACTTTTTATCAATGTATCATTATTTTGATGAGATAAATTTTAATTTCCATTCATAAATAAATAAGTCTAAACTAGATATTAATTTGTTTCGCTTTAACTCACCTACTAGGTAGGGCTATTTCTAACTATTTCAGATTAAATCAAATGAAATTAATCTTATTATGAAGATTTCGCATCATTCGATTGCTTTTCTTCCGAAATATTTTCAGCGATACCTTACTTTTTTTCAGCACTCAAGTAAACAGATGTTTTTTTATGCTCTAACGTATTCTAAATATCACTTTTCCGTTTAAAATTTAAATTTGAGGAGAATTAGGTCATTTGCTTGAATATATTGGTTATGATATTTTCAGACTAAATTTCCAAGAATATTTTTTGCTTCTAATCTTCCGAGCTCTTCTCAAACTATTACAAGAGTTACATTTTTTTATCCATTAACAAGTTTTAATTTCCATCTTCTGACTATACAGATTCAGTTTCATCATCACTGCTTTTATCTTTTTTTTCTTTAATAGCATTTAATTCAATTTATTAAGTAAATTATCTTTCCAAATTTTTATCTGTTTATTTCTTTTTAAAAAAAATGTTTTTAAATTTATCGTAAAGTTCTTCTTTTAAAAAGATATTAAATTATTTTATATGATTTACTCTAAATAAAGATTTTCTTGGCTGGTGAGTTGATTTATAAATTTAATTCTGCTATTCAACTTTTTCTCCTTCAATCATAAAAAATTTATTCCTAAATTTTGCAAATTTTACTAATTATTGCAAAACAAATGGGTAGTCTTCTAAAATTTGATAAATTTCCTCACTACTTATAAAAAAGCAATACAAATCTGAATCCTAATCTACTCTAATATATTATCAAAAAAAAAGAGGATTTTTGTGAGTTAAAAAACTGTTAATTAATTAATACACGTAATTAAACTTTGAAGACTTTTTCAGTAAAAAATTTTCGCCTATAAATGAACCATGAGAAAGTTCTCTGAATGATAACAACTCCAATTTATCATTAACTTCAATAACTTTTTAGACTATTATCTGTCCTTTGAATATGAAATAAATTCCCTTAGAATTGCATAGATAACCCTAAACTATCGTGTCTTTTGGAATACTTTAGTATAAGTAATAAAGATGAAATTATTTAAAATACTAATCAAATTTACTAAACAGGTTTTAGAGCACCAATAATTTATCTTGTTAAAGAAATATCTGATATATTCCTAAAAAAAGTACTATAAACTGTGACAAACTATGAAAAATAGAAAACGAACACTTTTGCTTAATCTAAAGGTGGAAGATCTAAAAAATACTCTGATTCCAGAACTGTGCTCGAAAACTCGTATTTACTTTAAAACTGAAAACATTCTCTCATCGTTTTCAATTTTTTACTTGACAATGGAAATTCGATGTTTTATTCTCTTTAAATAAGCCATGTTTAAAATTCATTTTCACTATTACTTTGTTTAATTTCTCCAGAAAGAAGTGAATGTTTTATTGCATCTACCAGTCCTCCTTAAATATAACCAAAAAGAGCTATACCGAAGAACATACATAAACAAGCGAAAAACATTTCATATGAAGTTTAGCATGATATATCTCCATATCCTACTGTTGAGATAGTCGTTACTATGTAATAAAAACCATTTATATAAAGAGTTTTGATATAATTTTCAATATTTTCATCTCCAGAAATTACTAATTGAATCCAACTTGTTTTTCCATCATTAAATTTTCCTAAGGTAATCCAAATACAGTTAAGAAGATGCACGCAAATCAATACTTAACTTAATATTCTAAGTAATATAATAAAAAATAAATATAATCAATTATGGTTATTAAAAAATTCTTTATTTATTAAAATTTTGTTAAGTTCATATAAAACCATTTTTTGTATCAGATAAAAAATTAAACAAATTCTCTCCTAAGCACGCTTTTCTAATAAATTAGTGTTTATTAATCTTCAAAAAGTTAAATATAAATATTTGCGAATAAACTTTAAAGTTATTTTAACAGGTTACTTATTTAATTTAACGATTCATTGATAAAAATTTATAATTATATAAGAATTAATATGTAATTGATAAAGAATAAAGCTTACATTAATATATTGTAGGTAAGAAGAGCATATTAAATATTTTTGCCACTTCCAAATATCTTTTTTGTAAAAAAAATGGATTAAAATTTTATATTTTATTATAGAATTACTTTAAATATAAACGATCTCAAGAATTCTATAAATCTACTTCTATACCGTACTCTAAGCAGCTTAAGTAGTATAAATCCAAATGAAGTTGTCCTAGCTTCTAATGCTTACCAAGGGAAAACAGCAATTATATCATATATGAATTCTTATCTTGGTGATAAGCAAAAAACAAAAAGTAAGTTTTTTAGTTTCACCATAAAATAAAAATTAATCAAAGAAAAAAAAATTTACTTTAAATATAATTTTGAAATACTTCGCACATTTTAAATTTTAACTCCTTCCTCTATTCTTCCAGTTATAAAATTTAGAATAATATCAATAAGAAATATACCGTCAAGAAAATAGTCGTATACAATATGATCTTTATTATCTAATTCAAAGCAATTTCTTATTGGAATCATAATAGGGTAGTAAAGCATAGCAATACCAGTTATGCACTTCCATATAAAATATAAAGCATTATCAGGGTCTATGTAAATCAGGTCTCGTTTTTCTAAAGTAAAAAATATTTTTGATTCAAAATATTTATTTTTTTTAATTATAATATAATAAAAATCTATTTCCAATTAAAAATATATTTGTATCAATACAATTTATTGCCTTTATTAAATCACTAACTCACTCACTTCTTTAATATTTATTTAATTATGAATGCATTCGATATAAAAAAAATTGAGTGTATTTTTCATATACTTAAATAAATTAAATTAATTAATTGCTTCATATATTTATTACTCATTTAGAGAGCTTTAGATGTATCACTTCCTTTTTGATAAGTTTCCATTCTTTTGAATAATGTTTTTAGTGCCCTAATCAAACATAAAAATAAAGTTTGTAGTAATCTCAAAATTAAACATCAATTAAGAATATACTTACATAATTTAAAATTTCTGAGCATTATAAACATCTTTTATTGCATCCCATTTTCTATTTTTTTTCACAACAGAAGATAAACCTTTAGATTCATTTGATTTTTGAGATGTTTTAAACATGCTCTACTTTTAAGCTCCTAAATTTGGAGATCCATTTTTCTGCTTATCATTGGCATTTAGAGCTTAATTCTAAAGTAGGTTGCTGGAATTCGTATTATCTATTTAATAATCCTTAGCCGTAATAGGTGATGCTAATGCCTCGTTCCCTTCCTAAGAATAATTGCTTTTTGCTTGTCTAAATAATTGCATCTCTACTATGTTTTAAATTCTGAAGAGTTAATTAACGTTTATAAAATTAATTATTTGATAATATGTGAGATTACTATTACTATTAATTTAGAAAATGTTACGATCATAATATATATTAATTAGATAATAAACAAAAGATTAACATTAAAAATACAATCACTAGTTAAGAGATTAAATAAATATTTTGAGATATAAATTAATTCATTCACCCAATATTTTAAATTATTATTCAGTTTTCTAAACTTATACAAGGTAGTTTTGGTTGCTTACAATTTTTAAGTGTGAAATATGAAAATAATATAAATACTAAATACATTTTATTTACTAAAAACAATTCAAAGTTGTAAATTCATGATTGTTTGTTTGTTGATAAACTAAAATTAAAAAAAAATGTGTTTAGATTTAATTTTAAATTTTTTGACATTTATAAGTAAGCAGTACCATTAATTTAATCAATATTGATTAATATATTTATTATATATATTTTTACTCATATTTTTTGAGTGGAATTCTACACAAGTTTAAATTATTTGAATTTTTGAAAAAACAACTAATTTATTTCACTCATTATTATAATTTAAAAGAAAGTTAGACTTATTTTTTCTCAGGTTTGAAATTAGACGAAGGTGGCGACTCCGTTTGAGTTTGGGGCACATTAATAGTTATTATTTATTTATCCTATGCTACTTAGTTTTACAAGTTACTTAAAGCATTTTGGTTGCTGTTGTCTTATGGCAAGGCATTACCATAGAAGCTTTATTAATTAGCAAAGTAGTTAATTGTTCCAGATTAGTGATTGTTAAACATGTTTGCTTAGACCAAATTTAGAGGAGTTTCCATCATAGCCTTTTTTCCAATTTGGCTGTTACCATTCATTTTCATAGTTTTAAAGGTTTTAAATGTCTTTACAGATTTATTATTTGCAAAAATTTATTCTTACTTTGATTTAAATATTTTTTTTAAAGACTTTAAAACAACAGAAAGATTATTCTATGGTAAATAGTAAACAAATTCACATTGCTTCTCAAAATCCATAATGCAAAACATTAAATTTTAATCATACTAAGAAGAATATTAGGATCCATTTTAGTTTTTATTTATTTTTTCTGAATAGTTGTCTCTTATTGTGTTTGCGAATTTAGCTAGCTACGTCAGCGAAGGCTGAATTATTTTAGACTGGTCTTTGGTAGACTCCTTTTTAGACATCTTAAGTTAAAAAATAACAAATTTTAGCACAAATGTAAATAATTAAAAATCATAATTACTTTGCCTGTATTCGATCTGGTTAGAATGTTTCTCTCAGATAATTTTTTGCTACTATTTTTAGCAAAGCCTTTACTATTTAAGGTACCTGTCCGTTAAATATTTATACTAAAGTCCTAGCTACCTTGTTACTTTAGTTTTGAAGATCCCTAGTGAATCGAGCTTAAAACTGTTCCTTTTCTTTTTGAATATTACTGTTGCAAGGCAATAGAGCTCATTGAAGAAGGATTATTATCATTTTAGCTACCTTTAAAGTATGTTTCTACATTTTAGCTTAAATTATTAAACGAAGAAGGGTTTAGGGTTTTATGCCTATTCTAGTATCTTGCTGTTGGACTCGGAGAAACCCCTTAGTTTTAATCATGACCTCTGTAAAAAACGCTCTTTTATTAATAGGCTTGATCATCATCTGCATACTATTGATTAAATTCACTACTCTATTATTGCTTATTAAAATGAGAGTTTGATTGTTTTCGGGGCGGAATAACTTAATTTTCTTCTTTAAAAGTAATTTAGTTGTTTTTATCATGCTTGCTAGCAGAGTTTTTTGAAATTTTTTTATTATTATCATTACTATCATCATCTTCATAATCTTCACTTGATTCTTCCATCACTTTAGAGTCCATTCCTGAAGCCTTAAAGTTATGCTCACTTGGCATCTTTATGTAGAGAGATTTTTCAGTCGGAACATGTATTTGTGAGTCTATTTATTTTTTTAATTTTCATTTAATTAATTTTTAATTTTTATTTAATTTTTACTTAAAGTAGACATTTTCTGGTAGGATTATTGATTTACATTGTTATAAATTACATTTGTTACCTAAGAGTGATCATTATTCATAATATCTTCATAATCAGCAAATTCCTCTTCATATAAATCGTCGTCTTCTTCATCATTTTCTTCATCATCTTATCCATTTCTTTTATTCAAAAAATTTTTTTGCCTATGAATTTAAAGATAATAGCAGTTCGGGACATCTGTCTCTAAAATAAATTTTCTGTCATCTTGCTCATTGTAAATTTTTTATAATTGCTCTTCTGACAAATTTTTCTCTTCAGAATCTCTAAGCCTGATACGCAGCATCCTCAGCGCAATTCTTAAATCCTCTAAAATTTATTACAAAATTCATTTTAATTTGATAAAAATATATTTAATTAATATTACAATATTCTCTTTTTACATTGAATCTTTAGTACTAGAAATCCTTCTCTTTTTTTTTATTGCTAGAAATAGCACCTTCCCTGTTTGTTTAACTTTACATTTTTGATGCCCACTTAGAAAAATATGGTTTGACTCTAGAAAAGTTTTTGTCTCCTTTCTGAGGATCCGAGTGAATATACCTTAAATAAAAAAGTTTTAATTAAAAAATTGATAATAAAGAGAGTAAAACTCAGATGAAAAAAGATCTTACACAAAACTAGAGATTAATAATAAACTTTATAATATTTTGTATATAAAGATACATTTCCTTTAAATAAGTTTTTTTTGCTTATTGTTTGTAAATTTAAATATCTATCTTTTCCCCATAAAAATTAAATAGAAATTATTTTAGATCAAAAAACGTTTTTAAATAATAAATAGTTATTTACCTTCTAATATGAGCCTCTTTGTCTATCTCATAATGCAGCAGTGGACAATTATGGACCTGATGATTGTATCGACCGCATCCACTGCACATCACATCAAGTTTTTCATCGCTAAAATTGATACTGTCTTTCATAGAACAATAAATCTCCTTTAATTTATAGAGAGACTTTTAAAAATAGTTTTATTTGATATTTAATTTTACAAAATCATTAGGAAATTATCTTATCACAGAAATAAAGTCATCAAGAGTGCAATACACAATCTAAGATACATTAAGACTTCTAGCTGCATTTTTACTAGCCATGTTACCAAGGAATTAGAATTAACCAAAATAATCACCTTACTTTTTTTATTTGAATAAATTAAGAGTTAAAATTATTTTAAAAATATTTTACTTTTAAAACGTGAAGCATGAGGTCTTTATGCCCATTCTCTTGTAAATCTGTATAGAGCTCAATTTCCCCACTTTAAACATAAAATAATCTTTGATCTAATTCACCTTCATTGTATAAAACTTCACCAGGTCCTAAAGTTTGTTCTCTCATGTATAAACTTAGAGTTTTCAAAAATTTTTCACTAAACTTCCTGCTAAAAAGTTTATATTAAATTAAAATTCTTCCATAGTATTCCTTATACACAACATCTCTTAATCTTTTAGAAAGGAGGTTAAGTATTTCATAGCCTTTTTAATGTCCAGCATCTGATGATGAATGGATGTATTCTAAATACTTCAAAACCTTTATTTGGGTTTGCTTGGTGATTTTTCTCCTCATCATGTAGTCAATAATTTCTTGCTTTTATTGTCTTAAATTATTTTTAAAATTAAAATTTTATTTTGTATATTTATTGAGTAAATTTACCTGTATTCAGCACTTTTTTTAGCTATTTCTTAGAAGATGCCTTTTTAATTTAAAATTAATTTATTAGCTTTAAATAAAGATAAGATATATCAAATTTATTTGAAAATATATTTATTACTTCCTATTGTATTGATAGCATAGGCAAAAACACCACAGCTTATAAGTTGCATAATGATTACATAAACTCTTTCAATCAAACTATATGGGACGATATCACCAAAACCGACTGTTATCATAGTTGTAAAAGCAAAGTATAATGCTGCTATATATATTTCAATCCAAGATTTATGGAAAACATTAGTTTTAGCTATCCAAGTTTCTTATTCGTTAGATTAGTAATTCAAAATAAGCTTAAATCCACAAGCAAAGATGTGAGCAACATATAAAATAATAAAACATAGCTTAGTTAGTTCAAAGGTTGTAGGAAATTTAAATTATATTTAGAAACTTTCATCAAAATCGTAAAGAATTTTAAAGATTTAATACACTCTAATAATAAAAATTAAAGGGATAATGCTAGATTAATCTAAGCAAATAATAGATATGATATCTATCCAAAATTTAAATTTAAAATATCTTTTAATAATTAACTTCCTATCAACTATAGTGGTACCTTAGCTAAAGTAAGCTGTATTTAAGTTGATTATCATCTCAAGCATTAGTATGTAAGGGACTATGTTAATAAATGTAGTGAGATTTTATGGTTCATTAAAATCTATTTAATTAGTAAAACATACTTTTAAAGGGATGTAAAATGTTAAAAAGAGCAGGATTATCAAAATTGAGAATTCAAAAATAAGCAAAGGGAGTGAAGTAGGTTAAAAAGCGTGAAAGGGAGACTTAATATCAAATAAATAATATGATAATTTAGAAAAGATCTTTGTTATAGTGTTTCGCTAACCGAGTCTTTCATACAAACCTCCAAAAGCATTGTCTTTAATAAGTTTGAAATGCTTCTTCTCTAACATATAAATATTTTTGTATTTTCTCACAAACCTCATAATCTAAAGAAACTTATAAGTGAAATAAAATGCTTTTAAGAAATTTCTTTTTTTAGTTTTATTTTAAGTCCTTTAGCTGATTTAACTTTTATCAGAATTTCTCCTTTAAAATGTATTTGTTTGATTGGTGTATGCTGCAATTTAAGAAGGAGAGGGTATTTCCAATAAATTACTACCTCTCCTCATATTTCTAGAGTTCAACTAGTTTCCATTCCCAACAACATCTAATGTTTTAATATCAAACGCATTGAAATTTAAGCTATTTTAATTTGCATTTTTTGGAATAAAAGCAGCATTAAAATTTAGAGCACTATCAGACTAATGTATGCTCATATCTTTATTTTTTAGGATACTTGCATCGAATTCATTTTTATCTAAGTTTTCATTAAATGCATTACTCAAGCTGCTCTTGGCATTATTTAAATCTTAACATATTTGCCCTTTTCCAAAATTACTGTTTAGTTATATTTATTACAGTTCTACAAAAGATTGATTATTTGATGAGGGATTGCTTCCTTTTATCTTATCATTCGCTTCCATATAACCTAAGCTTAGTTTAGCGTTAGTGTTCTATGCTGAAAAAGCTCCTATATTATTTGATCATTAAAAAAATTATTAGTATTTAAAAATTTTATCTTCACTCTTTAAATTAAAGCTAATTTAATATTTATTTGTGACATTTGCTACTATTTTACAATCAACTAAATTATTTTTTACCAAGTTACGAGCTGGAGTTCTATTAAAAATTTTCTGTTTTTGTGCTTACGTTTATCATTACATGTTTTTTATTATTCTCAACTACTGCTTGCCCTATTTCTGTTTGTGATTTTATCTTTGACTATACACCTTACATTTACATTTATCTCTATGAGGAGTCAACATTCTAGTCCGAAATAGTGCTAGATTTTTATTTTTTTATTCTTTTTTTAATCTATCCTGAGATTTCAGATTTATTCTCATTCACATCATCTATATTCTCCTAATCTCTAAATATGAAAGATTTGGAAGTAAGAGAAGGCGAGTGGACTTCTTACTATTCTTCATCTTGCTATTTAAGTTAATCTGAAAGATCTGAATTCCTATGCTACATAAACAATTTTTTTCTTTGCTCGGCTCCTCTTAAATGATTAAGATCTCCGTAATATGCAGGCATTGTTTTCATGTTTGAAATATTTTACTATTACCCATTAGAGTTCTATATTTATCTGGTATAAGGTCCCTCTAACAAAAAAGAATGCTTATCTTCATCTTAATGATTTAAAGGTAAAACACTTTAGCTTATTTCTGATAAGGGAGTATTGGCTAAATTTGAATTATAATCAGTTTTATAGCTGCCTAAATTAGAAATTTCATTTTTATGGAATTTATTTTTATAATGATCCATACTTGAGCTCTAAAACACTATTGCGCTTACTCAGTTGCTATGTTTTAATTTTCTACCTTTTTCTAATAAATATTTTTTAATTTTGTAAAATACATTCAAAATTAATTACTTACTTACTTTGAATATTGATATAAATTTTCCAAAAATAATTAAATCCAATTTATTGTTTGTTAAAGAATTAATTCTTTGTATATTTTACTATTAGCTAGCATCTAAGCATTAGCAATTTTTGATTAATTCATTCATAATAATATAAAGCAAAACTTATAGAATAAGCTTGAATTGCCTCTACAAATTAGTTTTGATTCTATAACTTGCTTGATAATTAAATTAAAGGTGAATATCATCTACTTTACTTAATTACTATTAATCTTTTGTTACACTGCTTATAATTTTTCATTTACACAAAGCATTCTAAATTTTACTCTCACACTCATATAAAATTTTGGTTGCTCAAAATTTTCAAATTTTATTTTTACCTTTCAGTAAGATTTATTTGTTATATTAACTCATGGTAAAAAAGACTTATTTTACTAAATTAAAGTGAGACTGCTTTAAATTTAATTAATTTAACTACATAATTTACGATATCAATTTTTATTTAAAAAATGTATTAATTTTATGATATTTATTGACACTAATAAATTTTAATATTCTAAATTTAGTTTATCAAAATTAAAAATATAAATTTTGAAAATTACTTATTTTTATGAGTTTAAATAAAGTTAGAACGCAGACAGAAATGTCAATTTAGACAAACAAGAAATAAACTTGATAAATGAAATATATATTTATAGAAATAAAAATTTATTATTTCATTAAGGACACTTTAATTGTAAATAATAATAACACTTTTAATCCTATGTGTATTTGTATTACTTTAGAAGAAGCAAAAAAAGTCTAGTGGATTTTGATCTTTGCTTCTTTTCCAGCCTTATTTTTATCACCTAGATACAAGGAAATTATGTCTAAAAAAAGGGGAAATTCAAGTATTCGAAGGATTCGTACTAGGTCATAAGAGAGTGATTGTGAGATAGATTTTTTCTTTTTCTTTTTTTAAAGATTAAAATAATAATAATAATATCCCAAAAATATGTTTTTATTATTAATATTTGAAATTAAAATAATAAATATAATATTTTTTGCTAATAATTATTTTAATCTAAGGAATAAAAATAATATTTTAAAATTGAATATATTTCTTTAATATACAATCTATAAGGATTTATATGCATTTAGATAGATTTATTGCTAGCTTGCTTCAAATCTTACTCTTTAGCTATTATTTGATAGATTATTTTAATATCTTTTGTCATTTAAATTAAAAAGAATAATAGATATTTAATTAAAATTAACTTACTCTAAAAAAATTATTGATAAATAGGATTTATTCTTTGATAAATTTTAAATTATATCTTAATATAAAAGGTATCATTAATGATTTCTATAAAAAACATATGAATTATTTTGGAGAAAATATTTTTATATGATTTTTAGATTTACTTTTATCTTTAGCAAAAATCATAAAAATAATTTTTGATAAAAATAAATGTTGAATTTAAAATGTTCATTTTATCTAAAATTGATAAATATTTATTTGCTAATATTAATTAGTAATTATCTTAGATGAATTATTTTAATGACTACTTGTTCAGGCAATCAATGTTAATCAGGTTTAGATTAGCAGCAATATTGAAAAATAAATAAATTAGAAAGATAAGATTAAAATTTATCAAAAACAAATTGATTTCTTAAGTCTTTTATAATTAAATAAGTTAACATTAATAGATAAAAAATCAGATTAAGCGAAAATAAAATGTCAAATCCTGTTCCTATAGTTTGTGACTCTGGTACTGGGTAAAACTGCTAATATTGAATATAAAACAAGCATTTTTTTATTGCTTAAAAACAAATAGCTTAGGTTTATTGGTTTATCAACATTATTAAAAATATTAAAAATTAGTTATATCAAGATTGGGTATGCCGGTGACAATTTTCCTAAGCATTCAATTCCTGCTATGATTGGACGTCCTATGTTGAGATTTAATTAAAAAATAGATGATGTTGAATTAAAAGTAATCTTCATTTTTTAAATAATGAAAATTCTTAATTTGCATTTTTTATCAGGAAATTATGATTGGAGATGAAGCAGCTCCTTATCAAGCAATGTTAGAATTAACAAAGCCTGTCGAAGAAGGAACTGTTAAAAACTGGTAAGATATGGAACTGCTTTGGGATTACTCCTTTAAAAAAGTAAAATAAATTTGAATTGTTGGTTCTATTAATGATTAATTGGAGATTTATTCTCAAATTTGGTATATTTGTAGCTAATAAAAATATTTAATTCAATTAATAGCTAGGAGCAGAAACAAAAGGAAATACAGTATTGATGACTGAACCAGTTTTAAACCCTGCTTAGAACAGAAAGAAAATGGCAGAAGTTTTATTCGAATAGTTTAATTTTGGAAGAATGTAAATCGGTATCTAAGCTTTGCTTTCCCTTTATTGCGAAGTATGTATTTTTATTTATAAAATAAGAGTCAAACAAACAAATAAATAAATAAGTACTATTTTAATGCAGCACCAAACAATTTTGATCAAAATAAAAGATTCAATAAAGAAAAGATATGCTTGTTAATATATCAAATTATTCCTTAAAATATATAGCTATTAACTATTCCCTTATTATTTTTAATAATTTTTACCTTAAAATTTTTTATCATAAGGAAACTAACTAAATTTTTTGTTTTTTTGCGGATGCATTAATAATTCGATGGGCTAATGTGTGCTTGATTATTTTTATTACTATTTTCATATATTCTATTGATGTTTTAAAATCTTTTATATTGATTTTATTTTTTTTTCTAATTCATTCTAAAGGGTTTAACTACTGGTATGCTCCTTGACTCTGGTGATGGTGTCACACATTGTATCCCTGTTTATGAAAATTTTATTTTACCTCATCTTGTTAGAAGAATGAATATAGCTGGTCGTCATATGACTGAATATTTAATCAAGTTACTTTTCAGAAGGTAAAAAATTAATAATTTAAATTTTGCATATATTCTCATCATCATTTAATTTTAATAGAGGATATGCATTCAACTCAACAGCTGATTTTGAATTAGTCCGTGACATAAAAGAAAGATTGTGCTATGTTAGTGGAGATTTAGTTGTAGATAGAAAATTGGCCAACGAAACTACATGCCTTGAAAAGGAATATCAACTTCCTGATAAATCCTTTATTAAATTAGGAAGAGAAAGATTTGAAGCTGCAGAACTTATTTTCAATCCAGCATTTGATGGCCATGCTTTCAATGGTGTTTCACATCTTGTATATGATGCCATACAAGTAAGCAATCAAAAACTCATAAATATTTATAAAAGCTTAAGCTTTCTCCATCTAAATATATAAAATTTTATATTTAATATATATTTAATTTACTTAAAATAATTAAGGCATGTGATGTCGATTTACGTAAAGATATGTATTAAAATATCTTGATTTCTGGTGGTACAACCATGTTCCCTGGTTTCCCTACAAGACTTCAAAATGACGTTATTAGACTATACAAGACAAATATTTTAAAGGATAGAAGCTACAAAGAAGCAAAAATAAAAATTAAAGTTATTGTAATAATATTTAATTTACTTTTAGAATGTTTGATTAATAAATTTATTTTAATTTTAATAGGATCCTCCTATGAGAAAGTATAACGTATTTATAGGTGGTGGTGTTTTAGCAAAAAATATGTAAAATATTGACAAGTATTGGGTAAGCAAATAAGATTATGAAGAATTAGGAAAAGAAAGAGTTATAACTAAATTCTAAAGTTCAGGATTCTTTTAGTGAAATTGAAAATTAAGTTAACTTAACATAATAAATATAGGTGTTATATTTTTTTATTTATGAAACTAAAAGTATTTTATTCAATTTAAATAACAGTTTTAGAAGTTTGTAATAAGATAAATTAAGTTTTAGTTTAGTCAATTTTTTTTGTTGAAATACCATTTTATTATAATTGTTAAACTATATTCATTTGTTTTTATTAAAAAATAAAATTTATTAAAATACTTAAATAAGAAAAATATTCTTTTAAATTAAAAACTATCTTTTTAATAACTACTTTAAGAGCTAAATAGCTTAGATTAATTAGATCAAATAAAAATATTACTTCATCTGAGTTCTTACTTTGAATTAAACAATTTTTCAAGCTTAAAAAATTTAGTTTTTAATTTATCATTTATTTTAGAAGAATTGCTAATATTTAGATTAGGTATTCAACTTTATAAAATAAAAATCTTAAAATTCATTTTAAAAATAAAGAATGATGAAATAATTAATCTAATAATTTAAATTATTTCTTAAAAATATAAATTACAAATTTCAAATCTTCTTTGAAATAAATTCTTTTTTTAAAGAGAATTAATTTTTTTACTATGTTTTTATTAATTTTTAAAATAAAAACCTAAGAGAAAAACAAAAATTTATGATAAATTTCACTAACAAATTAAGAGATAGATTTTAAAATCTTGATTTTATATGGAAATATTTATGATAAAAAATACCAATTTATTATTGAAGAGTTTTATATGAATTTTTATATATTTTATTTCGTTAGCCTATTTTTTGTTTATAAATTGATCTTACTTTTAATAAAAAATTAATTACTTTTCATCATTTGAAAATCTAATTATAAAACGACTCAATACTTACAAATATTATATGCTTGGAATAAATTTATACTTTTTAGATGCACTTGCTTGTTACTATCTTAGTAATACAATTCTTCTAGTTAGGTTTAAAAATAATTAAGAATTTTGTTATATATACCAATAAGTGACTTATGTTAATATTTAATCAATTTTTTCTTTATTTAAATATATCTCTAAAAATTATTTATTATCATTTTAAATGCTTTGTCTCCAACACAGTTAAGTTTTTAAAGCTTTGAAAAAATTAATTTAATTTTCAAAAAAAATTTAACGTGAGAGTATCCATGTATATGAAATCGATTTATGTAAACTAAAAAGAATTAAATCCTCGCTAATCACAGTTAGCAAAAAAAGGCTAGTAAAATCATTATGTAATACTAAATATACATCAAAAATTTGTAAATGTTACTCCAATAAAAAATAAAATATTGGTAAATGATATAAATTTGATTTAAATATGTTAACTGTATCAAGTTGTAGGTTACTTCATATTGAAACAATAGCACTAATAATTTAGTTTTAATAAAAATTGTGGCTCAAATGAGGTATGAATGTATATTATGTTAACTTGTGAATCTTTCAATTGAAAGCTAAAAAATACTAAAATATTGTAAAGCATTAAATTTTTACCATCACAATAAATAAATAAATCATATATATTTAAATCATTAGTCATTCGTATTAATATTGATTACTCAAAGCTTAGAAATTAAGAATATAAATACAAGAACATTTAAAGAAGGTATTTATAGCAGTAAAAATATTCAAAGTAAGCAGCTTAAAAATATTTGCATTTAGCTTTAGCTACTGAGATTCATTATTGATATTATTTTGAATACGATTTAGGGACATATAGTTTCACACAGAGCTTGATTCATAAGAAATGGATTATGAAAACAAAGGTCGAAGCTCAAAAATAAGGGAAAGGATTTAAGTACCAAGCATATAGCTGAATTAATAGGATTAGCATGTTTTCGATACAGATGGAATGATCTCTTCTCAGGGAGATTGGAGTTCACCAATAAAACTTAATTAAGATACGCCAAACTAGTTCATATAAGAAACATAATAGAATTTGATTACTTCAAATGACGATAACTAAGAGGGTAATTCAAAAAAAAGTAGTAAAAGCAAAAGCAACAACAATGATTTCGATTACTTAAAAAAAGCAAACTTAAATCTATAAAAAAGTAAATCATAATTAGAAAAATAAGGTACTAAGGAAGAGGATTCAGGAAAAAATCTTAAAATTAGCAAGCTTAGCTAAAGTAATGTCTCAATAGTCCGTAGTTTCGCATCAGATTAGCAATAGGAAGATTAATTGGTTGATTAAACATAGAAAAATTTAATTCAAACTAAATAAACTGTGAATGAGCAATAAAAAGCACCAAAAAATATTTTGGATGATAATAATCCTTAAATAAGATTAAGGGACTATAGAAGAACTTAGTATAGAAATGTTTCCCTAAAACTTCTTGAAAATGGTACAAACGCATAAGCTTAAGAAGCTAATTGGAATACTCAAACTAATTTAGATGTAGAGGGATTTTCACCAACATTAACATTAAATAACATAAATAAATCAAAGAGAAGCTATTTAGCTTTAAATTTAAATGAATGCTCTACTCCATAGAACAACCCAAACAAAATGAAAGTTTATCCTCTTTTATCAAGTGGTCTCAGTACTGACAACTTGAGGAAGAGTTAAATAATAAATAGAGTTTCTTAACATAGCATTAACATAGATAAAAATGGAAATTTCAATCAGTACTTAGATTTTAATAAGGACAGATGTCTCAATAAAGGGGATTAACTACTAGGATTTAACACTTTTGAGGGGTAAAATTAATCTTAATAGCCTTCTGTTTTTGGTGGAGCGAATATTTAAGCCTATTATTCTTTTTAAGGGCGAACTGGTGATAATGATTCATAAGCTCATTATAATTAAAATGCTTCTAACTAAATTATGATTTCACAAAATTAACAATATCAATCTGCTGCTCATAGTTAATTCTATGCTACTCCTTTATAAACAAACAACAACAACAATAACATAAATAATATAAGAAATCCAAATGAATCTAATATTAACTGGAATATAGCTATTAAGATAAAAAATATAAGTAGGTTTATTTCTAAAGTTCGAAGCTAAACAAGTGATTTTAATAAGAAAAACTTAAAAGATTTTCACCATAGATTAATTAATGATGCTTCCGATAGCAAAATATATGCATAAAATGGGAGTTCTAGTACTTTGCCCTCAGTAAATTCAAGTCAAAAAATATAACTATAGCAGTCTAATACCTTAGTTAGAGAAGACTCTTAAGAACAAAATTGCTTAGAGAGATTATTCTACAATTTGATGAATGTTTTATTTAAAAAATGTCTTTATTATCTAGATAATATAGGAGAAAAATCATACGTTTTCTCTCCTGAATAAACCATGATTGTTTTTTGGAATATTTTATTTGGATTACTCTTATTATTTTAGTTTTTTTACATACCCTTCTCAGTTGGATTTGATGTCGATATAGTTGAATAATCTTAATATAGGTTGCTTTTTTACATTATTCCTATAATAGCGTGTTTTATTGACTCTTTGATTAATCTAAATCTTGGGTATTATCTGCAAGGTTTAGTAGAAATAGATAGAATAAAAATCATTAAAAGATATATAAAATAGTTTCTGTTAAGAGATATTATAAGCTTATTTTCTTTGATAATGACTTAATAAACTAATGTAAGTTATTACTCTTTACTGTTTTTTGTTCGGATTCCTCAGCTTTTCAAAATACTTGAAGAACACGCTGAGTATTTTTAGTTAGAACAAAAATATTATAACTATTACTAATTGGGAAATTTGCTTTTTATGATATTTTACATTTCCCACATTTGTGGTTGCATATTTCATTATATCTCTTATGAAATGGGTGTTTAATCTTAGAATGATTTAAGGGATACATGGTTGAATGATGCAGGAGTTTTCTATAGTTCAATATTCAAAAGATATGTTTATTCCTTTTACTTTATAGTTATCACAATCACTACAGTCGGTTATGGAGATATAAAACCAATATCTGTCTATGAGAAAATTTATGTTACTATCATAACAATTCTAGGATCTTGTATTTTTGCATATACAGTTAATACTGTTGGAACTATTTTCTAAGAAATAGAACGCAAAAAAGCTTAATCAAAGTAATTATTTAAAATTTTAAAAAGTTAACATTTTCAAAATTTTTGAAAATTAAATTAATCACCTGAAATTCAAAATTATTTTTTTAATAAATTCAATTATATTTTTTTAATAAAATCATAATATAAAAGATAGAGAAAATATGAATTAACAAGTTACCTAAACTAGAGATAGGTAAAAAAAGATATCCAAATCAGAGTTTTAAAGCATTTAGAGTTTAATTAGTAGAGAGAAGATGATGACCCAATTAGAGGAATGAATATCCTTGAAAGTGTATCTAAAAACTTAAAAGAAGAGGTCTGTAAGGATTTCTATGGAAGAATATTGCAGTAGAGCAAAATATTTAATTTATAGTTCTCACAACAAGCTCTTTTAGATGCTTCTTTGTATTTTAAAGAAAAAATTTTGAGCCCAGGTGAAATAGTTTTCAAAGAAGGCTAAGCCAACGATCATGACATATTCTACATCTACAAGGGTAGTATAGATCTTTTTGTTTAAAAGTCAAGAAAGCAGTAAAGAACTATTTTTACAGCCAAAGTATTATTAATTAACTTTAAAAATCTAATTGTTAATTTAAAATTTACAAAATAAAAATTATAATAATAATAATTATTATTATTATTATTAAGAGTGGCATGTTTTTTGGGCAAGGCGGTTTTTTTAGTTCAGCTCCTAGAGAATGCTCTGCTAAGACTATTACCGTGTGTCATTTGCTTGTTTTAAGCTAGAGCGATTTCATAAAGACTCTCAAAAATCACACAGAGGATTATGTAATCAAAATTAAATAACACCTCAATTATATTTTTAATAATTTTTTAATAAAAAAGGAAAAGTTTTGTGTTATCAAAGATGAAATGAATATTTATAAAATATAATAGCACATGACATGCTTTAGCTGTGGGTAGTTTAATCACACTTTGCTGAATTGCCACTTAATTCATTATAAAAGAAACAGAGATCTGTATCTAGCACGTTATAGATACAGTATACCTTAGGAAAGAAAAAAAGAAGTTGTACGTAAAAATTATGGTAAATCTTCATCTTGGAAATAAAGATAGATTGTGAGGCAATCGCTTTTTTAGCTTAGACTAGATGCTCTCAACTTAATACTTTCCAATCCATAAGAAATAACTGATAAATAATTCTTTAATGGAGTAAATAAAATCAAATTTGAAAATGGGTTTTTTTTTGCAGATTATGAAGAAGATGAAGAATTACAAAAGTTAAAAAAAGAAGGTGATTCATTAAAATTAACAAGGTCATAAAAATAATATTATTGTTTGAAAAATTTAGGTTAAGAAGGAGAAGATGAAGACAAATCAAGTGATTCTTCGTCAAACGATGAAGATGATTTGTAGAATAGCTAAAACAACTTAAGTGTAGCTAGTAATATCAGTAATGCTAGTCAATTAACTTACAATCAAGATGATAGCTACAGATTTGGCAATAATTTTCCACATTATTTTATGACAAACGATAGTGGTGACATAAAGGGAGAAGAAACTTTATTAAACTCAATAAAAGAAGTTAATGAATTAGAAGAAGAAAATCAGGAAAATAAACATCACTTGCAAAAAACGAAAGCATCTTAAAATCTTTACAAGTATTCCCTTTAGTCTTAAAACAGTAGAAGGCATCATGCTGAATCTATTGATGATAATCATTTATATCCTTTCCACAAGTAATAAACTTAAAAAGAGAGTAGCACTTCATCAGCAAGAAAAATTTAATCTTAAAGATCTCTGCAATTAGTAACATATTCTAAAAGGCATGAGCTACTAGATATTGCAAATCAAAATTCATTAAAAACATCTCACGATTCAAACAATAAAAAAGATAAATCTAGCAGCAGTATAGTTTAACCTGTTTTTATTTCTAAAGACTCTCCATAGACAAGCCAACGTTAAAATAGTGACTAAATTGGAGTATCCTCTTAAATAAAGTTACAAGGAAAAAATAAGAATTAAGGAGATAAAAAACGTATTTCAGATTTTTTGTTCAATGATTAAAACGTCTACTCATCAGATTCATCTTCCCTCTCTGAAGTGTCAGCAGACGAAATGCAAAATAAAATTAAACAAAATAAATAACACACAAGTTAAAGTCATTATATGTAGTTGCATGATTCAAAAAAGCAAAACAACAATAATTAACTCATTTCTCAATTTGCTTAGATAAAAATTTAGAAAAAAAGGAATAGTGAAGACGACTCAATAGACCTTCCTGCTTCACAAGAACGTGATTAAGAACATGCCATATAACGTAAAAAAGAATAAATCATAAGCTAAAAACCCAAAGATTAGATAGATTTATCTTAATAATACATTACAAATGAAAAAACTACCTAACCATAATAATTACTTAAGTAGCAGACAAAAAATAAAATAATTGTTAATTCAAATGAAAATAAGAAATTTATTTTTGAAAATATTGTTATATCAAAAAGAGGTTCATATCTATCGTCTTAGAAACCACTAAACGATGCTTAAAATCAAGAGTTAAAATAAAATGATAAAATAAATTTTGCTGATGATTCAGATGATAGCATTTTACAAATTTAGAACAGCTAAAGATAAACTAAGTCAAATAAATAGACCCTGATTTCATCTCAAAGTTTAAATGAAGCTGAATTTAATGAAAATATTCACACATAAAGCAAAGAAAGATAACATTCGCTAGAAAACAAAAATGAGTAGATGAACGAATAAGTCGAAACTCATTCAAGAAGGAGAAACAAACATTAGTTTTTATTTAAAAGAAGAAGTTAATCTGCAACTAAGACAAATAATAAGCAATTTAGTTTTGATAAGACTTAAAGAAGATCTTTAGTTTTTGATGACGAAAATTTTTCTTAAGAAGCTTAAAATATTGATTAATAAAATTTAACTTAAAAAAATTAATTTAGAATATCTGCTAAACACCCAACTGGATAAGCAACAACCAAATCGAAAAAGAATAATATTCATTTGGAGAGTTTAGAATAGAAAAATAGCTAAGAAACTTAAACAAGGAAAATAAGCAATTTTTCAAATGGCAGAGGTTAGAATTTAATGGTTTAGCAAGAAAAGAATCTAGCAAAAAAGATAAATATGCCTTTGTTGAATCCTAACGAATTATTTACAATTAAATAGAAAAAGAGAATTCATCTTGATCCTTAACAGCTATTAAATCAGTATTAGTAATTTTCCAAATAAGAAAATGAAAAATTAATTGAATAAATAAAAAGTATTTTAAGTAAAAATACAAATTTTCAAAGCTAGAATGCGACACCTGTCGGAAAATAAATAAAGAAAATAAATTCAACTGACTAAAATAATATTTAAAAGTAAAACTTCGAAACAAAATCATCGAATAATCTGAACAAATTGTAAAGCTTAGAGGAATACCCACAGCCTATTTCTGAGGTTGAGCTTAATGATAAGATGATTTATAAAATTAAAACCAACTTAAATTACAGCAGTGATTTATTCTAATACGATTTTGACACAATGAAAATCTTTAAATACTATTTTCCACATAATAACTATTCTAACGTAGTTTCTCGCCTGAAACCTAAAAAATTAAAGAACGGAAATAGAAATACTATTAAACGCAGAACAGTGATAAATTCTTAAAATTTCAATAATTAAAACATTTGATAATAAAAAATGAATTAATTTTTAATTTTAATTTATTAATTAACGATAATGTAAATAAATATTTTATAGTTTTTCAAAGTTATATTTTGATCATTTTCCATTCATTTATTTATTCAATTCCTTTGTGTAATAATGCCACCAAAATAATTTAAGAAAATTGTCTAGAATATTTTATTCTTAAATTTAATAAGAAAAATATTTAAAAATTAGCTTACAGTTAAATGTTTTTCAAAACTATAACTATAAATATATATAAATACTTATAAATATACAAGTAATCTTATTGCAGTTAGTCCTATATACTTCGCTTATCTCTTGATAAAAATAAGTTTTCATCTTTTATTTTTATTTTATTTTTAGTTAAAATAGAATATTTTTATAAATTTTTTATTAATAAAAGAATAAAAGTTTATCATATATTTGGTAAAAATATTAGATAAAGATAATTTAATTTGTGTTTGCTATGAGCGGACGGGCAAAATTAAATGTCTATGACAAATAATTAAAAATTAATTACTATATCAACAAATAACAAACAATTTGTATATGGAGAGTAAATATTTTTGTAAAGTGATGTAAATTTAATATTTGCTTAAATAATTAAATGATAAGAAATTAATCTATCGTTCTATGAAACATGTTTTGGATGAATGACAATAAATCATTTGCAGTGATGCTTAACAATTAATTAGATGAAAATTATAATGTTAGCTTACATAATTTTTTTTAATTAAATAAAACTTGATAATGATTAAAGTATTTAAAAAATTTAGTACGAGCTAAAAATTAAAAAGTTAAAGGTTATTTAGATATATTGAAAGTTATTTTTTTCATGTTAGTAAGTAATAATTTTGAAATAATAGTGGATAGAAATTAGATTTCAAAAGATACTTACATTTGATAAATAATCTAAAGCGAAAATTATTTAAAAATCAAAGTTGTATAAAAAGTTTTATGATATTAATAAACTATTGGAATACTTAACAGTAATTAACAATCATTGGTTTTTGGAGATATTTTTAAAAATAGTACGTACAGATGTAAATACTAACAAATTGAACTCTGTAAATTAATAACTTAAGCCATATATAAATTAATAAATAAGTAAAGAAGTGATAGTATGTCTTTGTTTATAAACAAGTATAATTTTTTTTCCAAAAACAATCTAATTTACTCAAATCTATATTTCTATTTATTTAAAGGATTTTATAAGCTTATATTAGCTTTAGAAAACCAATACTTTACATTTTCAATATTTGATTTTTTTCTTAGTAAAAGCAAAGTTGTAATTAATTTTACGAGTACGCAAACAATTTTTGCCACAAAAAGAAGTAAAATATTAGATTTAATTTAGCACAAGCAATATATATATATAAAAGAAGGAACAAAGGCTAACTAATATTTCGCTTGACTACAAAACAAATCTAAAGAATCCATTCATATTTGATAGAGTTCAAGGTAGAGTTTTTGTTTCAATTACAGAATACTTTCTATTCAGCATCAATTGAAAAACTCTATTCAAATCTAACTTCCCATTTAATTGTTACTATCTGCTATTTATGAGTGAATTTTTTAACGCATCTTCAACAATAAATAATGAGCTTGGTCTTTTGACATCTAGGAAGTAGGAGAGCGATTTATTGATTTCGCCTCGAAATAGAGATGATAAAGATGATGGGTATTTTTCCCCTAATGTAACAATATTTAGCTAACTAGAAAACATGAGAAAGATTGAAACTTAAGGGGTTGCTGAGTAACCGTTTTCTACGAAATCGAAGGATGATTAGATTGTTATAAAGGATAATAATAAAAAGCCTAAATTCATTAAAAAAGGGTTTAAAACAAAAAAAGAGTTATCTAGCAACATGGGAAGCTTAAATTATCTCAATTAAAGAGATAGCAGCTTAGATTAAAGTCCAGTGAGAATTAAGGGTTTAAATGCTTCTTCAAGCGATAAAGAAGAGTTAGAATTGAATTAAAAAGAGAAATAAGGAATAAAAAGAACATCGACTCTTTCTAATATTCTTTTAAATGATAAAGTGGTAACATAAGATAAAACAACACTTTCAAATATAAATTAGAACCAGGCTAGCACCACTCAAGTGTTCTAGGCTAACGATGATATCCAATAAAATCAAATAGAAAATAAAATTAAAAGTAATTAAGATATTACGGATTAAATATAATAAAATAATTAATAGAACGAGTTTAATATAAATGAAAGTAACAAACCTAATATAAATGATGATAATAATAATATTATTAACAATAATGGCACTAGTGCTAATAACAACATAAATAACAATGCCATCAATAATAGTAGTAGTTAGGGAAATGGTAACAGCAACCCTACCACAAGTTAAAAGTAGATAAATGACTCTATAGATTTTCAAAGGAAGACAAGTAATTACTCCATTAAAACTTAACAATATAGTAACACTCCTAAAATGGTTAAGAGAAATGCTCGAAACAAAAAAAATTTGACTTGTGCTACCACATTTTAGCAGAGTCCACCTAGTGGAACACCATTAAAAGGATCTAAAAATAGAATATTTCCATAAATAAATAATAGTTTACAAAATTCACCTTATATAGGTGCATCCTCAACACCACAATAATCTTAAAGAGAGATACAGATGATTGGTCATTCTAAAAGCATGTATAATTCATTAAAAAAATCCTCAAAATTGGCCGGTGATTAGTAATAAATTTAAACAAGCTAATTTGTTGGGTAAAGAGATGCCTTATCTCCTACTTAATAAGGAGGACAGATTTTATTTTCAAACGGTACTCTTAATACTTAATTTGATAGAAAGCAAACGCTTCTATAGCCATATGCAACAAACACTTAGAATGAATTACTTATTCATAATAGTCAAAGTATAAACTTTCTTAAATAGTGGAATATTGCCACCAGAGTGAAAATGATTAATAGATTTTATCAAAAAGTTAAAAATCAAACAAGTCAAATCAACTTTAAATACCTTTAAAAGAGACACTTCGATTTAATTGATGATTCTGCTTGCTATATGTTTGATGAAAGTAACAATCGTTTTAATTAAAAGCAGTAAGCAACTATCTCAAAAATAATATAATTTTTTTACATTTTGACAATAAAGATCACTAAGTTACCTATCTTATCTCCTAATGCTTAATTAATTAGATATTGGAGATCTTTTTACACTTCATTATTACTGCTATAAATTTTTCTGATACCATTTTAGATAAGCTTTAGTATTATATTTAACACTGGAAATTATGCATATTTGCTATATTATGCGCCTTTAATAGCTTATTGCTTTAACATATTTGTTTGTTTAAATACAGGATATTATGAAATGGGCATTGAATAGCTAAACAGATCAAAAGTCTTCAAAAATTATAAAAATCAATTTTTAATTGATATTTTAGTTATTATATCTTTTATACTCACCAACACTCTGGAATAACCTTTTTTTAATTTACTTTTTTATCTCAAATTTTACCAATTGTACAGCTATTTTTAGGATATTGTAGAATATTATAAAGTTCATGAAAAATTCTCGCATGTTTATACTTTAGCAAAGCTAATTTTTCTTATCCTTTTTGTCGCACACTCTTGTGGTTGTATTTTTCAGTTCATATCTATATAAGAAATAAATGCAGGTAATTCACAAACTTGGTTAGTTTAAGCTGGAATTTATGACAGTGGTATAGCTGAGAGATATCTCAATTCTTTATACTTTGCAATTATTACAATGATTACAGTTGGCTACGGAGATATTAAGCCTATAGCCGATTCTGAAAAAATGTTTACAATATTTATGGCTCTTCTAGGCTCAGTAGTATTTGCGTACGTAGTTAACACGATAGGAGGAATATTTCAGGAGATAGCTCAAAAAGAAGCAGATTTTATGTAAAATTTTAAGTTTAAGAAATTAAATTATTTTAAGTTTTAATTTTCAACAACAATAATTTTTAACTAAATAAACCAATATATAACAGAAAATTTTCTAAATTGAATGTGAAACAATAAAATTTAGAAAACAGTAATTATTTTGGTATTTGGAATAAATATTTATAATAAAGAAAAAACAAATTTTCTTTAATTTAGTGATTAATTTTTTTATCCCAAACATATTTACTAGAAGAAATTAAATTATTGTGGATTATTATTGTTTTTAATTTTATTTTGCGAATATTTAACATCCAAACAAATTGATGGTTGAAAACACTCAAAGAATTTATTTGATATTTATTTTTATTATTAAATAGAAAAAAGAAATATGACTTATCTATCTACATGTCGACCAGATAAATTAAGTAAGATATTTAGCTCAGAGTTATGAAGTTTTTAGATTACAAAAGAATGCAAGAACAAGATAATCCTATGAGAGGAGAATACATTTTAAATTAACTCTCTGAAAATTTGAAAGAAGAAATTCAAAAAGACTTTTATGGAAGAATTTTACAGTCAACAAAAGTTTTCTCATCCAAATTTTCTTCTTAATTTCTGAATTAAGTTTCTCTCCATTTTAAGGAAAAAGTTTTGGGACCTGGTGAAATTGTTTTCAGATAGTAATCTTATGGTGAAAACGATATTTACTTTATACTTAAAGGATAAGTTGAAATTTTTCTTTAAAGTGGTTAGTAAACTAGACACATTTCATACGTGAAGGTAAACTAACTTACTTAGCTATTTTTAATCAATTCAATTCATGAAAATGTTTTTTTAAATCAATTAAAAATATATTTAAATTAATTTATTGTATTTATTTTAATTAACTAATACAGGCAGGTTAATTTTTTGGTTAAGGTGGATTTTTCAGCTCATCTCCGAGAGAAACTTGCTGTAAGAGCACTTCAACTACTCATGTTATAGTACTACCTCAGAATAAATTCGTGGAGACTTTAAAAGACTTCCCTTAAGACTTTGTAAATAAAATTAAAATACATGACATAATTAATAATAAAAAAAATCTATTAGGAGACTTATAGTCAAATTAAGGATGAAATGGTGCTTTATAATAAAAAAGAAAGTATGGCTTGTTTGAGTTGCGGAAAATATAACCATTCTTTAAATAACTGCCATTTCATTCATTATAAAAGAAACAGAGATTTACTTATTGCTAGATACACTTACAGTGTTCCAAATGAAAGAAGAGCCTACAAAAGATATGCTAAATCATTTTAAACTTTAAAAATGAATATAGATGCTAGGCAGAATTTAAAATAACTGCGTCAAAACGTAATTGATTATACTATCGATAGGTAGTTAGAACAATAAGCAATAGATGATTCTGATAGAGATTCGCCAATTTAAAGCAAAGTTTAACTTACAAACATTTAATCTGATAAAAAATTCTTTTAAAAAGCTAAAAAAATAAAATATGATGATGAAAAAAATATTGTTGCTTATAGCGATGACGAAGATATAGAAAGCTAATTAGGAGAAATCACTGAATGCAGCTATATATCATCTGAAGATGAGGAGTCAGGATCTGGTAGCGAATATGAAGAAAATGGAGATGATGATAGCGACATTCAGGAAGCTGACATGGATTAAGAAGAAAGTCATACTCAAAATGAAATATAAGCAGATTTAATTTAATAAAGAAAAGATGAGGATGCACTTAATTCTATTTAAGAGGAAGGAGAAGATGGAAATGATGAAAGCAAAAAAAATTCTTAAAGTAGAAACTCTTCTGTAAATATTTATAGGGAAAAGTTAAATTAATTTATGATAAATCTGCAACAAGAAGGAAAGGTTAACTAAAATGATAGCATATCTAAGCAAAATGAACAGAAATTAGGAATTTCAGAACTTTCATCGTCAAACAGCAGCAGCTCTAGTGAGAGTAATTATTCTGAATAAGAAAATCAGGTACTCAAACTTTAGGTCTCTGGCGAAGAATCAGATTAATCGTTTAGATCGAGATCGGAGTCTTCTCCAAATAATGTAGGGGAATCAAGTTTCTAAGTAAGAGAGAAATCAAAGACAACAATCAAATAAAAGAAAAAGAAGAAAAACATAAATAAATAAATTTCTTCAAATAAAAGCATTAGCAACGGAGACGAAATAAAGCTAAGCAGAGAAAATAGCAACAATTCTTCTTTAAAACGTGACTATGATAGGTAGTTAAGTAACGATTAAAGCTAGAAGAATATAAATATTAAAACAAAAAGTAAGAACAATAGTAGTGGCTAAGATTCTATTAATAGATAAACTGATAAGGGTTCTGCATCAGTTGGCTCAAAAAAAAAGAAAAGAGATAAACAAAATATCACACAATCAAGTAAAACAAACTCAAATAATTAGAGCAATGCCTCTTCTATATAATCTAACTCTTAAATTATTTAGCAGGTGCTAAAAGGAAATATTTTAAAATCATTAAATAACAGCAATTAAAGTTCGTTCATAAATAATACAAATAGCATTTCTTTTGGGAATACAAATAGTCTTTCATTTGGTAATACGAATAACAATAACAATAAAAAAAAGCATTAATAAAATCTAAATATACAAGTGTTAAATTCTCTAGCTCAGCTGCATAAAAAAGAAGGAATCATAGATGATACCAACTAGTCTAAATCTAGTAAGTAGCAAAATAAATTCAAGCTTCAAGATGTTAATGCTACTTAATCCAGGAACAACAGTGTTCAGTAAAACTCTATCACTTTCGCTGCTTTTCTCTAAAACTAACTTCCATAACTTAATTTAAACCTTGGTAACTAAGAATTAAATAGTCTATATAATGATAACATAGATGATTTTAATGCTGAGAGCTAGTTTAATAATTTTTTAATGATCCAAAGCTAAAGCAACTAGAATATAGAATAAGAATCAAACAGCTATAACAACAGCAACATACCAAAGTAAGATTAATCTGAACTGAAAAATACACCTAAGAAGTTAGTAAACAAAGGTTTCTTCTAATTTGGTTCTTAAAATTATGATGAAGATGATTAGAATCAATAATAGCCAAATAAATATAAACAGCATGTAAATACTCCTAAGAATTTAAACAATGGCTAAATCAAATAAGATTATAACCAATATCCTTTAAGTTTTAGTAACCTGAACAAAATAAGAAGTCAAAGCTCAGCTAGTGCTCCTAACTAAGCATTAGATAAGCTGAAAAAGAAATCTTTACTTAGCCGTGAACAATCTTACAGATCTCTTCAAAGCAAACTTAGCAGAGAATCTAAACTTCTTTAAGTACAAGAAGTAGAGGAATTGATTTAAAATAAAAAACCTGCCATGAATTAATAATTAGGAATGTCAAAATTTTCAGCTGCTTTATCGGATTGGAATGCCACTCCTATTCTCAAGCATATAAATGGACTCATGGGTATTAATAACACAAATAATTATGATTAAGAAAGTAGCATCAGCTTAGGAGGCTTTAATACTCCTGGAAGAAGCATAAAAGGACTTTAGTAAGGGAATAGAAATAGCATTTTTAACACCACAGGCTATATGGAAGATAATAATGATGACAATTAATCGATTTCATCTCCTTACTAAAATATCAACTCAAGTAATAATAATAATAACAACAATCTTAATAGTCAGCAAGCCTAGTAACTCCTGTAATAATCTATGTAAAATAAGAAGAGTAAATTTGCTCCATCTCAATAAGGTTAATAAAAAAGGCCTTCAATTAATTAGCACTTAAACGAGAATGAAAATATTTAAGAAAATTAACAATTTTAATCTTAAAACGACTCATCTCTACCAAATATCAATATTGAGAGAATAAAAAAAGAGCAAGAAAGAATAAGAAGAAACTCTCCTTTTTTAATGAGTAAGCATCCTTTAAGTGGTATTCTTCCACCAAGAAACAGCATCAAAATCCAAAATGATAAAATTAGCTAAAAAGGAAGAAGAAGTTCAATATACAGCAACTATAATCAAATGGCTCCTTTATAAACCATTCCTAATAATAACAATAATAACTCGAATAATTTATAATCAAATTCCAATTTCCAATAAAATTTTAACAATGAAGAACTGATACAAAAGCTAAAAGATTTATTTTTACTAAGAAACTAAGAAGATGAAAAGAGCAATGAAGCTCTCACTAAAAGAGGAAGCACTTTGTATGGCTCTGAATAAAATTTCTATATGTAGCATCCACTTTATGACTATAACATGTTTTTCTTCCCAGATTTTGATGTAATGAAAGAGTATGAGAAATATTTCAAGCATAACAATTTTTCTGAAGTTTTAAAAAAAGTAAAGGGAAAATATAAAGTTATAAGGAGAAGCCAAAAAACTCAAATGCTGAAAAGAAAAAATCTTTTGGTTCATACATATTCTATATCAGGAAAGATTGATTGAAAAAAAAAATATTTTTATTAAATTGAATATTTTTAATAAAAGCAATAATAGATAAATAATATCTAAAAAAATCTTATTTTCATTCATTTCTTTCTCAACAATTTTGTTTTAAATTAGTTTATTTATATAAAAAATATATAAATTCAATTGTATAATTTTCCATCAAATAGATATTCCTTTATTTGCTTTTAAATTATAATAACAAATAATTAAATATCTGTTTAAATAATCAAAAATTAAAAAATTTAAATTAAAAATTTTATAATCTAATAAAAACTCTAATTTTTATTAAAACTAATTTATTTATTTTACTTAATCTATTAGCAGTTTTGAATTTAATATATTTTCGAGGCTTCTTAATATTAAAAAATTTGAAAAGAATAACTTTATTAAGCTTTACCTCAAAAATATTAGATCATTTTCATAATTAAATATTCATTAGTTTATTGCAAAAAACTTATTTTTATTTAAACCATAATAATATTTTTAAATTCATTAATAAACATTTGTATTTTTTAAAGAAAATCAAAAAATTTCTTCCAATTAAATTAAATAAATTTAGTGAAGGATCTTATCAATATAAATTTATTTTAAAAGCTTTTTTTTTTTAATTTTCTTTTATTATCAATTTATGTATTTATATATTAAAATTGAGTGGAGTTTTTAATATTTTTTAAATAATTCGACTTACAGTTGATTTAAATTTATTTGATATTTTAATAATTTACTATCAATCCTGAAAAATAAACTCAAAAATGTTAAGCGAAAAATATATTTCATTAAAATAAATTTAGCTTTGTTCAAAGCTTTTATGTTAATTAAAAAATAAAATACTTATGTTAATAAATAATCGATAATATTGTAAATTTGAAATTTCTAATTGGAGTGAGTCGGTTAGGATTCATATATTGAAATGTGATGATGATTACTAATTTGAGATAAGATAATTATTTTTTATTTATTTAAAAAAGGAGACAAAAACTTTTAATTGTTAAAACACATTATAATTTATTATATCTAGAAAATTTTTTATTTTTATATTAAGTGAACATTTTTATTTTTTAATTAAGGTAAAATGGTTTGAGAAGCTAATAACTAATGAAAAATTTTTATTTAAAAGAAATATCGTTTTAAATAAATAATATAAAATTTTAGTAGAATTTTAAAAAAGAAAAATAGAAAACAATATGGTTTATTTTTAATTTACTATTTTAAAGGTTTACTTAATTTTGATAATAATTATACTCATTAAATGTTTACCTAAAGAGTTATTTAAATTTAGTTTAGTTTTTTTAAATAATTAGGTAGTTTTTTTTGTTTAATTTTTGTAACATAATTTATTTAATTTAATTGTAAAACAATAAAGAGTTTTTATACTTCTTTTATAGATTAAAGGTATCTTTTATTAGTGTAATATATAGAAGGAACTTTTTTTGATAAAAAACAATTAATCAATGGTTTTGAATGTTTAAACTATTTAATAGTTTGAGAAATTATTATGGTAGAAATATTTAATAAGAATTTGTAATTTTAATAGATATTTATTAAAGTTTTAACAAAATTTGTTAATAACTACTTAATAAATTATATTAAAATGGTTTGTAGTGTTAAAAAAAATAGAAGTAGATACCAGCAATTGAAAAGGAGAATTGGCATAAAAATTTTAAATATTTTTCATTAGTATTTAAGAATTAATACTTCAGTAAATTCATCTAAAATTTGTTTGAATTTATGCTTTAAATATTTTTATAAAATATATTGATTGTTTAAAAATATCAGGATATTTAATTAATTAATTAACAATCTAACTTCAAGTAGAAAATAATTAAAAAGAAATTTAGTTATCTTAATATTTATTTTTTGCAGACACAATTTTATTAAAACAAAATTTAAATTAGAAATCCTTAGCTAAATGGAACATTAAAATGACGATAGCTAACATATTTCTCCAATAGGAAGTAGCAATTAGCTAAAGGAAAAACCATCTTAATTTTATAAAAGCAAATTAAACTAAGAATAAAATAGCAATACTAATTTATAAAATAATAATTTAATAAATGAACAAATTGGATAAACAAAGCATGATAATAATCATAATAAAATGGTTCATTTATAAATATAAAAATCAGATAAGATAAACATTCAAATTCCTTTATCAGCAATGAGTCAATCTGCAATTCCACATAAAGAAGAAGAGCTTGATATAAAGGTTTTGCAGTGGATATACTTTATGTTTTGTTTTATTTCAATTCAAAATAACTTTAACACAGGAGTCATTCCTGCTTCTTTGATATAGATAGAATCAGAGCTGCATTTAACATTTAGCTAACAAGCAACGCTAGGTAAATTTATGATTTATTGTTATATTAATAAAATACATCAACTAACTAACAAACTTAGTAGATTTTTAGAGATTTATTTTATTGAATTTAGAATGTTTAGTTACAAGTTAATAAATTTAAAATTAGAAATTATCAGCAATTTAAATAGATAAATTAGAAAAGTTTAAATATAGATATAAATAATATTTATTAATAATTTTTTTACTTCTTTCTCTAAATTCTACTTTGATATAAAAATAAATAATTAGGATCATTAGAATATTTAGGTATAAGTATAGCTACTTTTATGGTGCCTGTTTCATTAAATAAGTATAATATAAATAAGATTATATCTGTAACCGTTTTCTTTAATGGATTGTTTAGCCTTATAATTTCAATTACTTCAAGCATCATACTTATCTATGTGTGTAGATTTGGTTAGGGTTTTTGTGCAGCCTTTGGGTGCATATATGCTCCTATTTGGATCAATAATTTCAGTCCCGAAGACAAAACAGCTACTTGGATGGGTTTAATGCAAGCTTAAGGCCCTTTGGGTGTTATGGTAGGGTATGCAATAGCAGGTTTGCTAATTACACTTACAGGATACGAAAAGAGCTGGAGAGTTGGATTTGCCATATTATTTGTTTTAACAACAATCACATCTATCTTTTTTGCCTTTTAAGACAATAAATATGTTGATATTTTGTATGAAGAAAAAAAATAATAAGAAAAAGGTAACGCAGCTGGAAGTACGTCAGTAACAAATAGAAGGAGAATTAGAAGTTCTATAATTGACAATGAGGTAAATAAATACATTTATATTTTAAATATATGTAATTTATTTTTTGTTTAAAAGTTTGATTCAGTCTCAGTTGTAAGTCATTAGTCTTCTTATGCTTAAGGCTGTTTAGAAATATTTAAATAATTTGGAGTAAATTAAACTTAATTTATGTTTATAATCTTTTCATTTTTTCTAATTTTATTAGCCTATTATCTAACATCACATATTTATTTATGTTTGCTGCGGACTCTGTGTTTTATTCTACATAGTTACTGGTATTCAGTATTGGGCAACTGAATATTTCATTAAGTTCACTAAAATTTAAGATAGTATTGCTATGGCTACTTTTTGTTTTATAGCTATTACTGCTCCCGTGACTGGTGCTCTCTTGGGTGGTAAAATCTCAGATTCATTGGTAAATTTTTTTATCTTAAAAAATAATTATTTCTAAGCTTTGTAAAATTTTATTAAGGGTGGCTATAAAGGTAAAAACAGGATAACAGCATTAAAATTTTGTGTTTCAGTTGGATTAGCAGCCTTCATATTTTCTATACCTATTGGGTAATTATTTTTATTTATTGAACAGTATTTAATCATTAAAATTACAAACAAATATTTAACAATTTAGTGTTTTTAAAAATTACAAGTCCTAAAACTAAAAATACTATTTTATCTCTTAATTTTTAAATTGTTTTACCTTTTGTAATAAATTATCCAACTAATTGATTCTTTTTTTAGTTTCGAAAACGTAATCTGTATGTTATTTTAATAGATTTTTAATTCCTCTTAATACATTTAACGGTGATAATAAAATGAAATTTGAAATATTTAGATTTATAATTTGAATTTATTTTTTATCAACTTTAAACAAACGAGGAAGAAAATAATTTATTTTGTATTTTATAACATTTAATGAAAATTTATATCCATGATAAAATTATGTTAGATATGTGACTGAGTTCTGGTAAGTAGCATCACTAGTATGGTTTTTGCTCGCTTTTGGAGGTGCTCTTATTCCAAACGGAACAGGAATCTGTTTAAGTTGTCTTCCAAAATAATATCACTCAACTTGCAGTTCATTATCTTAGCTTATATATAATGTAGGAGGATACTTCATGTGTCCTTTAATTTCAGGGACAATCATGGATTTATTTGATGATAAATTAGAAGGCCTTATATGGGGTTGGAGGAGTGTATTAATTATGGGTATGTTTGGGCCTATATTATTTGGTAAAGCTCTTTACAATGAAGCTAGAGCTATGGCAGAAGAAGACAATAAAGCTTTAAATGAAAAATAATAAAACGTATAAGGCCAAGTACACGGTGAAAAAAGGACTAAGGCTTGGAGTGTGTTATGAATTGTATTTATTAATCAATTAACCAAAGGTTTATATTATATTAGTGATTTAAAATATGCAATATTTTAATTAGTTTTAACAAAAATAAATAAAAATAATTTAGTTAATTTGAAATACTAAATCTCCTAATCTTACAAACATTAATTTTATGAATTTTTAATACAGAAAAAATATGTTTTTATTATCAAATTTCATGTAATAAATGCGGTAACTATTTTTGGAGTTTTCACTTGGAAATAATTTCTACTTTTTATTTTTAATATTATATATTAAACAAACCTCAATCATTAAAATAAATCTAAGAGATATAAATAAAGGTTTTGCTGTTTAGTTAACATTTCCTAAAAAGAGTTGATAGGTTTAATTTCAAAACATTAAGTAAATAAGTAATTAAGTAAATAAATAGCCACCACAGCAGACAATAACTAGCATTTTATAATCAAACTTACAACATAATTATGATTAATTAATAGATACCACGAATTATTTATGTAATTATAGTTAACTTAGTTTTAACATAATGCTAAAATGTAATTACTTCTACCTATCCATTTTAATAAAAAATAATTATTGATAAATAAAACTCGTAATTTTAATTACAATTTAATGAAGTTTAAAAATAATAAACACTAATAATTAAGATGAGTATAAGCTAAGACACAATATCAAATGGTTTTATGCCTTGTATCATTGCAAGTATATCAGATTTTATATCGATTAGCTCAGTCATAAAATATTTACAATAAAGTGATTAAATAAATATATAATCTGCAGCAAATCAAAGCACATTTTTTATAGATAATGAAGGTTGTTCTATGCAAGATTAAATATAATATATACAAATATAACCACCTCACTTAAAAAATGCTTATCTGTTATAAATTCTAGATTTATCATAAAGTAATTAAGCTTTTGAAGTTGAGGTAGATATATTCTTTTAAAGCAGTCCTGCTTGTTTAGATTAATGTTCTATTAATAGATACTAAGATTCCTAAAATACTTGCGATGATGGATCTTATTGTTAATGCTCTATCAATTACATTGGTCAAAGATGCCAACTTCATGTAATTTGACATATTTAATTTTGCAACTTTGCATCTTCTAAAAACTAATATATTAACTTTCGTATTCATTAATTAAAAAATATAACTAAGGTCAATAAATTTTCTGATGGTGAATCAAATATTTAAGTTAATTTAGAAGGATTTTCTTGGAGTTCTTATAAATTAGATATATAAAAAATTTAAAATCAATATACCCTCAATGTAAATAATCTGAATCTATAAGCAAAGTATTCTATCATTGAGTCAGGATTATCAAACTATTAAGTTCCTAGCCTATACTAAAATATTAATATTATTGATAAATCAGGAAGCTATAGTTTATAATAAAATATAATACAAAACTATCAAGCGTATGCAATTAGCAATCAAAATCAAAAATTGTCTTTTGTTATTTCTTTTTATAACCCAAATAGTCAAGCTTTGATGTTTTCTTTTGATTTCAGCTCATAGCTAAACTCTGGTAATAGTAGTGATTGTAATTAATAATTATTATTTTAAATTATTTTAGCTTTTAAATATAGAAAAAGAAAAATTATATTTTTAACTGTTGTTGCAAAAAATTGGCAAATTTGCAAAAAATTTCAAAGAAAAAAATGTTTACCTCTTTAAATATTTTTATCAGAGCCCACCAAATGATGAATTTTATAACATTTAGATAGAATTATAAATTAAAAAAATTTCAAAATAAAATATTAATATATAAAAATAGAACAGACTAAGACAAGAAACATAATAGTGATTACAATTTGTATAGTAGCTAGTGTAGTTTCGATACCAATAATATACCATATAGTAAATAAATTATATTCATCAAAATAAGATATAATTATACCTTCACAGCCTGTTCCTTTTTCTCCTTATAATATCCACTTAGTAGAGGCTTAACTGTAAAGCAAATAAAGTTTCAAACATAATTAATTATTTTTTTGATAAAAATATAGATAAAAGAAAAACGGAAGTTTAAGTAAAGAAATAATAGAAAAATTTATGCCATCTATTTGTTATGCAAATCTAGTTTCAAGATATTAAAATCTGAAAGAAATCAATGAATGTGTAAGTTTTTACTTTAAGATATATTTTTCAAAAAAAATTTTTTAGATGATATGTTTGACTGACTTCGAAGAAAGTAATCTATGTAGAATGACCATATGTTATCACTTATTTCATAAGAACTGTTTGGAAAGTTGGCTAGAACTTCATGATAACTGTCCTTTTTGTAGGAAGGAACTGAATCAAGCAACTCTAGAAGATAATAAACTTTAATCCTAAGAAAATCCATATATAAATAGGATAGTTTAATCTTCTAATTTTCAAAATGAACTATAATAAGATAAAATTTAAGAATATCATTCATTTAATGATCTTGAAAAAAGAAAAAATTCTTAATAATATAGTGAGAACAGTAAATTTGATTTGTTTATATATGATTTTTAAATAAATCAATATATTTTTATTTACCATTGAAGATAATTTATTTAACACAACAACTTTTTAAATGAATAAATATTTTTAATTTTAAAAGCTAACTTTACGAGTCAGGAGAATTCTAATTTTTTTACACAATCGCCTTCAATAATTTCGAAATATAATAAAATGGATTACAATTAAGCAGATTCTGTAATTTAAGATAAAGTTGAAATCTAAAAATAAGATCAAAATTGTTTGAATGTTAAAGACTGTAAAAAAAGTAATGAAACAGTTTCTAGTATTAACTAATATGAGCATTGCAATTTAAGAAAATCTAGAATAAAAATATCTTTTGTAAATTAAGTTAAAGGAGATGAGGTAGGCATATAGAGTGATCCTTAATAACAAAATGAAATATTTTGTGAAAAATCAGAAAATTTATTTTAGATTAAGTAAAAAAATAGGTTGTTTAGGTTCTCAGTTGATGACGAAGAAATAACTAAAGAAGAATAATCTAATAAATTAAATGGAGATGATTGCTCCTATTAAGCTTTCTCACAAAAAAACAGTGAATTTTATATTTAATAAAATACTATTTGGAATGAATAAAATTTAATTTTTAAGCAATCGATTGAGAGTGCTTAAATAATTTAGCAAGATCACAAAAATCAATTAAAAATGAATGTAAGTTAAAATGGATTAAATAAGTCTGAAAACATTTAGCAAATGAATAGAATTCATCAAAGATATATACAGCATTCTGCTATTTATAATTCTGCAAATAAACAAAGCAACTTAGAAATTAATTAAAAAAAATAATCCAAATAAAACCAAAATTAAATCATTATTAAATGAAATAATTATTAATCATTTAATTTGTATTTTCAATTGTTATTATTTGTTTCAGATTTTTAAAATTGATTGACCTACAATTTTTATATTTTATCATACAATTTTGTTTGAATTTTTATAAAATTATATAAAATATCTTTTTCATTATAAAAATAAAATTTAAATTCAATAACAAGAATGTATGTATGTATGTTTGTATTAATCTATGTGAAATTGTAAAATTAGATTTACTCTTCTAACAGGAATGATGTTGTTAAGTTAAAAAATTAAAATACAAAATATTTCAAACTTACAAATAGGAAATAATGATATCGACGTAATGGGGGTTGATTGATTTAGCAAGAATTAATTTTTATATGGTCTTTTTCAGGGATATAGATTGCTTTTTATTGATTGAAATAAGAGTATAAATAGATTGTAATTGCTATTTAGATAGAAAGAGAAATAGATGAATAAATTGATGATGATATATTTACATGTAAATTTGATGTAGGTTAGTCAAAATTTATTAAAATATTATTTTTTATAGAAAAATAAAATAACTTGACAATTAATTAAATAAATAAATTTAACAAATTAAAGAAAGTGTGATTTTGTTATTTTAATTATTTGTCAATATTTTTATTAAAAAGAAAGCAATTATAGGGAAAAATAGAAACAAAAACAAGAGGAATAATAATTTTTCTGTTATTTAATTAGTTTTTCTTTGAAATTATAGTTAAAGAAAAAAGTAGTATAAAGTTCTACAAATAATCTGATTATTTTTGTAATTAAGTGCAAAACTAACTAACAAGTGATTCTTCTTTAACAGGAAGAGAATTTTAAATCGATTAGCCATAAAATTATTTTTAGGACTACTTAGCTACAAAGTAAATATTTAGCGGTTTTTTAAATATAATAAATAGTCATTTTCGAGCTAAAATATTTTAATGTTTTTGTAATGCAACTTTTAATTTAACAGAATAGAAACAAATTATTTCAAAAGGTCAATTAGGAAAAGCTTGCGTTACATCTTGAAACAGTTTGCTCCTTAAATATCATCATAACACACTTGCTAACATAAAAAACATTTAAGCACTAAAATTGTTAACAAGAGTATAATTGCCTTTTGCCGTCGTATCTTATTTTCACTGATAGACTGAAGGAGAAAAACATAGCGTGAATCTGAAATTTTTAGCATTTTTAGAAATAGAATAATAAGTAAAAACTAATAAATGATTAGAGGAAATATTGCTAAAAATGCATTGTTTTTTATAACTCTTTGTTTATTTTACAAAGAAGCACAGGGAGATTTTTTAGATTATAACAAAGATAATTTTTATGACTGTAGCGGAGGAAAAAATTATACAGAAGAATAAGAATAAGATATATTAGTCCTTCCTTACATAGATAGAATTGCGTTTCTGATAATACCCCCATTTTCAATGTTTATCAGCATTTTAGTAATTATAATTTTTATAAGATTCAACTAGACTAGGTCCTTTCCTGGCTATATTTCATTTGCATTAGCAATAACAGATATGGTATTAAACATATCTTATTTTTCTTAAGCTATTTATGTTTTTTCTGAAGGAAATTCTCCTAAAAGCAGTGATGCGTTTTGCTAACTAACAGCTGCTTTTGGCGTTATTGCTCTTACTTGTTAATATATTTACAATCTCGCTTTCGCAGTAATATTCTAGATAAAAATTAGAAGATCTTTGAAGGGATATACAAACAAGTAATATTATTTACATGCTTTTGTGATATTGATAAGTGTAGTAATATCTATGGTCTCTATGAGCTTGAAGCAGAACGGCTTGAATTTGTTTGGTCTCTGCTCTTTTTCATCCACTAACAAAAACACAAGCTTCTTAAATATAATAGTTTTGGTGGCATTTAATGGTATTTAATGGCATACAGTATATTATTTGAAAAGAGTAGTACCTAATTTGCAGCTGCGTGAAAATAGCATTAAAATAATCAACCATTACTCCTTATATGTCGTGATTTCATCTATAACTTTCATGGTTTTTTTGATCAGTGATTTTATAGAAAGTATGAACTGTGGCTATATTAAAGAGCCTGACATTAATATCTTTATAACTATTGGTAATTTATCTAGAGTTTTTCTACCTCTGTTTTAAGGCATAATTCGTTTAACGGATCCTGAAATTCGTTAGTATTGTCTCTACATTTTAGCAAAAATGAAGATGATAAGTATGGATCCTGAGCAGCTGTAATAATTAGAAGAATAGTCTAGAGCACAGCAAATGAATTAGGACTCATGGGTTACAGAGCTATCAAGAGACTTAAGAATTTCCACTGTTTTTACTATGCTCTGTTCAATTTATCTAGATATTTTGTAAATATTTTCTTAAAATAATTACAATTTCTTTTTTGCTTTAAATTTTCAAAAGAATAACTTTAAAAACTTAATTTTAATCAGAATAATAAAAAGTATTTAAACATTTTTTCATTTACACAAAAAATAATAAACTAATTTTAAAATACAATTTACAAACTAAAAATGTGTGTGATTTTTTTTTTTTGTTTATTCAATAATATTAAAAAAGCAAATAGAGTTTTCTAAATTAAAATATTCGTTTTCCAATATTAAATTTTCAAAAAAAATCTATTTAATGCTTTTATTTATTCTTTTCGAGCATTGAATCATCCATCCACCTTCCATTCGTTTTTTTTCTTTTTAATTTTGATCAAAGGAATTTATTATTTTAATCATTGAAATCATAAATAATTTAAGACCTAACTGTATTTATGTAAATTAACCTATTTTAAAATAAAATAATTTTTAGAGAAGAAGATCAAAAGAATAGTTTAGGTTTTAAAAAGTTATGCATGGAGGATTCTCAAGAAATAATTTAAAGAGTTATATCGAATACTGTGGTAAACAGAAGGTTTAAATTTGATAAATGGAATTTTTAAAAGGACAATTAAAGAAAACAGTTCTAGATTGTACCAATCAGAATGACCACACATTCTCCAATTTTATTTAGACACATCAGAGATTTAGATATTGATGTTATTGATTTTTCAAAATCCTTGGATGTAATGAAAAATTAAGATTAATTATTATAAGCAGTTGGCTAAGCTGATGGTGGAAGAAGTGGAGAATTCTTCTTCTTCACTCATGATAATTAATTGATTTTGAAAACATTGAAAGAAGAAGAACTAATTCCTTTTAAAAAGAATCTCTATTCTTACGTTGAGTATATGAATCAAAATCAAACTTCTATGATATCAAAAATATATGGCATGTATTCGTTTGAAGCTATAAAAGGAGATAATTAAAGAATAAATCTTCTAGTGATGAAAAACATTTTGAGTATCCCGAGAGAGTATAAATAAATATTTATAATCTATTTTTGTTTATTGAATTTTATTAATTTAAAAAAAGATATATCTTAAGAACTTATGATCTGAAAGGTTCAAAATTGGGCAGATAAGTGCTAGTAAATGGTAAAGACTATGAAGAGGCCCTTTTGAGAAAGAGAGTTTTAAAAGAAAATGAATTTATGAAGTATGAGAAAAAAATATATCTTTAAGAGAAAGAAAGTGTGCTTGTAAAACAAATATTAGAAAGAGATAGTTAATTTTTAGCCAAGTTGCAATATGTTGACTATTCGTTATTAATCTTCAAGTTGGACTATAAATAATTCAGATTAGACTAAATATAAACATCTAAACAGCTATTTTAGTCGTTTAATTGCATGAAAGATGTTAGAAACAATGGAATTTATTATCATATCGGAATTATTGATTATTTGCAGGAATATAATTATAAAAAAAAAATAGAACATAAGCTAAAAGAAGTCAGATACGGATAATAAGCTGATGCTTCGATTCAAGAACCTAATTATTATTCCTAAAGATTTATAGAATAAATAGTTAAAAAAATATTTTGAGCTACTAAATAGTTCATAATTTTACTTCAAATTACTAAAAATATAATAAAAAAAATAAATACCAATCATCATCATAAATCCAATAAAATAAATAATAATCAATCAACATTATACTTTTCATTATAAATAATCCTTTAAAATATTTTTAATAAAAAGCATTTAACAAATCTAAATTATTGATAAAATAATAAAAATCATCCTAAACCACAATACAAATATTAATTTTCATTTAAATTATATTTAAAACAATATTTCTCTTTTCATTTCATTGTTTTCAATCTAATATCAGTATTAACATGTATTTACAAATTATATTTTAGTACAAAAACTCTCTGTCTATTTTATTTGTTTATCATTCTTATAAAATTTTATTCTAATCATGTTATTTTATCCTCATAAATTCAATTTAGTACAAAACATTTTGAATTATTATTAGATATTTTAAAGACATGCTTTAAATTTATGATATTTTATTTTTATTTTTCATTCATCAATAAATGAAAGTCAATTTTTTCTTTCTTTGAAGAATCTAGAAAAACTTTAATTTAAAAAGCATATACATAAAGCTTAATCAAATATCTTTTCCTTACTATTAGATTTCTTTGTTTTAAATTCATGCTATCCTGTTATAAATTTAAGATAAAATTAAGGATTAATAAAATTTTAATATTTTTTTTATTGTTTTAAAAAAAATACAATCTATTCGAAATAAATAACATATTCATTCCTTTTAGATTACTCACAATTTTTTTCATAATCTATATTTTGAATACTTATTTGTTGTAAATTTAAGATAAATTTATAATTAAATTTAGTTTATTTCTTAAAAAAATATAAAATTAAAAAAAATAAATAATTCTTTTCTATTTAAAAAATTTAAAAATACCTTCAAATGATAATTAGAAATAATTTATCATAATAAAATGTTCAATTATTTTAAACAATATTCTCTGAGTTTTTAATTACTTATTATTCATTTAATTTCTCTAAATTCTTTCTAAAATTTCTTTTATTCCAATTAGGAAATAACATATTAAAGTAAAAAAAAATAAATCTTAATTTTTAAAATATTTTAGATTTTATTTAAAGACCACTAAGATATTAATTTAAATTAGATTATTTTTATGCATTAATTGCTTTTACTTGTCTAATATTTAAATAAAATATTAAGTGATTATCTAATAAACTATTATGTATTTCTTGTTGATAATTTTATAATTTTTATCAAAAATTAAAAAATTTTACAAACAACAAGTTAATTTGTCTCATTTTTTAAAATTATTTGTAGAATTTAAAATACTTAATCAAGATGAACAAAGTATTAAAATATTTTGTGAAACAAATAAAAAGAATTTATTAAATATTGATTTCTATTTTAGATTAAACTGATTTAGGTAAATTTGCTTTAATTATAAATTTAGAAGAACTATTTTTGATATTAATTGATTTTTAATTACTATTATTTATTTATTTAGAAGGAATTATAAGCTATCAAAATCATATCTACTTGTATTATTAAAATTAGTTAAATTATACAAATTCAAAATGACTTCAACTAAATTGTTTGCTAGAGGCGTTAATTTTATGGGTAATAAAACAGATTGATGTTTTTTATTTTATTTTATTTTTTTATATTTCATTTTTGAATTTTTTGATAATAATCATGATAAATATCATAATGCTATTAATAAAGGCTAGTTGGGTTTGCTAAATAGATATTAAAATTCTTCTACTTTTTAAGAAATTTAATAATTGAATGGGAGACAAATAGAACAGGTAGAATCTCACTTTACTCACTCATTTTGCAGATTAAGTAATCAAAAAATTAAATCAATAATCTTTTGAATATTTCAATAAATTTATAATCCGCACTAGATGATGGGTAGATTCTTCACTGGGGATATGTTTTAGATAGCTTAACATCAACTAGAATATTAAATTATTATAAATCCTCTCCTAAACTCTGCTAAACTTGGTAAAAGTATTCTCCTTTAGGGAGGACTTTAAGCATGAGACTTGGAGAAGAGCAAGTTAATTTAATGAATGTAAAAACAGTCATGTAAAAGTAGGCAGCAAAATTTTCAGTAGGAGGCGGGTTTATTTTAGCTCTAAACAGTAACTTGATTATTTATTTAAAATATTTTCCTGATTTATATCATACTTATTTACTTATTTATTTATCTATTTGCTTACATTTTGAAACTGTGTATTACATCCAAAATTTTGGTTTTATTTAAATTTTTATATAAAAATTGAAGTTAGAAAATCTACTTAAAAAATATCTTTCTAGGATATTCTTAAATCTTCTCTTATTTAATTATTTACATAATCAATTTATTTCAAACTTCAACAAAACTAAAAAATTTGTATTTTAAGATGATGGTTCTGTCTTTGGTCTTGGTGAAAATTATAAAGGCTAGTTGGGAACAGGGGATTTAGGTTTCAAACACCACTTTGAATAATTAAAATTTGACACAAAGGAAAAAATTATTGACATTACTGCTGGTTATTAGCACTCAATATTTTTAACAGGTATTTTTACAAAAAAAGATTTTGAAATTAAATTAATTTTTCTAAAAATAGAATCTGGTTATTTATATGGAACTGGTAGGGCTAATTGGCACTAAATTGTTCCATTCTTAAAAGAAGATAAATAAGACAGCAGATCTTATGGTAATACTATTTTTTGTACATTTTAATATTTAAAATGAATACATTTTAATTACTTAGTTGATTTTCATAAATTACCCAAAAGAATGGTGATCAAGAACGAAAAAGTCAAAAAAATGTCTGCTGGCTTTTCTCACACTATTTTCTTGACACTAAGCAACAAAATATATGGAATAGGCCTAAACAATCATGGGTAGTGTGGAGCTTCCAATTTAAATCGTATAACAGTAAGTTGTTACATGTTTTTAAATTTACACAAAATTAAAAGCTCTTTATTTCATTTTGGATACTTCTAAATACTTCAAACTGAAAGTCTGTCTTTATTGCCAAATTTGATTAAACAATTTGAATTAAAAATACAGTTTTCCCTCAAATGATATTTGAATTTAATCAAATTTTGGGATTTGATTAACAAATAAGCCTTTTGATGAATTTTCTTTTCCCCACGATTGAAAAGATACAACTTTTATTTGCAAAATTAAATTTTTTTTTGTATTGATATGTTTTTAGGGTGTCGATTGAAGTGTAAGGTTTTTTATATTTTTATCTAAATAATTACATCAAAGAAGGTAGGAATAAACATTAATATAATTCAAATAAGATTTTTTTGTCAAATAAATACTTCTACCTATTTTTATTTGATTACAAAAAAATGGCAAACAAAATATAAAAGTGTAATCTAAAACATTATGATAAACCTAAAGATCTTACATATACCATCACAAACTAGTGAATATAAAAGCTTCTAAAAATTCTTTTATTATTAACTATTCAAAAGTGCGATGAATATCACCCAGTTTACACAGAACTAGATAGCGATGAAAAAATTATTGATATAGCTGCAGGAAAAAGTCACAATATTTTTATTACAAGTAAAAAAAATTCTTCTCCTTTAAAATTTAGTTATCAATAAAATGATATTTTTCATAAAACTTCACTAATAATTTAACATATTTTTTTCGAACTATTTTTTCTATGTTTATAGATAAGAAGAAAATATTTGCGTTTGGAGCCACTATACACAACTAAATTGGTCGTCTTCCAGGTAGGTCATTTAAATGAAAAATAATGTTTTTTAATTATTTATTAATATTCAAAAGAGTTTGACATTGATTAATGCAGTCCTACTCAAGTTAGAATCGAAATGGATGAAGATGAGTACCCCACAAAAGTAAAAGCAGCTTTTGATAGAAGCGCAGTATTCACAAGTAAATATTTTTAGTTTTCAAAGCATAGAGATTTATAAAAATTTACATTCTTAAAATAAATTGCATAATCATCATTCAATAAGATTAACTTTTTTTGATGATTTGTGTAATTTAATAAATCTTATATAAAATAATCAAATAAACTATAAACAATTAAGATAAAGGAAATTGTTATGTTTGGGGTGGAGAAGATTTAAGAGCTATTGGTGCTGAGAATTATGGTCCTGTTTAAAATTTGAAAAAAGAAATGGGCTTAACAAGTGAACAAATCAAGGATGTAGGACTAGGATATCTTCACACCCTAGTTTTAGTAGAATAATGAAAATATCAAAGGATAAAAACCATTAATGCATAGTATTTGCTGAGATTACACTTGCCTTTGTTATATTAATTTATACTTACCTAATTAAATAGTAAATAAAAGGAAAAAAATCCATAAGTAAAATTAAAAAAAATAGTTTGAAATTCTTTCATAAAGCTATTTATGCATATTTGTTTTTTTAATTGCATCATATTATCTATCAATCTAATTCATCAATTATTTTTCATACTATCAAAAATCAATCTAACAAAATTAAATAAATTCACTTATTTATTATTATTTCAAAAGAGTTTTCACTATTTATCTATTTATCTATCTTTTTACCAAAAAAATAAAAAATTTCTGCCATAATCTACCCTTAAAAACTCTCAGCACAATTAGCATATTTTAACTTTATTGCTCCTAATGTTGTTTTTAAGATTTTTAAACTTCGATTGCCTCACTCTAAATAGATAGAGCTAAAATAACACTGAACATCATATTGAAACAGATATGATTTAGGTCGATTATTTGTAAACGACTAGCAAAGTACTCAAATTTGTATCTGATAACAGAAAAATTTGTGATTTACTATTTGTTTTAGAGTTACTTATCTTGTAAATGTCAAAAAATACAGATTTTTTTTAAGAATAAAAACGAAGTACAAATGAAAAATGATAAAGATGACATAACTAGTCTAAGTCTGTAAAAAGATTGGTAAATAAGATTGTAAGATAAAATAATTAATGTCAAAAACATACACTACAAAAAGTTGCAATTATGTATAATATATCCTACTATTAAATTTGTTAAACAAGGTGATTGATTTATAATATATTTTCAAATTTTATTTATCTAATCTTATATTTTCTAATTGGATATTTATTCTTCATCCCATTAACTCTCTCATTTTAAGTTTTCCTTAAGAGCGAGTTATTCTTCCATCAATCTTTGTCTGTAGATGTCTCTCTTACCAATACGGAAGAACCACAAGCTGCCACAAGCAACAATATAAACAAGGAAAATAACTAAGTTGAAGTACATATTTTCATGGTAGTATTTGTTGTTGTTTGCTTGAGTATTACCAGTATCAGTAGCCCAAGAAATTAAGCCGTACAATATAGCAACGATTATGGTATATGTGGAAAGCATCAAACCACCAATAACAACATAATCAATAACACCAGAAGGTTGATCTTCATAAGAGAGAGGAACATATTCACTCTTAGTGGTGTTCTCTGTTTAGACTAAGGGATCTTTTAATGACATTTTGGACTTAACTAATTTATTTTTAGATAATTTCTTTTTTTTGGATATTTTAATTACAAATTATTAATTATTTGAGGCTAAGAAATACCTATGCACTTAAACTATGATTTTTTGTCATATTCAACATCCCAGATATTAAATCACTTAATTTCTTATGATTTATTATCATAAACTTTACTTTTAATTATATAGATTTCATATTTAGAGTAAGATTCCTAAATTCTTTTACATTTATACATTTATACAAATATGCATCCTTGCTTGCTTGCTTGCATACATACATAAATATATATAAAAGTTAATTCCATATCAAAATTATGCAAATTTAGCTAATAATTTGATGTATTTTGTCCAAAACTTAATTTTCATGCTAGATTATTGAGACATTTAAGAGATAAAAAATTATTTTTTTCTTTATTTAGATTAAGTCTTAAATTTAAGCATTGAATAATATATTTAATAAGATAAATTATTGGTGTTGAGTATTTTGAAATAAAAATTTTTTTAATTAATTATCATGAATAAGAAGTAAAAGTAAAAAAAATTAGTTACATCTAAATATTTCATTTGTCAATCACAAATTTTATTTATTTTTATAAATTCAATTTGTTTGCGTGTTAAAAATTTTTAATCTTATTTTAAGTAAAGAAAATTGCTTAATCCTTTTATTTGTAGACATTATATTAAAAAATGATGGCTAATAAAATTAAAATATACAACCATATAAGTTAGTTTTATCAAAATGTAAGTTTAAAATTTAAAATATCATTGGAATAAATAAATTAATTTCATTTGTAATTAAATATTGATATTTTTTTACTCCTAAATTGAAAAAATTTTAATTTGTAAGAAAATTGAGAAGTAAATTAAATTTAAATTCAATTATCGAGATAAACAAAAAATAGTATTTATTTTATTGACAAAGAGCGAGAAAAACAATATGAGTTACCAAAAAAATTAGATAAACTATTTATATAAGTAAATATAAGTTATGAAATAAAAATTAAATCTTAAACAAACTCTTTTTTAGAAAGTTGAATATATTTATTATTGAATTTAAATTACATAATATAAAATAATTGAGATAAACCAAAAATAGTATTTTATTTAATTGGTGAAGAGTGAAAAAATAAATGATTAGCAAAAAAAAAAGTAGAAAACCTAATTATTATATATTAGAGTATTTAAGTTATGAAATAAAAACAAAATCCTAAATAACATCTTTTTAGTGAATTTAAATATATTTAATGTATTATTTGTAAATATATTAGTGATTAAATTTGTTTAAAGTACCTAAATTATGGAGAAGAGTGTTAAATAAATAAAATTTTGATAATTTATAAAGCTTTTTTAAAAACTTTGAACTACTTCTATAAAATAAAATAAATAATTTAGGAATATGAGAAAATAACTCATATTTTAGTTTCAAATAGTTAATTTTTATTTATTTTTAAACATTTATAGTTTTATAAGTATCTAAAGTTAATAACAAGTCTAATTCTACTGATAGAATTAATTATTCTATGATTTTTATATCGATCTCAAATTTCTATGATATATACCTCTATTTAAAATAAAATTTATTTTAATATATGATTAAATTATGGAAAAACATATCATAGACCATTTAAATATTATATTATATGATTAATTAAAAACGAATTGATTACATAAAAATTTCAAATTATTTTTTACTTAATGCAAATAAATTTTGACAAATATCTTCTATTTTTTATTAAATTAGTTATTTGGTAAATCTAATAATTGAGTATTTACTGATTATGATATTTTTAGTTACTGAGGGTTATAAATAAAATATTTATATGATAATTCTTTAAAAGAATATAAATTAAGTTGTAATAAATATATTTTTTTATTAATCTAATCATTTTCATGATTTTAAAATTTAGTAAGAAAATTTTTATTACTTGTGAAAAAAAAAAAATACATTTAATTTATGAAAAATATGAAATAATTCATTTTATAAATTTTATATTTGCTCATTTACACAAAAAATTTCTTATTTCACATTATGACTAAATATTTAAATTTACTATCCTTGAGAAGAAATTTTATTTATTTGATTGTAGAGTTTTATTCTCAACTCAACTTCTTTTGAAAAGTATAAATAAGGACAAAACTTCTCAAATGTTTAAAAGCCAAAAAAATAAAAACGCTTACTCAATAAAATTAAAGATATTATTTATAAAACATATATTTAAATATTTGACTTAAGTACTCAATATTATTAAAGTATTAAAGTTTTAGTTTATAGTAATTAAATTACTGTCTGTTTTTTTTAACTTATATTTGTTTATTTACTAAGAATAATTTGCAAATTAAAATAGATAATCAAATTTCGTTTTGAATTTAATTATTTTACAGCTTGTGTCTCTTTTTTTTAAGACATTAATTTTTTTGTTTTCTGTTTGCTTATTTTAATATAATAAATCTATATGCTTATCTATCTATCTATCTAGCTAGACTTAAAAACTAAAATAAAAAAATATTTAATAAGTCTTATAATTTGTTTTTTTGTACAATAAAAGGCCATTTATATATTTGCATATCAGGATATTCCTAGTATTCTTCTCTTTAATAAATAACTAACTAACTAACTTCGTTGTGTAAAATAATTGATTAATACAGTAGAAGGAACTCTTAAATAAATTTTTATTAGAAATCTTTAATTGAGAAAGAGTTAATTTAATTGTTAGTGAAAAATTGATTGGACTGCAGATATCAAATATGTGACATAGTTATACTAAAATGCAATATATATAAAGGAATTCAAAGTATGTACGAAAAAATAAGATAAATAAACAAATAGTGATTTTATTTCATGTATTATTAATTTATTTTATGGATAAATATTTGAGTTATCTCATTAGATTAACTTGTTTTATTCAGCATTGGGGTCTTATTTTCTAGTTAATTTTGATTATATTTCAAGTTTCTTCTTGATAAGGTCTTATTTCATTTGTTCTCTTCTGCCAATGAAGATTTTCCATAGGACAGCGCAGATAACAAGATAGCAGCAGAAAATGACTAAGTTAAAGATTTAACAACCTAAATAAAGGTCATGCTAGTTAGGACCACTGTTAGCACCCCATTCTGTGAAAATGTATAACAATAAGCAGATAATACCATAAGTGAGGCACATCATACCTATGATACCCATCCAATCTAAGATAGAGGTACGTTTAGCCATGTATTCGTTCATGGCCTCATCAGAGTTGAGATCTTTCTTTTCTTATTGTTGGGAAGACATCTTGGCGATTTACTTTGCTTAATATAATTTATATTTTTTATAATTTGTATTTTTTTAATTTAATATGTTAATTATTTTTTTTGGAAGACTTGATAACAAATTTAAAGAGTTAAAAACTATTCGGTTCAACCTCGCTTAATACCTACCTAGCTTCTTAACCAATATTTAAAGTCAGCAAATAATTAATTTATTTGATTAATTTTTTCTATCACTAATGAATGTAATTATAAAGAAGAAACAAAGCATTTTTTATTGCATTCTATCAAAGTAAAATTTTAGATCAAATGACACTACTAAAACTCCAGTTCTATTCTTTGGCAATTACTTATTGATCCATAGCTAGATTTTTTGCCAGAAAACGAAAGCAAAATAAAATGGAGAAAATTCAAACTCTTACAAACTCCACTCTAAAATACATCAATTTTTTTAAAAAAATAGCTAAATCTGATAGAAAAGCTTGAATCATATTTGAATAGTGATGTTTTTGTTCATTTTTAATTATTTTTGATTTGAAATTATAGATCTTCGAAAAATACTCCATTAATTTGAGATCAATCAAAAATAAATTCTGTATTTTGCTCTATTAATTACTTATAAATTTGTATTAATTTATTAAATATCATCTCAAGTAGCTCTTTTTAAAAATTTCTAAAAATTAAGTTATGTCTTATTTAAAAAATATGTGCAAATTCTTTTCAGTATTTGGTTTATTGCTAAATAAGTTAGTTCACTTCGCTTGAGATCTACAAATTTACTTGATTTTCTATAATTTACAATTTATTTTTTAAATACTAATTATTATTTGAGGAGAATTTAATTTTAGTAGAAAGTACTATAAATAGAAGAAGCATACAGTTATTTTCCCTATGCATAATTGCTATTAAATTGAGTATTTCCAGTCAATTAAAGAATTTAAAATTAGTTTCCTCTGATTAAATGAAAATCTATCTTTCCATATTTTTAAAAGTTTTATAAACAATATATTGAAATATATCTTTAATACAAAATAAATATTATTCCTCACATTTTTAAAAGTAAATTTTAATCTCAAAGAATAACTTCTCAATTTCAATTAAATTCTTCCTTTATTGAAAATTAAATTAAGCATCTGTCCTAATTATACTAATTATAGAACAATAGAAATTTAATTCCCTTAAAATTTGAAATTATTTATTTCAGATAAAATAATTTAATCAGCTATATAAATATTTTAATTCATTTAACTTAAATAAAATAAGACAAATGCTGTTAATGTGAATTATAATTTGTATGATTTTTGAAGAATTGTTTGTTTTTTTTAAGTAAAATTTTAGTGATAAATTTTATATCTTATCTAAAAAAATATTATCCATATAAATTATCTATTAGTTAGGGAAAAAATATACCTAATTAAAGTAAAATATATAAATGGAGTACATTCATTAATAATAATATTCGTCTTAGTTGGAGAATAAAAAAGAGTCTTAGAATTTTAGCTAAAAGTACATAGAGCAAGAATCATAATTAGGATATTTTCCCTTAAAAAAAGCTGATTTTGGGTCAGAAAATGGGCAACCTAATAAGATAAATAGTATGAGTCCTACAGATTAAAGTAACTTTTAGTAAAAAAACTAAAATTTTAGGTAAAGTAAAGTGAATCAAAATCAATAAGAAACATATGCGCAATCAATTAGAAAGAGAAATTTTATGCCTTATTAAAATCAATATAATGATGGTATTTAAAACGTTTTAAATGCAGAAAAAAGCAATAATAATATATAACTAGAGAGTAATAATTATTACAAAGATCACAGCATCTAAAAATTAAATTAATCTTTGGATGCCCGAAATCATACCAGTGACTATAATAATAGCTATTAAAGATAAAAAACTTTAGAATATTCAAGTAATTCTCCTGTGAAACTGCCATCTATAGTTTAACATTTATATAATTCTGTAAATTATAATAACAAAAACTAACCTGCAACTCGATATTCCTAAGATACACTAAAGGAAAGACACTAGCGTTAGAAAGAAATAAAATAAAGATTGTATTAAGTAATGGCTCCTTAAGAAAGTTTTTATGAACAATACAATGGATTTTATCACTAAAACGATTATTCTTTGAATGTTAATGATGATATAGTAAAAAAAAGGTTACTTTTAGAGAATTGTAACCAAGAGAATTAATTTAAAGATAATCAAACGTTTTCTAATTACATTTAGTAAAGTCTAAAAGAAGAATAAAAAGGCAATAATACACAACAAGGGATGTCATAAAATAAATCTTACTTGATGAATGACCACACTCCAATATTTATAAAGAGTGGTTTCTAAAGTGCTAGTAATAATTAGATTTAGGGTCTGGATTAAATTAGAGATGAAGGAGATTAAGTTTCAACAAGGTATTCTTAAATTAACGAAATGAATAAGTATAGTATAAGGAAGAGAGTAGGAGTTTCAATTGATAAAAAAGAAGGCTATTCAACTAATCTACCTTCCAGCATCACGAGTTCTAAAATTTCTTGTTTATAGAATAATCCAAGCTACAGCTTTATAGACCATGTTAACTCCTAATTGCTTTAGATAAAACTAAATTAATAGCAATATTAATAGTAGTAACAACAACAGTAATAGTAATAAACAAGTCCTAATAAAAATTAAAATTCTAATAATAGTTTTCAGATAAAAGAGCAAAATAATTAATTAAAAAAAGTAAGGAGCATCACATATGACGGAAAGAATAGTTCTCCTAAATTTTCTTAGAAAACTGACAATTAATTTGAATAAGACAGAAATATTTAGAATATTAAAGGGTATTTTCATTAAAAATATAACTAAAATACCACTGAGCCTGATGGAAAGTACTACCCTCGATACGACTACAGTGAATTTAGAATGCAATCTGATTAAGCTCATGACAAGCATTTTCATGATTAAAAGCCTTAACAACTATAGTTAAGATAAAGATCTTCACGTTCATTATTGCAGGATCCACAAATAAAAAAGAAAAGAGACTCTTACACCTTTTCTTTTCAAAATTCCTAAACTGAAAGGTTTCATGCTGCTTAACAACATAAGTAAAATTAGATAAATTCTATTGAAGCATTGTAAAACATAATCAGTGAAGCTGCAAATGGACCACCAATAAAAAAAAATAGCAGGAAAGCTTCAAGAGCATATGTAAGATAAGAGGAAGATAACGAAGATATAATTCTAGATAAAAACTTAATAGAAAATGAAAAAAATAATTAATTAGAATAGAACTCTTCAAAGAAGATAAATGCAGCTAGTAAAAGAAAAAGCAAGGATTTTATAGAGAACTATGATAATCATGAATTGAATAGAAATTAAAATTCTACAGAATAATAACCTCAATTTTATATGGATAACAGTAGTTATTTGAATAATGCACGAATATATTCAAAATAAAGTAACTAAAATTTACCTTAAAATTAAAATTAAGTAGAAAACCTAAAATATGATTTGAATTCTACGTTTAATCTTTAAAAAGAATTAGAGAAAGATGAAATATGAGAAGGCTATTTAAGTAGTTTGTAATATTTAGAATAATCCTAACAATAATTACAATTATTAAATATTATACTTTACACTCTTCACCACAAATTTAAAGCTCAGCTTACTTGATTATTATCTTGTTTATATTGTTGATTTTTTTCTCTTGCATTCGCAGAGTAATTTTTGATGTAAGAACATTAGTGAAAAATAAATGTAGTGAGTACCACTAGATGATATCATTGTAAGAAATAGATTTTTTAAAAATTAAAGTTAGTAAATAACTCATTTTTAATTTGTAAGACATTTCGAAGAAATTGTTTTTGAATAAATTTTTTATCAAAAACCTGATCTACTACTATCTTCAATAAAAAATTAATTAAGTTACAGCAGAAATCACACATTAAATCAAATATATTTTTCTTATGAAATATAAATTTATTATGTAAACTATAGTAAATACAATCTTCTAGTAGTCTATTCTTAAAATCAGAAGAAACCCTAATAAAAAGATTTTAAAAATACTAGGTTTATATTTTGATTTAAACATTTTTTTCTCGAAAATTTATAAACAAATTTTATTACTAGACTATGTTGTTGTATATTATGTTATGCTTGCACTTACTTAAAATTGTTAATTAATAGTAAAATCAATCTAGAGAATATCTCTAAAGACCGTAATTAAATAGTATAAATTTAATTAAAAAAAGCTTTACATAATTTCTAATTGGAATAGAAGAAAAGCCACTATAAATTAAAAACTTTAAATATCTTTAAAATGTTAATCCAAAATATTTATTTGTTTTGATTAAAATTTTTCTAAAATGAAGTCTATTTCCATTCATTTAGTGTTGGTATTAATTAATTTAATATAAATAATCAATTTTACCTTAAAATAAAACTAATGCTCTCTAATTTACTAACAATATCAACTGGAAATAGATAAATAGATAATAAAGGCTGCAAACTTAAAATTATCAAAATACTTTTTAAATTATAAATTATCAGTATTTATTGCATTTAATTATACCGATAATTAATGCAAAACGCATTATTTATTAATAAAATTTTTGCTGATAGCTACACACTCTACTTGACAAATACTAATTATAAATATTTTAGTCTACATAAATCAAATATTATAGTTTTTTTTTAGTTTTTCTAGACATTCATTCAATATCAACATCACAACATAAACAAATAGACAAACAAATATTAATGACATATGGCTTAGCACTTTTACTTCTTTTTCCATTAAATTAATTACAAAAGAGGCAAAATGATATTGAAATTTCATTTAAATTTCATATATTTTATCTATCTTAAGTAATTATGTTATTCACCATCAATTTTATTGGTTTTTGTAATTTATATTTTTAGATATTAACTGGTTGATTTCATTTGAATGAGCGGTAGATTGTGTGAAAATATTAAAATAGACTAATTCAGCACTTGAATGAGTATTCAATTTTAATTTTTTTAAATTGTATTAAATTAGTATAATTTTTTTGTAGCAGAGTGATTTCTGATAAATTCGATATAAGGCAATTAATACACCTATTTGATTGCATTTTGAGAAGAATCTTTTTTGTTATTTGTTTGATATCAAATTTACTAAAATTTTAAGTATAAATGTATTTATTTTTCAGTTTTATCTAAATAAATGCAAACTGAAATAAATATTATTTTTTTTATCCAAAGATTGTTACATTGTTTCTCTTTCTCAAAATCTTAACTTTTATTATATTATTTTTCTTTGCGAAGATACAATTAAATTAAATTTTTGAAATCAAAAGTGTTGAAGAATAGACAAAAAAATTAAACAACACATTGGATTTTATCATAAGTTGATTTCTAATTACAATTAATTTCAAAGAATATTTTCTTTATATTTTTTCACTGTTTTAATAATCAAATCCAAAGCGAAAACATAATTAAATATTCTTAAATAAATTACAATAAATTAACAAAAAATAAATACACTCAATCTCTCAAACAATAAACTAACAAACCTAATCCATTAAATTATTATTGATAAGAATGAATACATCAAACGAGCATAACAAATAATTGCAAGAAGATGAAACCTTTGTAGAAGAAAATATTGCTTTTAAATAAAGACAATAGCAACGTCAGCTTTTATTGCAAAAGGTTCAAGATTCTATGAATACTATAAAAAAATAGGAATACAGTGAATTTATTAAGTTAAAAGACTATGTCTTTGGATTATATTTATTCTTTGAAAATGATTGGTAAGGCTTCACTGAAGAAGCTGACTTAGAAATAGGCAATTGCTACAAATTTTGTATTAACAAACTAAATATATTCAAAAATATTCTCAGATCTTTCTTCGGCTATATGAAGAATAAAGGAGATGATATTGTAATAGAGTGCTTGGACTCTTTTCAAAAACCCATTTAAAAGGTTAAAAAACAGTTTATTCGTTTTTCTGAAAGGCATCCTGCTAACAATAAATCAATGTAGGTACTTTTTGAATACAGCAGATATGGACGCTAATTTGAATACTTCCTCAATTTTTATGCTGTTGATTGGTTAATTAAAAGTAAAGTTAAAGACGTTGTCCCTCACCTACTCTCTATATTTTTCCTCCTTCGCTGTTTCTAAACTCCTTAATTGAAGGATTTACTTAAGGTATACAAAAAAACAAAGAAAATTACATTACCTAGAAAAGTACGTAAATCTAAAACTGACTCGAAATTAATGATAAAAGAAGAAATTAAAAGCGAAGAGGCTACAAGCATGCAATAAATAGACTCCTATAATATCTCTATAGATTCTTATATTGGTACTGAAGAAAATAAAATTGTCAGTTATAATAATATAAATGAATCTCACTCAACTACCTCCTCTCATTCTACTAACTACTAAGAAAATATCTACTACCCTCTCTACCCTTAAAAACAATACTCTTTTGATAATAATTAATATTTCTCTTCTTATTAAAAAAATGAGCTTTAAGAAAACCTTGAATAAATTAATTAAAACGAAGAATTTCTATCTAGGTGTAATTCGTAATATTAGACCTAATTTAATCATAACAATATTGAAAATCATGCTGAAATTGATTATCTAAATAGCATGGTCGAATTTTGAATAGTTTTTTACAATTAAATTCAAGCATTTAACGACTTAAAGTATTTAAATTTCATAAATTCCGATATATACATTCATATTCTCATTCAAATTAACTTAATAACTAATTAACTAACTGTCTTCCATTTTTCTTTTTACTTACACTGTGATTCCATACTAATTAACAAATTCTCTCATAATAACTCATTGAATAATTTTACTAACTTTTATGAAATATTTATGTACAAGATATAGTTATCACTATTTAAAACACAGTACTCTTTTTAAATACTAATTATTTGTAATTTTATTATATTTGGAAATAATACCTCCTTATCAAATATATAATTGCTATTAAGATTGAAATAAATAGATTTTATTCTTTATAAAAGTAAGCTGTTAAAGCATATATCAAATATTCAAAAACGAAGCTTTATCATTAATTCTTTCTAAAATTTTATTTATTATATTATTATGATAAATTTGATATTTCTTAACACTTTATGTTGTATGAAATCAATTCTTAACTATTATGAGTTTTTTAAGTATTCTATCTTTTAAACTGAAATGATTAAAATATTGTAAATGCTTTTACGATTATTGATTAACTAACAGTTTTAGCAAGATTACTTAATGATGATTATAATGAAAAAATATATATCTCTAAATTCAAATATATGTTATAAAATGATTTTGACTACAACAAAAAAATTATTTAAATTATTTACAGTATAATTTTATTTTCAAAACAAAATACAAAAAAATTCAAATAAGAATTATATTTAATAGTAATTTTATTGAATTGCATTCGAATTTAATTAACTTGGTGTAAAAGGTTTCAAAAGCTACCTATATTTTTTATTGAAAGAAAAGCAAAGCAGGATTAAACAACTTTTAATGGAGAATATAAAATAAATAAATATCATAACTTTTTAATTAAGACTTTTAGATAATTTAATTACTTTTTTTTAAATGTTAAATTGCTAAATTCGCATTTTTCAATATTATTTTTTTCAAACTACTAATTAAACAAATCACAAAAATTTCTAATCAAAAATAACACTAAATAAATAAAGGATATTCATCGTGATATATCTATCTATATTTGATAATTATTTTTTATACAACTTACTAAATAAATTTTTGCAATTAAATTTATTTTTACATAGTAATTTAACAATTTTTGAACTGTTTCTAGACTCTCATCCGAAATGATTTCTGAATATTTTTTATTTATTGAAAAGCATTTAGATGACAAATTTAGCAAGTTTATATATTTTTTAAACAAATTATCTGTAATTAATTTGATATGTGTCATTTATAAACTGTATTTTTTATTTTTAGCTACTTCGATCTTTTTTTCATGATTATTACTCAGATGTGTTTAGGCTGTTTTAGATTTTAGCTGAATTCGCTTGAGTTTTTGCTTTATTCTATATTTAATATTTTTTTATGTGTTTATTATTTAAAAAATAAAAGAACTCTTAAAATAATCGAAATTTAAAATGCTTGTAACTATTAGAATTAAAATTTTTTATCTTGTTTACCTTCTCTGAAACATTAGTTTTTTTTTTGTGCTCATGGAATGTCTTTTTGCGGTCAGCCATTGTTTTTCTCATAATGAGCCTATTGCGATCTTAGTTTCTCATAATTTTGTTACATTACAAGACTACTAACTTGTAATTGTAGTTTGGAAAATATACTTTAAAGGCTTTCATAGCATCGAAAGGATGCTTGTCAAAAAAGCAGGTTGAATCTAAAAAATTATCAAATCCATTCAATTAATGTTTATTTAACTCATAAATTAGCTTATTCATCTTAAATATATCTTAGTCATCAAGATTCTTTAAATTAACTTGAGATACATTTTTTATATTGTTACTTGATGTTGATGGCAAGTCTAAATGAATCAAACTTGGAAAATTTAAATTATTATTTTAAATTTATGGTATCGACTACTAAGCTTTTTGAATCATTTAATTAAACTGCTAAATGTTATTGTTAATTTTCATTTATTCTTATATCATTTAAATGCTATTCTTTAAGATTTCTGAGTTGCTTTAATCTTACTTTTAAAGCAAATCAATATTAGGTTGCTTATTTTAAACCAGTGCTTAAACGAAATTCTTTATTGATTGTCTTGGAGATAGCATTAAATCTGCAGTTTTTCCTTGCTTTTTAAGTTTTTCTTCTTTTGTTCTTTGTTAATCAGTTTTATTTTTTCGTAATAATAATTTTTTTTGGATTTTGACTAGATTATGAAAATCTAATTCTGCTGATTTGACAGATTTTTCTTACTTTTCATTCAAACTAATTGAATTTATATCTATAGGATTCTTAAATGAATTCTGTGAGATAAAATTTCCAATTATTGATTAAGAATTATTTTTAGAGTTAGTTTAAGATTATTTTCTGACGTTTGTACTTGAAGCAGCATCAGTATTTTCTTATCCTTATTTTTTTGTGTTATCTAAATCTTATAAAGTAGATTCGTTAAATTTTTGTTTAAATTCACTGGTCATCAATATGTTAGGATTCAATTAATGATTTGAAGAATTATTTGATAAATAATCCTCTTCAGCAAAGTGCTACTAATGCTTATTGCAAACTATATTATTTATTGATATTGTCTATATTGATGTGCTGGATGCTTTTTTATCCTCATTAGGATCTTTCAATTATTCTAGATCTAAATCTGATTTTGGGGAAATGTCAAAATGAAATTTTACTTAATCGGTTGCAAAAGCTACTATTTTAGGAGTCTTTGCCTTAATTTCATTATTTAATTGTAACTAATCTAGCTTTTCTTAATTGATTTAATGATTTTATTTATTTAACTTATTATATTTAGACGATTCAGATTTCTTTTAGTTCTCATTTATAACTTGGCTATCACCTTACATTTCTTCTTCGTAAATATTTTCAGAAATGTTTTGCAATTGTTTTTCTAAATTTTTGGAGCTAAAATTAGATGCCTTTTTAAGAATTTTTAGATTGGTACTTTTTGCTTAATATTGAAAACTACTATTTTATCCTTAAATTACTTACACATTTGTTTCTTCTTTGTCTTAAATATTATCTAGAGGCGTTTTACTTTATCCTACTCCTTCCTCTTCAAACTCATCATCACAAACTTCATTTAAGTACTAATCAGAGTCGTTTGTTATATCTACATAAGTGCTAGCATCTAAGTAGCCAATGTTCTCAACTATAAATCGTTCTACTTCAATTACTATAGTATTACTCTCTAATAGAGTTTTATGTTTTTTTCTCTTTAGCTTTCTTTTGAATTAACCCCGAATAATCTCATTATTTTTGTTATATATTTTGATAACCCTTATTTAGTGAGGTGAGTAAAATAAAATAGGACACTATTAAACTAAATGAGCTGAACTCATACAACTAATACAATTTTGATGGAGCATATAATAGTTAGAATTAAATACGAAGTTATCTTTGATAAAGCTGAAAACTTCTTTGTCATGAGGAAATTCATCTAAAGTATGTCTAAACTCTTTTAGTTAAAGATACTAAATTCTTGAAACCCCTAAGCTCCTTACATTATAAAGAGAAAATTTTTTATTAGCAAAAAATTCAGTTGCTCCGAAATGATCTCCTTTTTTTAATTTTTTGAAAGGTTTTATACAACTATGTGTTAATTTGTTAATATCTTAGCTCGTATCCATAAATATTTCAACTTCTCCACTAGCCACTATGAATAAACATTCTTCTTCTAATTCTCCTCTTTTTATAACTAGCTCGTCTGGTCCGAAGCTTGTCTCTTTCATAGAAAGAGCTAATTTCTAAATAAAAGCTGCTGAGAAATTTTATTTTAAATATGGAATACTCATCAGAGACTTTACATAAATTTCTTTAAATATTCCCTCCCTTAAGTATTTAGATAGTTAATTTATGCTTTACAGCTAATTTGAATAGATGCTTCCTTCTTTATTCACATATTCTAAATATTTTCTGGCCTAAATCTGTAAACTTTAGGAGACTTCCATATGGTTAAGGTATCTAAAGAATTTACATATATAAAGTTGATTAAAAATCTTGATAAAAACGTAAAAATTAATTAACTTCATAATTAGTCATTTAAAATTTTTAAAATAAATTATCTGAAGTGTTTATTATTGAAAATTAATTAAATTTTTTATTCATTTAAAATTTAAAACAAAAAACTCTCTAATTATTGCCAAATAGTAAATTGAGTTTTTTATTTCCAAATTAATGAGCAAAATTTAATGAAATTTGAAAATCAGAGGTTTAAATGATTTAACATTATAATCAATGACTTGAAAAAAACAATTAATTAAAATAATTTATTTATTTACCTATTTAACTCTTTTAATCTAACTTTGAATTTCTCCTCTTTTTTATTTGCCTCCCTGAGGATTCCTCCAATTTAACTTAGGACAAATCCAAAGTATCCGCTTGCTATAAATCCAAAGAACAAAACACATGTCATCTCGATTTCTGTCTAGGGTACATAATCACCAAAACCTATAGTTCCAATTAAAATGACAGAAAAGTACAGACTAACAATATATTTAGAAAACAGCCCGTCTGAAACGGGATTTGCTTATAAATCAGAATAATGATCTACCCAGTTATTCATATTATTTTCTTTTTCAAGTCTTGCAATTAAATAGAAAGTACAAGCAAAAAAATGACACATCAAGAAAGTTTAGAAAAATAGAATTACAAGCTAAATGAAAATTTATGTTTTTTCTTGCATGTGAAACTACTCCTTAAATTTATACATAATTTCTTTTAAGCTTTTTATTTTGACAAGGAAAAATATAGTTTAATATTTAGAAAAGATAAACAGAGTTTCATACAGGCAGAGCAGAGCTAGCAGATCGAATATAAAAAATTCAAAAATATACCTCTTAAAAATCTTTTTTTTTTATATAACTATATTTCCTTTATCATAGAAGGCTGTAAAAAAGTTAATAACAATCTAAAAGAATAAAAAGAGTCTCATAATGTTATACATCTCTTACGAAATTATGTATACTATCTTATAATCAAAAGACAATTCAAAAGGAACAGTAACCAAAAAAAATAAAATTAAAAGACCATGAATGAAATCTGTAAAATTAGATATTTTTGAGTAGGGCATAATGACTGGAATTTTCTTAGATATGTGATCAAGATATCTGAAACATTTATTTTTAAATTGAGTGTATGGATTTATAATAAATTTCAAGCTCTTTTTCATCATTAAACTCATAATCCTTATCTTCCTCAAAAATTTTATATTGCTTCTCACTACTTTTGCAAATTTTTTATTTTTTTATCCTAACCCTTCAGTAAATTACTTTGCGCCCTTATCAGCTATAGCATTTATTTGATGTTCTTTCAATAGGTAGGGTTTCCTAAAAATTAGTATTTTCTTTAATGTGTATATAAACCTATTTACATATCTAATAATTTGAAAAAAACCTTTCTTCCAAACTATTTTATGGTCATATTTTAACTAAGGTATAAAATTTGATTTTCCATGAATTGAAACTCTGAAATTGTATTCTTATCTTCTCTCCAAGAATTTATATTCTTCATCTAAGGTCATGGTCTTCTTAGCATGGCCTGCTTGATTTATTCGTCGAGAATTAGAAGTCTTTTAAGGATTTAAATCATCTAAAGCTAATTTACTTTGATTAGTTTTTGTTTCGTTCAATTTAATAGCTTGTACTTGTTGCTACTTGCTATTTGTTAATTAAGTATTTTAGAATATTCCATTTGCAATAATTAAGCTTTAGCCTTGAGAAGATTCCAGTGACTCTCTATAATTACTATTATTATTGTTGTTATTATTTGAGTTTAAATAATTATTCAGTCCTCCCATTATAACTGTACTATCATCAATTAGAGATATTTCCATCGCTTCCTTATCAAAACTTTTATTTCTTTTCCCATTTAGAATACTCTGCTATTGTATTTATAGTTCTGTGCTTTGCTTTCTTAAAGATATTTACTGTTTTGAGTCTTCTTTACTGATTTCCATTTTATTATTAAAAAAAGTATTATAACTATTATCAGGAGTTTATTTGATCGCATCGTTTGCATCTAAGTTTATCTGCTAGATATTACTAGCAGGCTAATTATTAGAGTTTCTCTTCTTTTAATTCATTAGGCTAGCTAGCAGTTGTATTCAAAATGTAATAAAAACTATTTTAGTGTAATTATTAATAGTCTGCTTAAATGTTCTTTAATTTATATATCTCTACTTATTTATTAATGCTTTTGATGATTATAGCCAACTAAATAAATAAAATAAAAGTAGAAGTGCGCTAAATAACACTAAAATTATTTATCAAGTGAATAAATAATATTACCCTCATATGAGTAATATTAGAAATTTAGAATTAAAATTATATTTACACAATAAGAATGTATATTAAATTTTAATCTGTATTGTAAATTATTTTAAAATCAACATAACTAACTATTTTTAATGTTTTTTCATTATTTTAACAAACAAATTTAATTTTAATTTAAGTTTGATTAGACCGAATTGATATTGCATAGTAGTTAAAATTTTGTTTCATTTGGGATTTACTAAATTCCAAAAATACACTTAAATATTTTTCTCATCTTTCATTTTATAACCTTTAAAATTAGAAAAATTACAAAGAGTTATATCAATTTAAAACTAATTTGTGTCTTTTAATTTATTATTCATGAAGATAAGGAGGGGTGAAAAATTAATTATTAATTGTTTATTTATAAATTTTATGTATTTTCTAGTTTTATTAAATTTTAGAAGCCAAAATTTAATCTAAGTTTTGTGATTTATTAGCATGACTGTTATAAAAGCTTGCTTTTTTATACATCTAATATAAATTACATTAAGGTACTCTTTTTACAGACTATGAACTAGAAAAATAATATTCCTACTTAAAGTTATTGTTACGCTGTTATATATTTTTATTATTATTTGTTTGTGATTTAAAACTTAATGCTATATATTTATTGCTGGGTTAAAAATGTATAAAAAAATCATTTTCAAAATCCTTTGATCTAAATTAAAATTGCTGGAAATATTGATGTTTTTTTACAAGTCAGTTAAATCAATTTATTGTAACTAATAAATAGATCAAAATATTTTTTTAATTTTAGCAGTCTACCTAGCGAGAAAGTAAATTCATTTATAAGAATGATAATTAGTTGTAAAAAATGAAAAATAAATAAATAAATCTTTAACATTATTTAATACTAATGAAACTATTAAGTCTGATAATAAATAAAATGCTTCAACGAATAAAGCATGATAAAAAAAATTGTAATATTTTAGCAATTACTCTCAAATATGATTATAAACTAATTAAATTCTAATCAATAATTTATAATCAATTACACTAAATAGCCAATCCCAAGATTTTTACATTTTCCTATTAAAATTAGTAGAAGCAACACTTAAATTAATATTTAAATTTTTTAAGATTTTATAATTCCGAAAATCTAATATCTACCTAAATCATCAGAATTATCACTTTTTATATAATTTTAACATTAAATATTATTTAGAATAATATTAAAAGTTAGTGGCAGCAAATTAATCAGAATTTAAAATTTTATTTTTCCTTTATTTCTAATATTTTTATAGTTAATTAAGATTATTGAAATAAATTATTTTCAATATACATCAAATTTTAATATTTTATTATGAAATGATTTCTATTAATTGCTTATAAGATGAATTAAGATTTCATTTTCAAAATTAATTGATTTTTTATTTATTGGATTGTAAAATTAAGATGGAAGGAATCAACAGTTTAATTTTCATAATTTAAGTATGCCTTATTTTTGTGAAACAATTTCTTATTTAAAAATTAATTATAAACTTATATTATCTATTTTTGCTTAATTAATAATTATTTTTCTTAAAAAGCAAATAAAATAAAAAACTCCCCCACCGGGACTTGAACCCGGGTCTCAAGGGTGAGAACCTTGTATCCTAACCAGCTAGACTATGAGGGATTTATGAAATTAGATAATAAATTAAAGTGATAGCTAATAAAGTAAATATAGAAGCTATGTGAATAGGAATAAAAAGCGCTCGATGTAGGGATCGAACCTACGACCTTGCGGTTAACAGCCGCATGCTCTAACCAGCTGAGCTAATCGAGCGATTCAATATAATATTTCAAAATAAAAACTTAGATACTCATTCATATCAAAATTTTCAATCAAAAAATATTTTATTAAAAAGCGCTCGATGTAGGGATCGAACCTACGACCTTGCGGTTAACAGCCGCATGCTCTAACCAGCTGAGCTAATCGAGCTAATTAGAATTAAATAATAAAATTTGAATTAATTTAAAACAAAAATTTGTATTTATATATTTAACCTACTTCAATATTTAATGGAACAGAGTAAAAAAGTTAAAACTAGAAAAAAATTAACAAAGTAAAAATAAAATTTTGACTGAAATTGGCTGTTAAACTCAATACAACTATTAACTTTATCTTTGAAAAATCAATGTATTTGTTAGATTTTAAATTATATTAAATTTATTATTAAAAAAATAATTTACATATTTTAAATATTTATTTTAAAGAAATGAGATTAAATGAAATATTTTTATTTTATCATTAATAAATATTTGATTTTTAACTTAGCTAGTTTTAATAAAAAATAAATAAAATGACTTAAAGATAGATAAATATAAGCATATAGAATACAAACTTTTATAAAAAAATAATTTTCTCAAATCAAATAGAGTTTTACTTAAATTTCAATTAGATATTTTATATTGAAAAATAATTAACCACTAAAAAACTTATGATTACAGATTAAATTTATATTTAATTTACAAATTTTTTGATGTTACTATAATTTTTTACAGACAAAAATAATGAAATTTTCGATTAAATTTCATAGAAATTATCTTGAATATTTATTAATTTTTATTTAAATTAATTTTAACAACTTTAAAAATTTTTATAAATCAAAAAGGAAACTGAAAATTTAGAAAATGACAGTAGTATATATTAGATAAATAGAAAATAAAGACAACATATTCTTTATAAAGTTAGATAGTATATAATATGAAATAATCATTAACACAATATTTTTTTTAGAGAAAATATTTACAATTTATTAGCTATTATTTAATCATTTCACTTATCAAATATAAAATAGTTCATAGAACCTAGCCTATTATATCAAGGTATTTGCATGCATGATTGATTTTTGCATGAAATTATTCTGAAAAAATTCTAAAAAATATTTTAAATTGAAAATCTGCAAATTTTAAGTTAAAAGGTTATTGCATAGATATCCAATAATAGTTTATTAAAATAAAAATATAAATACTTTAAAATTTAGCTTTTCATGTAGGTGAAGATAAGTAGAATTCAATTCATTTTTTGATACCTTTAGATCAGTATAATTATAATGTTCATTATTTGTAAAAAACTTGAGCGATCTACACATAATCTACAGCAAATTTAAAAAAAATAATAAATAAAATACAAAATTCTTAATTATTAAAGCATTTATCATATTTTTAGCTCAATATTTATAGTTTTTGTACTTAATATCTTCATACAAACAACTTCAAACTCTATTTAAGCTCAAATATGATCATTATAATTATCACAAAAAGTTTATTTTTAAGAAAGAATACATAACAAAAATGAAACAAAATTCTTTCACCAATAAATCTTTCAAAAGATATTTAACAACAGTATTGTCTATTAGCTCATTTCATTTTACAATTTTTACGAGATGTTTCAATTTTAAATCTCCATCATAAACTCTACTCATAAAAAGTGAAAAGAAATATTAAATTTATGATTTGCGAGTTTTAACTAAAAGAATTAAGTAATTTTAAGTATATTAGGTAATTGAATTAAAATATTTTATGGAAATGATAATATCAAGTTAAATACTTATTAACTAGATAAAAAATATTTCAGAATAAGTTTTAGTTTAAGTAAAAAAGAATAAAAGAGAATATTCACACAAGTAAAAGAAATATTAACTGCTGTATAAAATAATTCGAAACACCTGCTTGTAAGGCTAAAAGCTACTTATATTTACATAAACTTTCTTTTACATTTAATTTTGTGGAAAGCTCAGCTCTTAATTTGAACAAATTAATAAAAACTGACAAATTACTTTGAATTTAAAAAAAGTAAATTATTTATTAAAGTTAAATTTACTTAATTTCCACTAGTTTATTTGTAATAAAAAAATGTAATTTATTTATTGATTTCTCCTTATTAATACACTCTTTTCGTTTTAAAAACAAAACTGAGTATACTTTGTTCGTTTGTAAAAAATAAATTATATTTTTTTAACAAAAAGTATTAAATTCATTTTATTTCAATCTATACTTGCTTTTCTTTGATTTTTATAATATTTTTGCCAAATATTTATAAATTCATTTAAATATGACTTTTGAAAATTAATTACACATTTTTATTACTAAATTTCTTTTTAATTAATTAAAAATATCATTCAATATTTTTATTTACTTGAAATTGGAAATTTATTTTATTGCATTTCGGTTTCAATTATTCTCTTTTAATTCTGTGATAGTGATAAAATTATTTTTTGGAGAAATCATCTTTTGAGAATATAGTAAACTTGTATTTTATTATTTGATTTCAAATTATTGATTTCTAGACTTGTTTTGATAAAATTTTAGCGATTATTACTTACTATTTCTATCTATATAAATTAATAAAAATAACAAATAATATGCTTCAAGTAATTATGGATGTTTTCATTAGATGATGCAAAAAAAAGGGTAAAAAAAATAGAGCTAAAGAATTTTTTTCTTCTATTTTTTTTATGTAAGAGTTAATAATATTATATCAGAAACATAAGAATTAGAGTAAAAAATTATAATTTCACTCACAGTTTCGAAGAGCTATTAGAAAGAAAAAGAAATCAAAACAAAGTTACATTCAAATTGATAGGTAAATTAATAATCAATAATTAAGCTTATATCATAATATTAAATTTGATTTAATTTTTGTTTGTATAATGATGACTTTCATGCATATTTTTTTAATATTTGATCCCAATTATATTAATATTACTGTAAAATATTATTAAAGCCAAGCAGCATTCATTCATCTTTTTTTAAGTAAATTTTATAACTGAATATATTTAAATTTCATCAAAGGAGTTAGATTTCCTATGCTACCATTCTGAAATGCTATTGTTTGTCTTCATTCTGCTTAGATTTAAAGCTGAGTAAACATATACCCCAGATATACTTTAAATGAAAGTTTCTATGCTAATTCAATGTATAGCTTTTAATTTCAAATCTTTGCGTAAATGTCCAGATTAATTTGAAAAATTAAATACGTCAATAGAATTTCACATTAAATTAATTAAAAATCAACAGAGTAGTGCATTTAATATTAATAAGTTGCATGTGCTTGCTACTAATAACATTAATTGTTGAGCTGTATTAATTGGTCAGCCAAGAAATTAAAAATTTTGATAATCATTTAATAAAATAAAAAATTAGACTTTTACAAGATCTAAGAAAAATTAAAAAGAAGTAAAGTACAAACTAATATCTTTTTAAGTTCTATTCATAGGTTTAAAAGCACTAAGAAAGTAAGTAAGTAAATAAATAATAGAAATAGTTTATACTGAAAGCTAAATTAAAATGATTGAGTTCAACAAAGAATGTCTGATGGACATCCTTAAAAATCAAGATTACCACTTTTATATGGTCATTCCTTTGATTTTCATTGGACTTTACGCACTTTATGTTAAAAAATTCAAATACTACAATCCTATTGAAAAACAAGAATGGGATGACAGGCGCTCTAATGCCAAGAGAGGAAACCCACCTCCAAGCTATCCTAATGGTTGGTTCAGAGTTTGTCACAAAAATGAACTCTAAATTGGTCAATCTAAGTTCTTCAAGCTTAATGGTCGTCATATTGCAGTATTCCGTGGTGAAGATGGTATCCCTTATGCTTTACATGCTTATTGCTCTCATATGGGTGCAAATCTCGGTATGGGAGGTAAAGTTAAATGGAATTCCTGCATTGAATGCCCCTTCCATGGTTGGTCTTTCGATGGAAAATCAGGTAAATGCGTTAACTCTGAACATTTAGATGAAAAGCAATGCTCCCACCACACCTATCACGATATTAAGAAAATGGCCAAGGGTTCAGATGGCAAATACATTAAAACATGTCAATCTGGTTCTCCTTCATAAATCTAAAAATTCCACGTCCGCTAACAAAACAATTTAATTTATGTTTGGTTCCATGCTAAGAATGTTGACCCTTACTATGAACCTTTTGAAATTAATGAAATTCCTTATCTTGAGGATAGAGGTGAAACTGCTGACTACGTCAATTGCTAAATCCAAGAAATCCCTGAAAACGGAGCTGACTTTAAGCACTTTGAATACGTTCACTACGCTTGGATCGAAATACTTTTCCCATGGATTAAGTTCAAGTGGGTTCCCAAGGATCGTAAGCCAACTGATAAGGACTTTGATGAAGTAATGAGAAATCACCCCAACAAAAAGGTTCAAGCCTTTTCAAACAAGCTCTTCGATAAGTACACTAATGAATAAAATAAAACCCACATTAACAACCTCGTTTTGGATGCCTATCTTGTCTTCTTTGATAAATTTGAGTTCTACATCTAAACTGCAACAGTCTTCTAATTAGGTTCTGGTACAGTATTTTTATTCTTGAAGTTCCCCTTATGGGAAGCCGTTGTCGTCTAGAGTGTTACTCCTGTTGGAAAGTTCAATTAACTTGTCCACCACAAGATGTACACTTCCTGGTGGTTACCTTACTTTGTCTCTGCCTACCTCTTAGCTGGTTTTAGAAAGTAATTCATTTCAGATAAAGTTGTCTGGAATAACAAAATTTTTGCTGACAAGCTTACATACAATCCTAAAGCCGTATTTGATGAGAGACTCCTCAACTGGAGAGAGTGGTATTCTCAATACTATGAAGGTTGCGATGAATTCGAAAAGAGCTAAGAAGCTTTTGAGTGGTGATTTAGATGTAACATCAATCAAGTTGTTGTATTTAACTTCACTGAATGTTAGTTTAAATATATAAATTAATTTAATCCATAAAGGGTATAAAATATTTTTCAAATATAATCTATGTAAAATAGATTTCTTTTTAAAGTAATAAAAATTTCATAAATACATGTTGTAATTTAATAGTTGTTAGTTTGTTAGAAAGATAGTTAGTTACATACAAAATTTTTTTCTTCAAATCAAAAATATTAGATTTGTATGCGAATAATGCAAACCAATTAATAATTTAATTTACATTCTGAATTCAATAAATACCATGAGTGATCAATCAAATTTTTGTAATAAAACTAATAAATTCTAAGTTTTCAAAATGTAAAATAAAAAATGTTAAAATTAAAGTGAATAAATCTTGATAAAAAAGAAAATTTCTAGATAAAATGCAAATGAGTATTACCAAATTATACAATAAGAGCAGATAGATAAAGTAAAAATACTTAGTTAAATACTTGTTTTCAATAAAAATTATCTAAAAAATTAACTCAAAATAAATACTTGATGATTATACTTTGCATTTAATTTTATACATTAATTTTAACATATTAATAAATTAATCATTAATTTCATATAAATAATATATTTATTAATTTATATCCGTTTGTAATAGAGATCAAATTATTTATTAATTAAGCCTACTAACATTTGTCTATAAATCTCTACATTTAAAGTTAATAATGATTGGTACATGGTCTTATTTACAATTTGCAAATCTAAATCTGAAAAAGAATTTGCTCTGCTTTTTAAAACCATAATTCCAATCCTATTGATTTAAAAACTAGTCAACCCAAAAATGTAGTTCATTCTACTATTTTTAAGGATGCAACTTCACTTTTTTTCTTAAGAAATTTCTGCTTATTATACACACTATTTTATTTTTTGTGCTATTTCCTAATAATTTAAAGAAGAATAATGCAAGTTGGTATAAAAAATATTCAATTTACATCACAGCCTTAAGATGTATTTTATGTTTCTTAATCTTTTTCTTAGTATTTGCAACTTAAATATTACTTTAAACTTAAGTTGCAACTTAATGATGCTATTATTTGTTTTTCTTTTATTTACTCTTGACTCATCTAAGGATAAATTGATTAAAAAAGTTAGTTTATCAAGCTATTTTCGATAATTTATTTCTATTTTATTTCATTTTGTTAGTCAGAAGTCATCGCTTTATAGAAATACTTGACTTTCTACTAAAGTTTGAAAATATTTGGCACACAGTTGTCACACATCTTAATTTTTTAAGTAAATTAATTTGATGATAAAAATATAATAATTGAATCTTTTAATTATTATATATAATATTTTAAATTTCTTGAAAATTCTAGAATTAAAACAATTATTTGATAGCAAAAATTATTTTTGATTATAATAATGTCTAAAAATTCAAGGCTATAGAAAAACTCATGGATTTGACATTTTAAAATTTTTAATTTTTACATCATAGTATTGTCTAACAAATTGATTTTTCTAATCGAGGTCAGGAACCTCTTACCATAAAAAATTCAATCTAATATATCTTAAATATTATATTAAAATTTTGAATTAATTTGACAAAATATATTCTTTTTTAAAAATATATTTTTTAATACTTTTCATAAATTACTAGAAACTTTTAGATATGGATTAATCAAAGGAATTCCCGATTAATGTAGCTTATATGCATGGCAGCGATAGAGGTCATAATTGTGGATATTGCAAAAATAAAACAGGTAGCCATTTTGTAGTATCTTTTGAACCATTCTGAAGATATTTATTTATTTAAAAAGGAAGCTTTACATATGGATTTGATACAACACAAATGAAGGCTGAAGTTTATAAAAGCTTAATGGATTGCGGATGGAGAAGATGTGGATCATATTTTTATAAGCCAGATTTGTTTAAAAGTTGTTGCAAATCATACACAATAAGGATGAATGCTAATTAGTTTTAGATAAAAAAATCATAGAAAAAAGTTATGAAAAAATGGAATAAATTTATTTACTCTAAAGACTCTAAATCTAGCGATAATAAGATGTAAGAAGAGATAAAGAGCAAATCAAAAGGTCAAGAAAATGATAATAAAATGAATAAAAGCTGTGAAAAAATACAAAAAATAGTAAACTATTCTGTTTAAAACGAGCAGTAAGTGGAATTAAGAGAATAAATGATCAGCTTAGCTTAGGGATGTGAAGTCTCAAAAAGTTTGATAATCAAAGAATTGAACAATCCCTAAATTCAAATTGCTCAAGTTTCATTTATTAAAAAAGAGATACTTGATGTATTTAAAATTTTACCATCCAAGTGTCCAAAAAAGGGAATTTATTTCACAAATTACTTTATGCTATTTTTTGCAAAAAATAAAGAAGCTTTATAGGGTACAAAACCTAACTTTTTTATAGAAAGCTGCCAGGAAGTATTGAAGCCTCTTTTCGAGAGATTTATCAAAGATTTTCTTTATGAGATAGATTTGAATGGTTAAGTTAACTTTTTTGAAAGAAATCCCTCTTAAGAAAAGAATCAAGATAAGACTTAGTAGCAAGCAGAGGAAAAAAATTAGAATAGTATCGAAAAATCTGAAGAAAAACTTGAAGCAGACTCTAAAGGAGATTAATAAAATGCAACTAATTCAAATAATAAAATGCAACCAGAAAGCTAGGCAGAAAACAAAATGGAAATTGAAAATAAAAGTCTTAATACATCTTTTAGTAAAGGAATTGCTGTAAAAGCTATTGAATTTATTAAAAAAGGAAAGCAAAATAACAAAAATGAAGAATCTTTCAAAGAAGACAAGGATAAAAAAGAATAAGAAGAAGGAGAAGATGGATTTGATAAATTCCATTGGGACACTGACAAGTTCACTTCAACAGAAATTAAAAAGGGAAGATTAACAATTAAGGTTCAGCTTGCAAAGTGCGATTAATAAAATTTCAGTATGTACCAAAAATATTGCAATGAAATTCATGAAAAAGCAAAAGAGTCTATAGACGGATTCAAAGGATTCTTGTGTGAAAAAACTATTTCTTTTAATATGAAGACCTCAGAAATTAGTAAAGATCAAAAGCTAATGATGGGTTGTTTTCACATGAATTATTTTTTGGATAACGAGTTTATTGCAGTTGGTGTTGTTGATCTGTTCGAAGATAACTTATCATCTGTTTACTTCTACTATGATCCAAAGTATCAAAATTATTCTCTTGGCGTTGTGGGAGCTATTTATGAAATAGAATACATTCAACAGATGAGCAAGTTTTTCCCTAAATTTTAGTATTACTACTTGGGATTTTATATCTAAGACTGCTAAAAGATGGTATACAAAGGTGATTATGGTCCAGCTGAGCTTTTATGTCCTCGTACCTACAAATGGTATCCACTTGATGAAAAAACAAGAAAATTCATTGAATCTAAGCCAAAAGACCCCTCTTTAGCCCCACCTTAAGATCAGATTGATGCAAAGATGTCACATACAACAAATATTAAAACATTATAAAAATTTGTTGAAGAAAAAACAAGAACTGCCCTCTAAGGACAAATAATTCCAAGCAAACAATTCTTTTCTTTTTTTAACTAAGCTCTTAAAAATACATTTTTTGCTATCGCTTCAGTCATAGATTAAAATTTATATCCAACTCTTTTGTTTGACTTTACTTAAAAATGAAAGAGAGTCATTTATTATCTTTCTTATTTATGTATAAGTAATATTTAAAAAAGAGAATAATCGTTTTCTTGATATGTTCAGCTACTTACTCACTACTCACTTATATATTTGGTTTTAAATAAAAAATTACATTTTTTTATTAAATAAAGATTTTATTTGTAATTCTCATTCTATTGAAATATTTTATTGTTATTTACCTAGTTAGCAATCATATTAGAATAGTTAATATTAAAATCATAAAGTGTCTAAAATTGAATATAATTTATTTCATAAATACATTTTCTTCATTTCTCTCTGTGAACAAACTCCTTTGAAATAGAAGCAAAAGATTTTTAATAAATTTGATTGAATAAAAAAAATTAATTAATTAATTTATTTATTAATTCAAAGGATTTGCTAACTAAATTTAAACTTCTTTCTAAAGATAACTTAATTCATTTTAGTCCTTCAATAAAAAGGCTCGCTCTTTTTTATTTTAAATGCGTTTCACTTCCATTTTACTGGAATGTAAATAAATAAATTTTGTATTACCAATTTAAAAAAACTAAAATGTATTCCTAATTATAACAATTTGATTAAAAGATATTTATCTGAATTTAATTAAACAAACCCAAGTTTAACTAACTCTTGAATATGCCAAACAATAAGAAAATAAAAAAATTAGATATCTTTTTTTATGTTAATTAACTCATCTTAAAAATAGAATTATTTTTAGTACAATGAAAAAAAACTAAAATTTAAAATTTAAAAAATCAGTATTTAATAGTTTATATAAATCCCAATTATAGATATTTCTAAGCATAAATAATTAGAGATTAGTTAAAATAGAACTAAACGTAATAATACACTTTCTATCTAATTATCTAACTAACTCAATAAAGCCAATATATTATGTAAGAAAAAGAAATTTGATAAAGTAATTCAGGTAAATTTTTACTACATATTTTATATTAAATGATTGTAAAATATTAACACATGAAGTAAATAATAATATAATCTTTGCAAAATCTAAGATAAGATTAAAGTAATAATTTACTAATTTTTGCATAATTTATTGTTAATAAAAAAAAATTATAAATCTGCAAAAAGTTAATAAAATGATATATAGCGACAGTATAAAAGGTATTTCACTATTTGCTTTCATTTTTCTCTAATTTATTAAGCTAGCTTAAGCTTAATATGCGTCAATTTAAGTCAATTAAACTGGTACTATACAATTTGGATATAACTAATTAGCATAAGTGAAATTATTAAATGTTCAAAATGAAAATTTTTTAGAATTCATCATAAATATATCTAATAATGATGGAAACAATAATTTTAGTGAATACTGCTTTTTGCTATTAATGAGCCCTAAAAGTATTAGTTAATCTGAATTTGTTACTGATGTGATATACACTTAAAACAAATACTCTCAATTTATGAGATTTGTATAAAATTATTAGATATTAAATGTAGATTTCGAAGGTTTAGCTTCTGCGAACAAAGTTTTATTTCTAGATTTTCAATAAGATAATTATAATCCCTACAATATATTGTATTATTACATAATTGGTCCTTATAAATTCGGCAGCCCTTCTCCTATTTCAACTCCCAAAGGTGGCAACAATTAGATTAATAGTTTCACTGGTAACTTCTCTGTTAAAGACTACATGAGCTGTTTAAATAATTGCAATAATAATAATGGATAGGGATAATGTAATAACTCTGATCCTTTTAATACTTTTTGTGTATGTTCGACTGGTTTCATAGCAAGAGATTGTAGCACATAGGCATAATAAATTATGATAGGTATATTAGATTTTAACATTCATTACCAATAAAAAATTTCATTTATTTATTCTTCTACAAATGTAAATCTATATTAATTATTATGTAAAAGAAGAATTTAATGATAGAAATCTACTTTCTATTTCAATTATAATAATCAAAAGAGAAATCTACCAATAAATAAATGATAATTAACATTTTTTATAAATTAGGTGATTCTGCTTCAATGATCTAAATTCCTTCTCAAACAAAAGTTTATGCTTACTTTGATATTGATTAAAGCCTCTATTCTGTAGGTTAGGTTTTAATTGTTGAAGCTTCTTTCACTACTGAAAGCGAAGGATATATGATTTCAGTCTAGTAAGATATTTAAAGTTAAAGCTATCTTCCAGACTATTTTCTTTGGTTAGCTTCTAGGCTTAATACTTAAGCAGGAAAGGTAATAACAAACAAAAGCTAATAATTTAATTTGGTAGTTACTCCTTAAACTCTAGGAGCAAGGATTGTTGTGCTATTTGTAGCTAATGATAATACATAATTAAAATTTTCTGTTTATCAGTATTCAAGTGGATCAAGTGGTAGCAGCCTTATAATATTATACATTATCTTAGGTGCTCTAGGATTCATAGTGCTTGTATACATTATTTACATCGCTCGTCGCTCTAAAATGATTAGAAGATCAAATTAATGTAAAATTACATAAAAACTAATTTATGATTTTTAACTTGTTTTAACAAATAAAAATATTTAGAATTTGCTTAAAATTTAGCTAATTAATAAGCCAATCTTTAAGGTTAATAGTAAGGTAGGGGTAGATAACATCAATAATAGTAAAAGCTTACAATTGAGCAGTTAAATGAGTTCATGCCTATTTAGAGCTTCGATAAAAATATGATGAAAGCTCCATCAGGTGAATTATGTGCTGTTTGCTTAGAGGAATTTGTTTTGAATAAAGATTTAGTCAGAGTAACAATATGTCACCATGTTTTTCATAACGAGTGCCTTGAAGAGTGGTTAAAAAAGCAATAAAACTGCCCATCTTGCCGTTAAGAACTTACCCTGTAAAGATTAAAAGAATTCAAATAAAACCCTATTCTATACTAGCAAGTTTAAAATATAGCAGTTAAGTCAGGCGCAATTCATCCAATTAATATAGAATAACCTGCTGCTTAAGTTAGAAACAATGTTCAAGGAGAGTAAAATGAAATCTTAATTCAATAACAATAAAATGGTAGAGACATTCATGAAGCTCCCCCAAGACTGTAATAAAATCAATAAATTATTTAAGGTGATAATTTAATTGATAGAGTTTTATAAAATAATAAGATGATGAAAGGATAAAATCAAGACGGAAATTAAACCAACCTTGTTTAAGATGAGGAAGAAAATCAGAATATGAATGTAAATAACTATAATATATTAAATTAATAAAATTTAAAAAACATGTTTAATCCTCATGAAGACTTTACCAATGTAAATAACTCTTTGGCAGTGCATTAAGCTGCTTAAAATATTGAGAGAGAAGTAAATTAGTAAAACGATGATAAAAAGGGTGTGAGTGATTCAGATAGACAAATTCATTTATGAGATTTTAACCAAAAAATACTACAGTTTATATATAATTTAAATTCCATTTACTAAAAAACCTAAGTTAATCGTAATTTTTACCAATATATTTATTATTTTATAAGTCAAGTATGTAGATTAAAATGTATTGTTTATTTCTCTTTAGTTCACATTACTTTTTAATTTTAATTATTCATTCATTCAATTGTTAGCTCATTCTTTAAATTTAAATCATAAAATGAATTAAAATTTGTCTTAAATAAATTTTATATTCTATGGATAAACGATTGACCAATGAGCATGAGCAGTTTCTATTATAAATTATTTAGTTTTGAAAATATGAAACTCAATAATTTAAAATATTTCAAGCCAAAAATTCAAATTTTCATCATTCTTGTAAATTAAAATACCTATATGACTCTATAGTGAATATTAATTAGTTGTAAATAGTATTTTTATACACTTCTCATAGTTTAATTTTGAAATTATCTATCTAAAAATGACTGATAGATAGTATTTTATTAAAAATTTAAAATACTTAAGTTATTATCTAAAGTATTTATTTACTTATTTTTTAAACTAAGAATTTTTTCTAAAAAATAATAAATATATATAATTAATTTTAACCAAATTTTATATTTTGTACTTACTTAAAAAAAAAACTCTATTTCTTTTTATTAAAATAATCAGATATATTTTTTAGTTTTTTTAGAGATTTTTTAATCTCTGATAAGTAGGTATCTAATGTAATTATTTTTCGCAGACAACTCTAGTCTTTCACTCATAAATTAATAAAACATATAAATTTGTCTCAAAACAAAGGTTGAAAATGGTTTCCTAAAAAATGATAATGTTTCAATAATATTTTAGAAAGTAGAAATAAAATTTAATATTTAACTACTTTCAGATAAGGAAAAGATCATTAAAATTATGCTTAATTAAAGGAGTAAAAAAATATTGAGTATAATTTATTTTATTTTTTAAAAGTTTATTTAATTAAAAAAATATTTATATTATTACTGCTTAAAAAAACTAAATTTGAATGCTGATTTATACAAATAGAAATTTATAAGTATACATAATAATTGATGAACTCAAGCCAAATAGGTAAAAAATGATCTATAAAAACTAAAAGAAATCTTGATTATTCTTAAGTTAATTATAGCTACTTACAGAAATTTATTTAGTAAGTACTAAATACAAATTTATTCGTATTTTTAATGGTTTTGATAAAATCAAATAAAATTTAAAAAAAATCAAAAAAAGTTTTGTTTGATACATTGTTGAATCCTCAAAAATTAAAAAAAAATTTTTATTCAAGCATTTAACTATTTCATAGAAAAATCTAAATTTTCTAATCAAGCAATTATTCTTTAATAATTTTTTTTTCATTGATGTTGAATATAATTATTAAATTGTTAAGAAAAATCCAAAATTTATTCTCTCAATAAAATTATGTATAATAAAAAATAAAATTTGTACACTTAAATTATTTATTAAAATATTAAAACCCTGCTGATTAATATGAATTTATAACTTTATAATTATTACATAATCAAAACGATATCAAAATAAAATTAATTAGTTATAGATTAAAAATATTTTGCTAATAAAATATAAATAAATTGTGAAGTGCTATTTTATACTACTTTTTAATATAATTTTTTACATCTAATATATATAGAGAATTTCTTGGCCAATTCATCTTATTTATTTTATTTTTCTACATTAAATCATCCACTGTTTTTTAAGCACCATTCTTTTGATTATTATCAAAATATAAATTTTAGGTTTATAATGTAAATGCTTTCAAAAAAAGGGATCATATGAGAAGACACAATTTTAGATACTTTTCTCAATCCATTTTTTCCTTAAATAAAGTACAAAATTTTTTATGATGGTAGCTAATCACAACCCTTACATTTTTTTGAATATAAATTTTGGTTTAGCAAATGTTTTCGAATTTGCATTTTTAGTATTTGAAGTTTTTTTTCTTAAACTTATGAGTTTGATTCTATTTTCATTTCCATCATCGAAATTGCTATCTTCATGTTGCCATTTTAATGATATTGGCAAAAAACTTATATATTTTTATTTTTAAAATATTGTAAGTGGTGGCACATTCATCTGATCTTCTTCATCCTATTTCATAAATATCAATAAAGTTTTTGATAGTTTATATTGATAACTTTAAAAATAATTTTTTTTAATGATAGTTAATACATTCAACAAAAGAAACTAAAATATATATTAATTTTTTATGTTTTTTAAGTGAAAATTGGTTCTCTTCTATTTCAATTTTTTCCAGTTTTAAATTTTTTTTTACAACTTAATAAGAAGTCACAATCGAACAAAGGGTTTTCTTAGTTATCATTCTATGAGTCCTCTATGCTTTGATTATTCCTGATTTAATTAAAACTTTAATACTATAATATTTAGCTAAGGGGTTATTGTTGTCTTTTCTTTATTTCATTTTATACTTTTTTAGAAACCATCAATTTTTGCAAAAGAATAGTTTTCTTTTTTTTATTTAATTAATATGAGCTCTTTATTTTAAGTTTTTTGATTTTATGGTGTTTAGTCTTACCACTAATCAAAAGTTGACTAAGAGCCTAATAACGTGAGTACAATATTATGAAATTTTACTGTATATATATACTCTTTATTTATAAAATAGAAGAATTTTTTTCATAAATAATAATTAAGTAAAAACCTTTTTAAAAAACTTGTTTTGTTTCAAATTCATTTTTTCAATAATTTGAAATTTAAAAGTAACGAAGCCCATTTTTCTTATTTATCTAAAATAATTCAATTATAATATAAATTGCTGATATTTTGATTCGTTCATACTTTTATATTGAAACAAATTTAATTTACTCAATATTTATTATGATGAATTATTAATGAATTTTTGTTTTGATTTAAATTTGATCTCTGAATTAAATGTTTTATGTTTTTATTTGTCTAAAATTTATTAATAGTCACAAAAATTTAATTAGCATATCCTTTTTTCTTTTCAGATGTAAACGAGATTAGCAAAGAGATTTTTATCATAAAATAGTAATTTATACAAAAATTTTATATTCTTAAATTCAAAATAGAAGGGTACCTATCCATAAATGTTTATATTAAACTCATATTTTTGAATTTCGTAATAATAGTATTATTACTAGCTATAAATCATTGATATATTTTATTTATTTAATCATTAGATGATCTTAATTTTCAGTTTTTGTTTATTTTCTTTTAATAAAACAAAAATAAAGTAGCTTACTTTTAAATTTTCTAATATTGGAATATTATTTTATATAAATTAATTTCCATATTTTTAGTTATTTATTTATACTTTATAAATATTTATCTATTTTAATTTATGCTATCTTGAAAATTTATAGCACATTTATTTTATCTTACTTACTTAAAAATATAAGTGTTTGATTTATTTAATAAGGAGATTTTTATTTCAGAAAAAAATTAGAACCTTACACCTAAATTAAAAAAGTATTTACACGCTAAATAAAGATGATTACTTTTATACTTTAATAAAAGAATATCAATGATACTTCTAAATGTAAGTTAATCGCTATGCATAGTGCCTACCTACTTCAATTATTTATTTAATCATTAACTCATAGGTTTTTATTTTTTTTTGGCATAATCAAATTTTAGATGCTGTATGGTTGGTTGTTTGGTCAGTCTATCTATCTATCACTTTTATTAATTTACATCTAATTTTTTTCTTTTTTACATTAATTTTTTTATAAAGAACATGAATTATTTATTATTTTGATTTATCTAAATGTAAAAGCATAAATTTTCATTGATAAAAACTTTTTATTGTCTCTGATCATGATTTAAAACTCATGAATATATATAATTATTTGCTTCATTATTAAAACATTAGGTTTACTTTTACTTATTTATTAAAATATCTATTGAAAAAGTTAATTAAGCAATACATTTTATATGTTTTATGATATCAATATAAATATAGCAACAAATAATTAATTATCAAAAGAAAAAATCTTCTAGTATAAACGGATAGTAAGGTTAAGTGATGATGCTTAAAACTTTCTAGTCTTATTTGATTTTAAATTTCTTATTAATAATCTAATGGACTATTATTTAAAAGTAAAAAAAAGAAAATCATAAGAAAAAAATTAAAAATTTGGAGGTTTTAATGGATTAATTTTAATAAATATTATCATTTATTTTTATAACCTTGAATTATATTTGCATAAAACAATTATTTGCACTAAGAAATTGCACTCGTAAAAAAGTTTAAATCAAATTCATGATAAAAACATTTTAGTGTGTACATAAATGAATATTTTAGCATGTATTTAAGACATTTATGATTTATGCTGTTAAGAAAATTCATCAATTTTAATTATTTTGTTATAAAGTGTAAGAAATTTTCATAGTAAATTTTATTAAATATTAATTTTTGAGAAAGAATCAGATCATTTTATAAAGTTGGGTAGGCTAAAATAAAAAAGAAAATTTAATCTTTAAAAAATAATTTAATTTTAATTTTGATTTTGAGTAAAAAATAAAATGAAGTATAATATATTCCTATTGATATTCTCAGTTATTTTTAAAAATACTCTATCCCTATGCACAATAAATAATATATAGGCCAATGCTTTTAATATAAAAAATACGATGTGTGATAGGGTGATTCAATATATATACTAAATAGATTCTAAAGGTGATTCTTAATTAACTTTCGATGTTACTTTCAAATAGTCCCTTAACCAAGGAAATATAGGCTAGAATTACTCTTAATACATTTTATTTGCGACTTCTACACTAATTGAGAGTCCTGTGAATTTTATAGTAGCCCAAATAAATTAATGGGAATAAAACTAAATGATAAATGGTACTTTACTAGATTTGGATCATAATAAATATTTTATAGATAGAAAAGATTTAAGGGTAGTAGTAAATTTAAGAAATAGCAATTTAGGAAAGAATGTTTATTTTTACTTGATAGATATCGGACTAATAGATAAGAGTGTTCCTTTAAGTGATGTTTAATAAATTTAACAATACTATATATTGAGAACATAATAGAGCTGCTTAAATAATTGTAATAATTAAGGATTTTGCTCTTTATCTACTTGTAAATGCTCAGAAGGAAAAATTGGAAAAGATTGCAGCATAAGTATTTAGGAAATAAAATAAAGTAAGGATTCTATTTAATACCATAAATTAAAACACATTTAATTTTTTTAAATACTTTAATTTACATTTAGTGGTATAAATTAAAATTGATCCTTTTTTTTAATAAAATTAAATAAGATTAAATCAAAGAATACCCTCTATACGATCGTCCAATTAATTATTTTTTTATTAACATTCAAAACCTTACTAATGATTACATTTAAAAATCTTAAATTTCAATCTCATCGGACTCTAAAATTAATCTGAGAATGTTAAATTTATAAGATTTTTCTGACAGTTTAAATAACACTCTTAGCATGTTCTCCACTCCACTCTAAGAATAAGAAAAATATAGTATCAACTTATAATTAGAATAGTTGTTATCATCTTACAAAAATGCTAAAATAATTGTTTTTTAGATAAGCTTTCTAAATGAAGCTTCAGCAGTTTCAATCTAAATTACAGGCAAATAAGGTTAGCAATAAAATAATTTTACTATATTTTATATTTGCATTGGGTCAATATCTTTTGGGTTAGTTTTGATTGTTGTGATTTTAATTTAAATTTGTAAGTATAAAGAAAAAAAGAAAAAACTCCAGAAAGAATTAGGTAAAATTATAAGAATTTTTTTAAGAACACATATTTATTTATTTATTTTTATTAAAATGATTAGCCAGATAATAAATAATATAAAACGAAATAAATTATTATAATGAAATCCAAGCTCAAACAAAGAATCATTCTACTGGTTAATCATAAGATGTTAAGAAGTATTTACCTTCAACTTTATTCACTCAGAAAATAAAGGAGTTTTACTAAGTTGCTGATCTGCAATGTTCGGTATGCCTAGAGGATTTTATTGTTGGAAAAGATAAAATAAAAGTAACAATCTGCAGCCATATATTTCATGATAATTGTTTAGATGAATGGCTAAATAAATTTAAAAATTGTCCACTTTGTCGCTAATAACACTCACTTTCATAAATTAAAATACATCTTGAATAAAAGTCAAAAATACTCTAAAAAAACTAAAGCTAAAGTGGGAATATTTCTTTTGAAAATTTACCTGAAATTCCTAATGAATAAATTCCAAATATTGACTTAAAAATAAAAAATTAACAAAGTGTTATTGATAAAGATAAAAATCTACATTAGCAGAATTAATTACAATTAAATATTGATATTTCTGAAATCTAAAACTCACAAATATTAAAACCATCAGCAATAACTTTGAATTCTCCGAAATTGGAAAAACAATATTCATACTTAACTTAGCAGAGTCTGCTTAACCAGACTCCTTAGAAGAAAATATTTAGATAGAGATCGTTTTTGATGATAAATAGTCCTTTATATTAAAATTCGAAATAATTACAAAATTTAGATGCTTAAATAATGACCAGATAGTCTTCATTTGAAAAAAATAATTTGTAAAACCACACTTTTAGTTCTATTTATAAATCATCTTAATGTATTTCATAAACACAATCTAGACAAATAAAAGCCTGATCATAAAATATTAAAGTATTTTATGATTGCAATTAAAATTTGAGAAATCAAACTAATTAAGCAATTCGAATCAATCTCAATAAATATAACTAGTTTTGTCCTTTATTGAATGCTTAAATTTTTTTTTTCTCGATGATAGCTGCAGAAAAGGTGGACATAAATTACCATCCTGGAAAATAAAAAAAGAAATAATTTTAATAAAGTATATAATGTAAATAAATCTTTTAAAATTCAAATTATTTATTTATTTATAATTATTTGTAAATAAAAAAACTTGTAGAAATACATATTAAGTTTTGCGCACAACATTTATTCATTTACATTATTTATGCTTTTTTGAATAAAATATACTCTTTTATAGAGAGAGTTAAATATTTAAATTGAGTATATTTCAGCTTCTCGTGCTTCCGTTTTTTCAATCAAATATTAGATATAATTAACTTGGCTTATTTTGAACTTTAATTTAAGAGTTTGCATATTTTGTTTGAGAATGAGAGATTTTGCATGTTAAATAATAAATAAGAATTTAGAATTATGAACAATTAAATATTAGCAAGCATAAGATAAAAAAAGTATTCATGCTATCAAATCCAACGAAAGTCAATATTTTTAAGAGAAAATATAAAAAAATAAAATAGAAATGCAAATTTAGAGGAAGATATTCGCTTGAATAGTTAAAGGAAGATGGGGAAATAAATGCAGATAAATTAATTTAAAATATTTGTGAGTAATTTAAGATGATTTAATTACCTAAGATTATTATTTCTGCTCCTTAAATTATATGATTGTATGTATTAAATAAGAAAAGGAATTAAATGCGAGCATATTACTAAATAATCATTATTTTGAAACATGATGAAATATTTATTAAATAATATAATTGGGGATTTACTTTGTTATTTTTTTGTTAATATGATAGAATGAAAACAAGCAAAGAAAGGATGTATTTTATCTATTTATTTGAGTAAATTAGATAAAATATTATGATTGACTCACCTCTTTAAAAATAATTCATCAATTTGAGTTATTTTATCAATTTTTATTGAAAAATAAATAATACTCTTAATTACTGTAAATTATATTAAAAGCGTATAACAAAAATATTAAAATCTTCATCTAAATGCATATTTATTTTAAATGTTTGTGGTAGCGTGAAATATATTTGCACAAAATGCAAAATCTTGAAGCATTAAAAGGACGAATGTTTAATTTTTAGGCGGATATCTAGCATACAGTAAATTAGAAATTAATATTTTTTTGGATGGTAGGTAATTATTTGATTTTTATTCAACTGCTAAATAGTACTTTTTGATAAAGAATTATACCTAAGACATCGGTAATAGAAACTTTAAAACTTTTGTCTAAAATATGAATAGAAGTAAAGCATATCCATGAGCAAATTAAAAAATCAAAGTAATAGAAGAAACATAGTCTGAGAGACTATTTAATTCAAGGCTTGTTTAAAAAGGGGTAAGTAATAAATAAACAAATAGTTGAAGATAATATTTTGATTGGGTAATGCGAGAAAAAAGTTGTGGGAATAAGATAATTAAAAATTTAGAGAGAGAATATTTGCAAATTTAATCAGTTGTAAAAAACCTACGGATATGATATATTTAAAATTTTTTATTTACAGAAATCTAAAATAGAAGATTTAAATAAGGACTTTGAGTTTAAAGTATAAAGTATATCACTTATAATAGAATTTTAAATTGTCTTTCCACAGATGAGATAAAAATATTTCTTATTTTTCAAAATATTTTATTTGATTTTTTACATGCAAATTCTGTCCAAAGTTGATGTTTTAAAGTTGGAATTCAATTTGTGTTCAGAAATAACAAGCTATTTTTATAAATTTTACAAAAAATCTTTTTGTATGGATATTTATTGATGAGATATTTCTTTTTCCTTTCTCAAATAGGATAAGGGATTTTTAAAAATAAAGTTATAGCTAATTAAATAATAATAAATCAAAAAAAAGAAACACAGCTAGCAAAACAATCAATCAATCAAAAAACCAAATAAATTCATTCAATTTATTTAAGCACGATCGGTTGAGGCAAGCTCTTCTTCACTCTTTTTGATAATTTGTAATCAATAATTAAAAAGTAAGAAAAACAGCTCTTGTATCTAATAAAGCAGTAAAAACATTAACTCACCTAAAACAAAACAATAAATTAATAAAAGATAGATAGATAGAAGAAAGAAAGATAGATAGATAGAGAAACATCAAAAAATCAAACAAAAAATCTTTGATTTCTCATCTTAACAAAAATAAATAAGAAAACAGATATTAAATCGCTTATTTCTATTATATACTAGCTACTCACTTTTGCTAGCTCCACTTATCCACTTTCTTTACTTCTTAGTTAAGAGTACATTACTCAATAAATATTTTATAATTACCTAAGCTTTCCTGCTCGTAGCTTTATTACCTTTTCTTTCTATCTCCGAATTTTTTCGCTCCCTTTTCATTTTCATATATCCCTTTAATCTTACTCTCATTTGATAAATTACTAGTGTTGATATTTTTAAATGGATACAGCTGCTTCTTAAATCCTCTCACCAGCTTAGATTTAATAGCTTTTATTGCAGTAAAATAATTCTTACTCATAGCAGTAAGATTTTCGCTTTCCTAATTTAGCGTAGTCTTCATATGTTAACTCACAAAACGACCCTTAATCTCCAGCAGTTGTTGGAAACGGATTCAATAATTGCAATAGCTTTATCAAAGGAGGAACTGATTAATTAAAAGCATTATCTAATTTAGGTACTCCTCTTTATATCAGTTAGTAAAATGCCAAAGGAAATTAGTATTAAAAGACTGATTCGCTGATAAACAAATCTAACTAAGAGACATCTTAGATCTAAGGATATTAAGCCTCTACTAATAGTATTCCTTAATTTACTATTGGTAGCGATAATTAAATACCGTCAAATAACTAAGCAAATAACCCCAGTATTAGCAACAATACAAATATTCCAACAAATCTGAGCTCTGACAATCCTAGAAATGGAGCCTAAAATTCTCTGCTATTTAATAGCTCTCTTCCAACTTTTGACACAATCGACTCTTCATAAAATTTAAATTCTTAATTAAACTCAAATATAGGCAATTAATTCTAATAAAATTTGAATTCAATCAATCTCAGCTCACCATTTATAAACTAGAGCACAGTCGGAACTATAAATGGAAACGCTATAAATTAATTTTAATAGCAGTAAATGTTAAATTTATTTGCTCTGCAAGCTTAATAGCCAGTATAACTTCCAGCTTAATTAGCCAGTTTCAATGCTTCTAGCTTAGCATTAAATAATGGAAAACAAATGATTCCATCAGGAATCGATAAAAATTAGTAAGAAAATCTAATCAACTTATAATTACTTGCAAAATAAGGAAACCCTAATTAATTAATTTAAATTCTAAATGCTCAACATTAATAATAATAACAACAACAGCTGCTTTAAGCTTAAATGTTAGCAAGCTAGCCAGAAATACTATAACAAATGATGATTTTACATTTAAACAATTAAAATAATTTTAACAACATAAAAATTAACAATTAATACAATGATAAAATTTAACCTTGTCTTGTAGAAGAAGAAGAGTCCATAGAAGAAGAAGAATTATCATAAGAAATTCCTGTGAAAGACGAGCATTTAAGTCATCAAGATGAAAATGAAATTATTTAATAAGATAATTCCAAATTCTAAAATTAAATATCCTCAGGAGGCATAGGATTGATTACTGCTTTGTTGAATGACAAAAATAGAAATACTAATCGATTAGTAAACACTCTATAGATCCCTTAAATTAATCAATAAATACCTTTCCCATCTTTACAGAATATGCGTCATTCCATATCTGACGTACACTAAAATATCAATGAAATTAGTTGTGAAGAAAATGATGATGATGATTCAGAAAACATTGATGGAGAGGGAGAAGAGAGTGACATTTAGAGAATTCGTCGCACTCACGAACAGTAGAAAAATCTTTTAAAAAGTCTAAATAAAGTATATTCCATGCAAATAAATACACCTAGAACAAAAGATGGAGAATTCTAATCACCTGCTACTCCCTAGGAGTAAAAAAATGCAAAATTTATCAATCCTCTTTGCTAAGAGTTCTAAAAAATTCTATTGGGTAACCAGTCTTGCTCAGAGGGAGAGTATAAAATAAGATAAATCTTTTGTGCTGCTGAATAAAGCAAGCACATTTCTAATCTTCCCTTAAACTATAAGAGTCAATTCTCTGATAATCTGATATGCCTTGTAGAATCAATTCATAAGAATTCAATTATTCGTAAGAATCCTCAACTACTCTATGGGTCTATTTCTGCTACAGGTAGACCATAGTCTAACTCCTTTTCTTCTTAAGCAACCACTCGTATCTTTGAGACTCCAGGAATGTAAGCCTAGCTAAAGATTGAAGACCACACATTCCCTAACGAATTTTCTCTTAATAATGGAAACAATAGTGGCTTTAGCCTTAGAAATAAATTAAAAAAAGTAGAAACAGACAACAACTAAAATAATAACAACAATCTCCTGCTCTCAAACAACCAAAGTTAGTAAGATGATGATGTGTCGTCAGACTCTTTTGGCTAAAATATAGATATGAATCAGATGAGAGCACGCCAAATATCTAATATAAGCGGTTTTTCTGCAAATGGTAATTCCCCTGTTTAAGCTCGTCATCACAAGTAATCCTTTACAACAAACTTCCCCAACACTCCCGTATTGAACTCTTCACCTTCACAAAGCACAACTAACGTTCAAGAAAGAACTCTTCTAAATCTATACTCTGCCAATTACACTAAAGACAAAGATAGAAGCAGATAGTTTGCAACTGCTAAAAATACTTAAGGAAATAGATCTAGAACCAATACAGAAACATCTTTTGGAAATCCATAATCTCCCACAGCAAATAACGCTTTGAGTCCAGGAGGTGTCTAAAAGAGATCAAAATATCATAACTTAACCAAATTATTTATGTACTTTTTGCTTTCTCTATTTTAACCAGAGAACATGGAAAGGCTTGGAGTGCCTGAACATATCCAATAAGAGCTATAAAGATGTGTTCAAAATGTAAAAAAGACTGCTAAAAAGAAAATAAAAAACAAAAATTTGCAAAAAACAGACTTTTTTAATCATACTCACTATAATGCTCTTTTCTTGCATCTCAACAAAAACTCTTTGCGTGAACTTTAGAAGAAAGAAAAAGACATTTAAGTTCATAAGCAATGTTATGGGCTTGATCTGACAGATATTGACATCCAAAGATTAGAATATGTAAATATCCTAAAGAAATTTGCATACGAAATAGTAACAAACACATTAGAAGCTCCCAGTGAAACTGAGTGCATTAATAACCCTAGAAATGAATACATGCTAAAAGCTCTTAGCGGTATTCGTTAGCTTGCTTAAGGAAATGTGATCTTTAGATTTTAGCAAGTTTATGGTTCTTAATCCCCAACAGACGACTGAAAAGAATAAAACAAACTAATTAGATTATTTCAAGCTGCTTATAAATAAAAAAATGCAATTTTAAAACAAACTGTTTCTTTCATTCATTAATCAAATCTTTAAAAAAAAAATAACAACAACAACACTAACTTACTTGGCTAAATAGAGAAATTAAATATTATATATACAAAACTTAACCTTTTCTTTCACTTTATAAACATATATCTTCCAAATGATTAAAACTTATATCATCTTACAAACTGAATAATAAAATAATACTCTTTATGATTTAGAACATTTTTAATAAAAATAATAATAAAATATATATTTTCCAGAAGAACCATCAAATCAATGAGTAAATAATTAAACTACGAACATTAAATAAATGAAAAAGTCTATGCAAATAAATTCCTTCCTAGAAAAATATTTAGAATATATAAAAATAAATTATAATATGTATCTTAATCTCAATAATTAATTATAAATTCTTTTAGTATATATCTTAAATATATCTATATACATAATTACATCATTCATACTAAATGTACTTTAATTAATAAAATTAAGTTTTCAAAAATACTCTCTTACTTATACTCTCACCAACTCATTAATTTACATGTATTTGCATTGAAGAGCATCCAAAATGATTGTCCTAAACTAAATTAAAAACAAATCAAACTTCTCTTTTGCTCTTAAGTTACATTTGAATTATTTTTTTATATCTTTTATCTAATTATTTAAAATAGTATTTCTCATCTAATTCTAGTTATTGCTTGCTTTAAGAGTTAATTAATTAATTAATTAATAACTAAATAACTAACTCAAATATTTAAATACCCACTTATTTTCCTATTCTACCAATTATTTAAATAAGAAAATTAGAATTTATTCACACAATTAAGCAAATAAAAATCAAAGCCAATATTTTTTTTGTATTATCCCCATATAATTTCCCATTTAAAGCATGTAGATCTAATAATTATTTATTGTTGACATATATACATTTTTTATTGGAAAAAAATTAACCAACTAACTGATATAAACTCACTTGCTTAGAAATCTTACGATGCTTAAAAGAAATAGTAAAAAGCTATTCAAAGCCTTTGTGAAATGTAATAAAATAATCGGAAAATATTTATATAAAGTTTTTATTTGATTTGTTTTGTAGGTAATATTAAAAAATATAACAAGTATGTGGTTTTGCTTAATGACGTTTATGATAAGCTCTCTATTCTCATCAGCTTTTGAAATGAGTTTTTGCAAAAAATAAATAATTAAGACTTTAAAGATATAAAATTTAGTTTATTAATCAATTTAAGTATAACAAAGGAGGTAAATCAATTTCATAATATTTATCATCTATCTTGAGGTAAATTAATAAATTAATTGTATTGCATAGAATTCAATTTGTATGACATAGATAGAGTTGCACTCTAAATAGTAGAAAAAACTATTAAGCTGATTTAATCAGTGTAATTAATCTGCTTAATTAAGGTGATTCAATTAAAGTTAGACTGATTCGGCTAATAATAAACTCAATTCAAATTATTTAATACCACACATTACTCTAATTCAAAAAGAGGGAATTAATTTGAGATTACCCCCACTCATTTTCAATCAATTAAGTGCATTTTATATGTCTTACCGATGCTTCTACTTATTATAAGACCAAAAGCACCATTATTACTTCAAATGACTCCTTTTCAAGATTCCGAATTTACCAATATACCTAGATTTTCAACAAAAACCCACAAAGCAAAAAAATATCTAATTTCTTTAAAAAAAATATTTCTTCTCATTGAAAAACAACTTTTTATGTCATACAACAAATAATTCTTTTATAGACCTAGCTTTAATATCAAATACTGTTTTTGCGGCAAAAATTAATTTTTGTTCAAGCATGACTTCTTCCTGTGTTTAAAATATGGAAAATTTTTTTAAATAAAAAATTAAGTAATTTTTATCTAATCATATTGTCATAATTAATAGTAATAATATTTTGAGGAAATTTGTTTCTAAATTGTGCATATGTATAGAATTGTTGTATTTATTAGTATATTCTAATATCAAATATTTTTATTCTGTAATTTAAATAATAATTTATCAATATCCAAATAATCACATGAATAGATATGAATCACTTTCAAATGAAATTATAATGCTACTTACATAATTCTGAATAAGATTTTTCTGATTTTAATTTCGTCTGGATAAAAGCATCAATTATTTCCTTTTTATCCAAAATATTTTAAGTAGAAAACTTAATTTTGCCTTTACTGTTCAAAACTGAAAGAAAAGCAATTATATTAATCTTTTGGTATTCTTGGAGTGAAGTTTTATTGACTTTGGATATCTTATGATTTATATTTGTAACATAAGACTTATTTTAGTAAATTTTTTTTTAAATTTTATAAATGTAAACAACCACAAAACTAAAAAACTCTATACTATCATCTAAAATAAATTAATCCCTAAATAATATTAGTGGCAATTAAGATAAATATTCTTTCTTATTTTATTTATAAATTTAATTGTTCTTGATTATTCTTTTAAAAAATAGTTTATAAAATAAATAGGAAATCTTTACATGTATTTTACTAACTTTATTATTTCCGCTTCTGTAAAAAGGATAAAACTCTATCTTTTAATTATTTCAAATCCTAACTTAAATAAAAATAAACAATTTTTATCAAGTATTTCAAAAAAATTTTATTTCAAAAAAATTATGTAAACTAAAAATTTATTATGTTACCTATTTAAATTAATTAGGATTATATGTGGTAAACATTATTGATATTTTGGATTATAATTAAGAAATTAAAAAAATGCTATTTTTCTATCAATTTTTTGAATAATTATTTATTATCCCTAAATAAAATATTTGATTAATTTATTTATTCTTTTAAAAAGCTACAAAAAAAAATTTATTTACAAAAATTAGCATTTTTAAAAATTTTAATCTTCAAAACGTAAGCAAGTATTTTCAATTTTATTTTCAATAAAACTACTTTTGAAAAATTTAATTTAATATTCAATATATTGACTGATATACAAGCTTTTACTTTATTTTTATCTTTAATTTAATCAAATATTTAAATTTTGAATAATATTCATTTATTTATTTAAAAGATAAAAAATAAATTAAAATTTTTTAATTTTATTTTGAGTGAAAATATTTTTGAATTTTAAATTAAAATGAATTATATTTAAATTGTTAGTATTCTTGAAGGGAAATAAGAATTTGAATTTCAAATTTTAACTGAACCAAATAATTTAGCTTGAGAATAAGGGTATAACTTTGGATTAACATAAAATATATAATTTTATCAAATAAAATTATAGCTAAGTTTGAAATAGGATAAAATTGAAAATATAAATTTATTATAATTGATTAATTAGTAGTTTTTATTAGATATATATTTATTTATTTATAATCTTTTTAACTATGCTGGTAATTCTTATTATTCTTTATTTACTTCATTAAAATATTTTGTTTTTTATTAAAATTCAATATGGAATAAATAAATCGTAAAGGCGTGACATAGGACGTTCTAGTTTTAAATACTCCTTATTTAGCATATTTTCTGGATGTATCAAATTACTGTCTTTTTATAAGATTATATTTTATTGTTTGTCTATAGGATTTTCATTCAATTTAGAAATATTATGCAATTAGGTGAACATTTTTTTCCATGAAGAAGTTCCCCAATTGACAGAAATCATAAGAGCTGTACTTTCGGTATGAATTTGACCTTTGTGGTCTTCTATTTATGCAGTAATGTAGACTTTTCTACCATCAATTTTAGAAACTTCTAACTTGATAATATATTCTTCTCCTACTTTTACTGGTTTTTTATAATTTATATTTAAATTAGCAGTTGCGCAAGGCTTCAAGTCATTTGATAGAGTTCCTAAGTATCCATAGAGATTATCAATTATTGTTGCCAAGAATCCGCCATGAACTATATCCATGTGTCCTTGTAATGAAGAGCTTGCTGTAAAAACACAAGACATCTTACAATATTTAAGCTTTTCTTCTATTGATTACTAACTGTTCTCCTTAAAAATATTTTCTAGAAACTCCTCTGGGAAGAATATCTTATAATGGAGTAACCCATTACTTTCCTTTAAGATAAGCTTTTCTAAGAAGTGGTCTTTGTTCCAAAAACTTAAGTAGTTATCATAGATTTTAGGATAAATAAATTTGTGTTCGTTTAAATAATCCCTAAATTAAGATGTTTTAGCGTCGATTGCCTCCATTAAATTAACTTTTTTGTTAGAATATATCTGCTAAAATCCTATTCCTGAAAGGAAAATTAAAGAATATTTTGTGAAGCTTTTTAAACCCTACATTTTTAAAATCTACTAACTTTATATCTATTTTTTACTCCTTTATTTTTTACCTTATTTTGTTATTTTTAATTAATTAATAATTTATATCCTACTTTGATCACAATTCTTTTACTTTTAAATCCATCAAAGCTATTAATAAATGTATTTTAAACTGATCACTATTAGAAATAAAAAAAATTCTTTAATCTTTCTATTGTATTTTTCTAAAAAGAAAGGATTTGTCATAAGAAATCTGCCTATAAATCTATAATTAAAATTTTCTTTTTTATTCAATTATTGCGTATTTCTTTCATTTAATTCTCATACATTTGACTCATTCACAAAGTAAATTAATTAATTTATTAATGAAGTCTTTATTTCCTATTATTTTGAGTATTAAATTCCTGATTAAGTCATCATAGCACTTAATTCATCATCTATGTTATTTAATTGTAAAACTCTTAAAGTCAGTTTGCAACTCAAATTTACATAATAGTTAAGTAAAATTAAATTTATTTCTATTTTAATAATCAGTTTTACATTTGATCGATTTTTTAAAGAACAATTATTGAAAAAATATCATATTCTATTTTAACAAATACTATTCTAATCATAAAGTTAACACTCCATTAGAACACTAAAATTAAAGAATATTTTATTCATGATTTTCCTAATTTGCTTTAGTTTATCAAAATAAATCACAAAGGTTTTATTTTTTAATTTGAAATTACTTTTAAAAAATTTATTAAAAAAAAAATAGTTTAAATTTAAATTACATTGAAACAATTAAATAAATTTATTAAAAGCCAACATTTTATGTAATAAAGCTATTTGTATATTGTTAAAAAAAAACAAATTGTATAATTAAATTTTTGAGGAATTTAGTAGAAGTAAAGAAATCAACATAAAATATAATTATATGGCCACTAAAAATTATAAAATATGTATTGCTAGTTGATGCATAGATAGATTATATATTTAAATTTAATAAAAATGGAAAATTAAATATCAAAATTTATGAAAATAATTAATTATAAAAAGGAATATCAATGGAATCATATATTTACTTATTTACAAATTTATTTTTTAATATTTTTGTGTTTTAAAAATATTTTAAAAGTATTGTCAGATATTAAAAATTAAAAACAATGTTTAATATATTTATTAATTAATTTGTATGTTTGTTATCTTTTATGCTTCAACAATGTTAAATACAATTAATTTATTCCAGTAAAATAATAAAAATAGGTATTCTAAAAATTTAGTTTGATTTTTCTGATAAAATCAAGTAGTTAAAAAAAGGGAAATTTATAATATCTGATATCTAAAAGATTTTAGAAGTTTTTTTAAAAATCATAAGTTATAAATAAAGCTATTGAAAACGTAATAAATATTATAAATCAATGGCAGAGAAAAATAAAAACTAAATTTATGAATAACTTTTATTTAATGAAAGCTAACCTATCGATCATAGTAATTAAGATGAAAAAAATGAAAGAGACATCAAACAGAATTAAACTTATAAAACTAGATACTAAAGAGCTAACATTATTAGCATAATTTTCTTTTGGTGGGCATTTCATTTAGTGAGAGTATTATGAAAGTTTTTTTGAAACCAAACTTTTTTTAAAGTATATTCTTAAAAAGTTAGGCAATAGGCTTCACTTAGAATAGGGAAATCTCGATTAAATATCAGATAACCAAAAATCTAGCTTCAATTACAATCGATTTATGAAGAATTTTGTGAATTATGAAAGGAGTTCCAATTAAGCACTTATAAGATCATTAGTAACAACATTTAGAAGTAGCTTATAACCAATATTTTGAATTATACTTAGTATTTTCTTGAAAATATAATTAGGAAGACTTGCATTTAGTTTCCTTATTTGTTTCTTTTAAAGTGGTGCTCTGATGAGTACACCTTATATAATAAAAGCATTGATTGAATACTCTTCAAATGAAAATCTAGACTACATAATGGGAATTATCTTAATATGTGCAGTAATATTATAAAGAATTATTATATGCATATTAAGCAATCACTCTAACTTCTAGTTTGTAAAAGATATCTATCTTCAATTTTTAAAACTTTATTTTTCAAAAATTATTATTATTTATTATTAAAATTGATTTTTAAACTTTTAATTTTGAAAATTATTATTATATATAATATTAGAATAGATTATTAAACTTTTTTAAATGTTTAAAAAAATAAATATTAGAATCTTTTAGGGTTTGATTTAACTAATACAGTTAGCGTTGCTATACTATAAAAATCATTTAGATACTCGCTATCGAGTACTGATGATTATAAAGTAGGTAATTTGGTGAATATGATTTAAGTAGATGCATAAAGACTTTTATTATTATGCAATTAGCTATCAATTACATGTTTCGTACCTTTTTAAATTGTATTTAGTATATTGTTGATGCCAGATACAATAGGAATATCATAATTGTTTGGTGTTGCAGTTATGTTAATTATGTGGATTGCCAATTACTTTGTTGCAAGGCTTTCGTTTAAATATTCAAAATTTTACAAGTAAGAAAAAGATGATAGAATGAAAATTACCACAGAAATATTTAATGCTATTAAATTTATCAAAGCAAATGCATGGGAACAGTACTTTTATGACAAATTAGATTTTAAACGTTAAAAGGAGCTATCATTTGTAGCTAAAAAGTAAGTTAAATTTTTTTTAATATAAAAATATTTATTTATTTCAAGGGCTTTAAATTAAAAAAAATAATATAATTTTTACTAAAAAAAAAGATTTAAAATAGGTTCAGTATTAGTATTTTTTGAATGGATAACCCCTGTACTAATTATTAATGCTACATTTGGAAGTTATGTTTTGCTTGGAAACAAAATGACTGCTGTTAATGCATTCACTGTTATATCAATTTTTTCAATCTTATATGAACCAATAAGAACTCTACCTTTAGTGATAAATAGTTTAACTGAAACTTATGTAAGCATAAAAAGAATAGAAAAATTTCTGAGTTCATAAGAAATAAACAATAAATTTCTCGAACATAACCTAGAAAACACTTCTGATGCAATGTATGCTCTCAAAATAACAAATGGAAATTTTTATTGGAGAACACCTCAAGCCAATAAATAAAACTAAGATGAATAAGGAAATTAATAAAATGAAAGCTCAAACTAACAAAATAAATAAACTGAAGGATAAAATTCATCATTTTGTCCTGTATAAGAAACTGATTAGGATGAGAAGGTAATACAAAGTGATAGTAAAAAATAATAGCCTAACTAGTAAAAAGAAATAAATTTAGACTCTGTTGTTGATAAAGATAGCTATTTATCCTAAAAATATAGCTCAACAATTATTTTTAATGATAAAATATAAGATAGTCAATAAAATCAGTAGCAAAATCCTCAAAATTCATAATTGGAAAACTTGCATAGAGAGAGTTCTCTTGAAAAATAAAAGGAAGAAAATAAAAAATACATACTCAAAAATATCAACATAACTATCCCAAAAGGAAAACTAATTGCTATTATTGGAGAGTGAGAAAACTTGTTAAATTTAAAAAATTAAATTTACATTTATTTATTTAAATAAAATTAACAGTGTTGGATGTGGTAAAAGTTCTCTTTTGTAATCAATAATTGGAGAAATGAAATATGATGATTAAAATATGCCTAAGGTTGAAATAAATGGAACGATTTCATTAGTTAGTCAGAAACCTTGGATTTTAAATGCTACTATAAAAGATAATATCCTTTTTGGTTTACCATTTGAAGAAGACAAATATGAGTAGTGTGTCAAAGATGCCTGCTTAAAGCCAGATTTTTAAGATTTAATAAATGGGGATTAAACTCAGATAGGAGAAAATGGCGTTAATTTAAGTGGTGGACAAAAAGCAAGAATCTCTCTTGCTAGATCTTTATATAGCAATAGCTCGATTTTATTGCTTGATGAAATACTGAGGTAGAAATATTAAAATTATTAATTTAACAGAAATGTTAAAAATTTAATTTTTATTAATTTTAGTGCTGTTGATATTGAAGTTGGTAGATTTATTGTCTAAGAGTGTCTTCTTAAATACAAAAAAAATACTACAATAATTTTAACTACTAACCATTTTCACTTTCTTAAATATATGGACTACATATATTTCATGAAAGATGGTCAAATCATATTGGAAGGGGATTATTAATACATATAAGAAAAAGCTGATTTCAAATAATACAAATAAGGAACTGTTGCTGAGTTCAAAAATATCTATGAAAAGATTATGAAACACTAATTTGAAAATGAGTAACATTCTGAAAAAAAAGAAGATTTTATTTTTTCAGAAATAAATATCTCTCCAAAAAGTTAGATTGATAGAGAATAACTGGAGAAAAATAAAGAAATCTAACAGGATCAATATCAAAGTACAAATGAAAGTGAAGAAGGTTAACAAATTGAGGTTTAAAATCCAAAGAAGAGTATAGCTTTAAAATAGGAATAGGATGGATCTATGATTTAGGATGAAGAGTAAATAAATTGTTCAGTTTTATTTTTTAAGTAATCTAACATTCTATTTTGAAAAATAAGCTTTTAAGCTGTTGTTATTGATGAAATTCACAAAGATGATTTAATGTTATAGGAGGATAGAAAAAAAGGATCAATTTAGAGTAGTAAATTAATTTATTTTTATAATAGATTTATCATTTATAATTTTATATTTTTATATTTTTTAAATTAAAGTTGAAATTATTTAATATACATAATTTTATTTAATTTTCTAGAAATTTTTAAAAATCTCAAAATTCAGATTGAAATCTTTTAAAATTTTGATAAAATAAAAATGAAAAAAAGAATGAAGATGAAGAAATTATATTAACAATATTAACATTTTGAAATATTACCAATATTAAATAATATTACAGTTAGTAAAATTTCAAATTCACAAATAGTTAGTTATATATATCTTTCAATAATTGAATTTATCAGTTATTATTTATTATATTTGGATACATTCCATAAATTAAATGTAGTTTGTTAAAATAAGATTTGGTATTGATCAAAATAATTAATTAATTGTCTTATAATAAACAATCAGTAGAGAAAATTAAAATTTAATTAAATGTTTTACTTTTAATTTTCCTAGCTTTTTTTAAATGTTAAAAATAATTATAATATAAAATATCCTAAAAATTTTTAATTTAAATGGGTTCTTGTGAAATTTTTTATAGGATTCATGTCTTACCAATTATTTTAATTATATCAATTTAAATTTTATTGAGTATGTTCAATAAGTGAAGTACTTTAGCAGTTAAATTACATGCTTCTTGGTTTTGTAGATATATCTTTCTTTTTCAATTATTTAATTAATATTTTAAACTTTAAAATTTAAGAATTTAAATTAAATATCTAAATTTGAAAGACCATTTAATTTAAAACTAGCTTAAAGAGATTTTTTATTAGTTTGCTTTTGTTTTAAACTTAATTTATTTGCTTAAAGTTTTTTTTAGCAGATTATTTTTATATATTATAAGCAGATGTATAATTTTGTTTGGGCTTTAATTGATTAACTGTATTTACTAACTACTACTTTGGACTTAAATATTATTATATAGGCAAGCCTTGTCTGTGAATTTATTACTTAATTATTTTATTGTTTACAGTCTTGATTAAAATTAGCTAGCTCTTGAACTTAATTGTTGATTAAGTGTAGTGATTTTGCTAGAAATATCAAAACCTACATCGTATAATCATCTATGCTTGATTACTTAAATTATATTTAGCTCCTAAAATCGATTATTTATTTATCATTATTTTAACACATTAAATATTTTACTATACATCTTAAGGCAATTGATGGATGAGATTTCTTTGTAGATTTGTATTCTTTATGCAACCATTTAGATGATATATTTATGGATTATTTTCTTCATTAGAAGTATTTATGTTTTAATTATTATTCAATTAAAAACTAGCGTTTTGAAGATAGCAAATTAATATATTCATAAATGTTTGGATCAGTTTCATGAAAAAATAATAACTGGATAAAAAAATAATATATATATTTAAAGACGTAGGTTTTAAAGAATATATCTCAAAAAACTTAATTAAAGGAAAGAAATTTTATAGTAAAAGGTAGAGTTTGGTTTGACATGATTTTTAATTTTTTACCATAAAATAATATAATGTTTATTAAAAATTTAATCAATAATTCTGAAAATATCCTTTAGTATAATTACAAAGATTAATTAATGAGCGACTTGTTTATTTAAAAAAGCAAGAATAAAAACAAAACTATATCTAAGAAATATAAAAGTAAAACAAAAGATAAAAAGCTACTATAAAAGGAGTTAAAAAATCAAATTGTTCAATAAAAATAATCTGAAAATTCCCTACAGTTATTTGATTAGATAATATTTTAGCCTTTTAAACAAGAATATTATGATGAAACAATTGATTTATTGACTGATGTTTTTGTAAATCAAGAACCTATTTGCAAATCAACAAATATTAGCTTTGGGGATTTGCGATAGTTTGTAGAGCAAGTAGTGAAAATTGGAGCAAATTTATCTAGCATAGCCATTCAAAAGTATAAAGATCAAGAAGGAAATATTTGTAACAAAGTTATATCTGCAATTATTTCATGCGATTAAGCAGATCTCAATATGTACGAACAGCAAATAGCATCAAGCAAAGTACCATAAATCTAATTTATTCTCAATTTATTCTAAATCACTGAGATTAAGCTTAATGAGTTGTTAGGAATCAACTTAGGTAATATCAAAAAAGGATAAATTATTCACCAGGTACTGCTTGGTACTCATAAAAATTTTTAAGGCATGGGAGTAGGGTTCTACTTATCATTACATAACGCTTAAATTGTAAAATAACATGGATTTTAAAACGCTGTAATGGAACTAACTTCAAGCTTAAGTTTAAAGATCTGTAAACTACTGAATATAGGAAAAATAATTTATAGTGTTAAGTATACAGAAATCAGGGAAGATGATAAATTTAGAGAAGGATTTTAATAAATAGAAGATAGATTATTAGATGAATAGATTTCTATTTATTTTATTGATACTTCTGATTTTGTGATTAATAATTACGAACAGTACATTAAGAGTCTCAAGTTTATTTTTTGATAAATGTTGTTATATCTATTTTACTATATATCTCAATTTAAAAATCTTTTTTTTACCTTATCATAAACGAAAAAGCTGCTGATCATTTATTTTACCTGATAGTACCAATTATAGCATATTATATTTTAAGTAATATTTCATAAAAGTTATTAATTTCGTATGCTTTAACTTTAGCATTTTTATTTTTTATAATTTAAAATTATATTTTGTTAATATTCATTTTTTCTTAAAAAAAGTCAAACCAGTTTTTTCTTTTTCTCTTTAAAAATTATTTTTACAATTCAAACTTTCAAACAAATAAAAATCTTAACAAATAATATAACAATTTTTAAATATTTTTTTTAAGTACATTTAACTAATAATTCCAACCTTAATTATTAATTGTCTGTATTAATTATAATTCGAATTAGTAAACATTTAGCAATTAATAATGTAGAACTTATCTATCACAGATTAATTAATTCCTAAATAAATATTCTTGAATTAATTAAAATTTTTAAATAATATGTATTCAAAAACTTGTAATTGAATAAGAATTTGTATTTTTTATACTTTTAAATGTTTAGATATTAACCATATATTTATTTACTGTTAACAGTTAAAATAATTTTTGATTAGCCTCACATATATTATTGAAATGATTGAAATTCTATTTTTATTAATTATTTATGAAACAAGTAGTTTTGGAATATTTAAATTGCGTTTGAACTGTTCATTTTTAAGATTGATTAGGTTATAAAGATCTTATTAAGAATCTTTATTTTACTTACAATTTTTATAAAATAAATAAATAAATTACATTATATTGTATTTTTGTTTATTTATTACCTTTAAAATACTTTCATTTTCTTTGATGATAAATTGAATTAGTTTTTAAATTTATCAAGACTATTAATTTAATTAAGAATCTATTGTTTTTATTTGATAAGATAATTATTTATTTTCATTTTTTTTGCATAATAATTGAATAATTTCCTCCTATAATCATAAAAGCTCCTACAACGCTCAAAAGACTGATTTCCTTAGAAAATACTACAATATCTACCAAAAAACTCATAACTACCTAGCTGTAAGTAATGGGTACGACCTCTGAAGTCTTACCTAGTTAAAGTGCTCTGTTATAAATGAGTTAGGCTAAGAAATTTAAAATTGAAAGTGTGAAAATCCATCCAAACTTCTCAACTGTGTAGACATTTGGGTTGAATTCATCTCTGATTACCATCAGAGTACTGTTAAATAAGATACCTGCAATGTAAACGTATTGAATAACTGCTAATACACTAATTTATTTGCCAATAGATTTGATTACGAGATTAGTCAAACTTTCGAACAAAGCAAAAACTGCACAAATGATTAAACCTGCAACACTTAATTCAGCTGCTGACTCACTTAATCCTATTGCTTCCATAAGAAATGGTGGTTTTACTATTAGAAGAATACCTGCAAAACTGACTAATATAGAAACAATAATTTATTTTTATAAGGATTCCTTTAGAATTACACTTGCTAACAATGTTGTTACAATAGGAGTAGTTAAAAAGATGGCCATAGCATCACTAAGGTTCATCATGCTAATAGCTTGATAGTAGCAAAAGTGTGCAAGAGTACCAAAAAGTATTCTGAACATAATCATAAAGTGGAGCTTATTTGTGGTAGCATAAGTAGGAGTGTTAGATACCTTTAGTAGAGCTAAGTTAGCAAAGAAACAAATAATAGATCTAAAGAATAGAATTTCACATGGAGGGACATCTCTAAGCTTTTTAATAGCCATACCTACTGACACATAAAAGATGGAAGAAAAGATAGTGTAAATAGATGGAGCTCTTTTATTTTTCTCAAAAGCCTCCATTTAACCAGTTATAAATTTGTATAAGCAATCCATTTTACTTTAATTAATACTAAAATATCTATCTATCTAAAATGCTAGCTATTTTATCTTCTACTTAGTGAGTTTTGATGAATCTTTTTATATTTATTTTATCTAATAATTTTAGAAGAATTTTTTAATATTTTTTTATTTACTAATTATATATTTTTTACTAGCAACAGAAAACAGGTATTATCTAAATCAATCAGTTTTGGTTTTTAATTTTTATTAAACGCAATAAGCAATATCGATTTATCTATCTCTTTATTTATTAATCTTTGCATTAAGTATATTCCAAAAATCGACGAGTTAATTAGATATTTACTCAATTAATATGGATTTATTTTTCTCTTAACTATTTATTACTTGATAAGTGGGTATTTGTCAAATTTTTCATATTCAACTTTAAGAATTTAAATACGATTAGTTGTTATGCTTGAGGGTTGTTCTCTTTTAAATGAGATTTTGCAGATATAAAAACTATTATAACCAGAGTTTCTCACTCAAAAATTATGAAAGAAAATTTTTTAGAAAATAATATTATGATAAGTTTTATGATATTGAAAATATAAGATTTAAAACATATTTAATTTTTTTTTATTAAAGATATAGATTATTTCTATGCAAAAAATATTGTCCTATTTGCAACATAAATATGCAATACTTTAAATTCAAATTAGCCTATAAATTCTTTTGATTGTTGGAGTTTAGGATTTAATCACACTGATAATTACAAATACTCTTGATTTTTTTTCAGCATTAGATAACAAGTTTTAGTTTAAATTAAATTATAAGATCAAATTAATAAACAGGTTATACTTAAGTATACGCTGATTGTATATAAAGTTAAATATCATTTGTTTAAAGGATACTTAAAGAATATGAAAATAAGAATTATAAACTCGTTAAGTAAATATGTTCTAATGACATTATATTAAATACGTAAAAAAGTAAATTTTAATAAACATTCTTACGGACAAAACTAAACTAAATAAACACTATATGATGCTAAATATAGTACTAAAGAAATTAATGATACTTTTATTTGTTAGTTTATGCCAGTGAAAATTTATTTAATTATTAATTTGCTCAAGCGCTTTGATAATTCAAATTTAATTTAATTTTAGTAATTATTTATTTTCTTTGTTTCTTTCTTTTTAGCTTGCCTTCTTGTCAAATTAATTCAAACTTATTGCAAAAGTTGTCATCCATAAATGATAAAATTCTTATTTCAGGGTCATTTTTTATTTATTTTAACAACTCAATAAATTTGATGACGTTAGGATATTTCAAGCACAGTATCTCGTAGAGATCCATAATTTTTTCGACAAATGTGAATAATTTAAATTGAAATGGATTCTTTTCTAAACTCAGCTAAGATAGGATAGAGTCGTTTTCAGAGATCTATTCCCTAACTTGCTCATATATTTTTTTAGGTAGTAGTTCATGTAACTACTCTAAATTTGCTGTTTTGTGGAGTTTCTATATTTATTCTTTAGCACATCCTTTAACAAAACAAACAGTCATAACTCTTTTCCATTACCCTTTATTATCTAAAAGGTTTTCAATTCCAACTGTCTACTTACCAAATATGCAAAGAAAAATGTGTAATACAACTAAAAGGTTTTAAGGAGGTATTACCATTTACATAAATTCTGAGTAATCTGAATCTTAAATATCTTCAAAAGATTCGATAATTTGAACCAGATCCTAAATTTAATTTTCAATAAAATCACTAATTTAAGATCTGTAAGTTGATTTTAATATCTTTTTTTCTATTATCAATTATTCTCTCTAACTTCTTAAAAACAATATCTTATTTGCTCGCTTATACAATTCTTTATTTACTAATCGCAGAGACATGCAATCAAATGTTGTAAGAAATGTAAAAATGCGTTCTTACATAAATTTTTCTGAGAAATGATAAGTGAATAGAGAAAATCCTTTCTCAAGGATAACAATAAAGTTATTGGGAAGAAATAAATTGCGATTAGAAGAGCTGCTCTGCTTTTTGTTGGGATTACTACATACGATGCTAACCTTTTTTTCTTCTGCTTTTTACTATTTTTTTTGCTATATCTTCTTTTAATTTTATGATTATTCTGAAGGTTTTTTCTAAATTTATTATGTATTTTAAATTTTATCAATCATATTTGTATTAGATTTTTAGATGATTGGATTTTAAAAATTTTAATTACAAGATAAATTAGATTTGAAGTATATTTATTAATCATTTTTAACTTCATTGCTATTCTATATCTCTGTAATATCATTACAATTATAAATTTATTTATTTTTACTGATTTATTCTTAATCTCTCTTTTCTTCATTTTAGTTTTATTGTAATGGAGATGCTATTTCAATTAAAATCCCCAAATTTCCTTATTGGATTATCATATTTTGCTGAAAATTATTTTCGCTTTAATTGGTTTTGTTCTATTTATTTTGACTAGATTGCACTTAGCAGTCTTATACCTCTGGCTCCAATAATTATTCTTCATCTTTCAATAGATATTCAGAGTCATCTACATATTTATTGAGCTTGCTTGTAAAGTATAAAGATTATTTCCTTGGCAAATCTTAAGCTGTCTATAAATTTTAAAAAAATTTATTTCTGATGAAAATATTAATTAATTGATAAATTACATCTTATTAAGGTTGGATAATTTGTGTATTTATTTTTTAGTGAGTTGAGTTCTACTTGAATTTTTATGTTGTAGGCCCTACATCTAAGCTTGATAGAGAATGCTTTAGAGAAATAATTTGCTAAGGAGTGGTGCTGAATGTAACCTGCTTCTAATTTTTGAGATATTTAAAATCAGTGTTACCAACTACTGATTAGTTTAACTAAGTTGGAGATTTAACTCTATCATATTATAATTGCTTTGTTGAAATATCAGATTTTGAATTAACTTAGCTATTGGTAACTTTTCTCTTAATCTAAAACAATCCTTAGCTTTACTCTGAATGTTAAATTTATTGGAATTCTTAATTTTCATCTATTCTTGAAGATTAATTTTTATTTTTTAACTTAAGAATATGCATTTCTTTACGATTAAAAGTTTAGCTTTAATTTATTAAAGCTTCTCCAACTCCTGTTTTAATTTGTTGTTCCTATTTCTAAAGACCATTTTTCGAGTTTTATTCTAAGAGTTACTATTAGCTGCTCAGTTACTATTTTGGTAATAACTTATTTGTTATGTTTTAAATTGATTTATTTTATTATGAATCAATTCAATTCTCATACTGTTTGTTGAAGTTATTTTCTAACTATTTATTTGCTTACCCTTTACTTTGCTCATTAAAACACTAAATGAATTAAGCTGCTTAAATTTGTTTAGTAAACTAAAATTCTTCATTTTAACTATTTACATAATAATGTATTATTTAAAATTTTCATCTTTATTGTTTTACTTCTAACTTTTCTTATCGAACTCTGCTCTTGTATTAGTGAGAGATATTTCGTTTAGCTCTTTTTAGATAATCTATTGATCAATGTAATATAAATTATGCTTTAGTGTTCTTTCTTTCATCTGTTTAGACTTTTGTTTAAAAAATTCTTCTTTTGATGAATTTTCATTAAAAAAACTATCAAATACTTTGAAAATGTTCCTTTTCTCAAATTAATCTTCATCTCTTCGTCTTTAGCTCTCATAAAATGCGATAAAACTCTTTGAATCAGAGTAATCGAAATTCATTAGATTTGTGCCACTTAGTGGCTTGCCTAAAACTCCCAGCTAAACCTTCTTAAAGGACTAAGGCTTTCCCTACTTATTTAATTGAATTTTTTACATGTAAAATGTATGTCTGTTGCTTCTCTATCTTTATTTAGCTTTTGACACTTTATTTAATTTTAAATAAATAAATACGCTTTCAGCAATTAATTTCTTATTTCTACTTAAAATAGCAGTTTTTTATCAAAATCAAGAAACAAAAGAAATTTAAAAAGAAATATTTAATGAATTAATTGATAATAAGTTAATTTAAACTGATTACAAATAAATAAAGTAATTGTAATAAAATTAAAATATACACTATATATACTTATTAAATATTACAAGAAGATTAAGATACAGAGAATAGATTAGTTTAAACTAAGACTGATTCAATCGTTTTATTTCATTTTACTTTTTTCTTTGTTTAAATATGAAACTATATATGGATTCTCTAGTTAGTTTTCAATAGGAACTAGACTGAGGAGTGATATTGTTTTGAACACTGACTGGTCAATCCAGGTTACATATTTGTTCCAAAGGAAGAAAAGAATGATTGTTGTAACACAGATGCTGTACAAAAAGAGTATAAATTATATGTATTACAGATACTTTATGTAGTCTTTAGAGGAACTAAGCATGAATTAAGACAATGTTTCAAGGACGGTTCTAATTTGATAGTAAAGATAGTCGAATTGCTTAAAATTATTCTATAAATCCCACATTCCAACTTTATATAAGAATATTTTAATATTATGTCTTGTAGAAATATATAGTTATTATAATGCTTTAAATTTTTATTCAGCTAAATTCAGACTAACTATTAGTCCTTAAGGCAGTATTCCAAGATAGGCGTTTTAGCAGTTTTAGTAAGAATTCGCATCTCCATTTACTACTTACAAATTCGAATATTTACTAAGATATTCAGGGCTGAGTATAGAACAAGCATTTTGATTTAACGTTTAAAGTAAAATATCCATGTAATTTGGTATAAAACTTCTGCTGTTTGTAGAAAAATCCTATTAAATCGATTGCAACTGCTATATTTTTTCATTAAGTTCAATATCGACAAATTTATTGTAAGCATATAAAATTTGATCTACATCACTATCGGTAAAATTATAGGCATATGAATTATAAAGCAAATCTACTGCTGCATATGATAAACTGAGCTAAGATTTAGTTTAAGCAATTAGAGAAAGCTCTTAAATATTGTACGTGAAGTAGTTAAAGAAATCTTTTGTAATTAAGTAGTTTAAAATACTATAAATTGAAATAGTAAAGAAAACAAGCAATGAAATCATAGAAACTCTAATTGAAAACTTTTACAATTAATTTGTTTTAGAAACTTGTCTTTTCTTTTTAATTGCTTATTGTGGTTACTTATTTGTGTTTGTGTTCATATTTTTATTGTTTTTTTTGTAAGCTTTGTGCTAATTTTTAAACATGCTAAATTATTCTTTATCGTTTTTAGATTTTAAAGAGCTACCTTTAATATAATGCTATTAATTTTAAACATTCAACAGATCTAAATTACCAGCTGTTCTGTACTTTTCTATCATAAACCGTAAAAATTCAGCATTAAAAGTGGAAAATAATTTCAAAATATTTTCATTTTTTTGCTAAATGATAAAATACAAAGGAAGAATAATCAAAGAAGATAAAAAGCAAGCAATTTCATAAATAACAAAACTTAGAATGATTAAATCTTTAGTGTTTTGTAGTTGATCATTTGCTAATTATCCTTATGTATCTAAAATTCCTGAGAAAATATCAATGAAAGATTAGTAGTTTGAATAGATGTAAGTCCTTGAGTCTATTGTCCCGAAATAAGAATATTGTCTCATATTTGATGGCAGGTTCAATAATTAATATCTATTAATGTAAATATAAGTTCAGTTAATAAATTATCATTTCTAATTTATTTATTTAAAAATATTACAATCTTGTAAAAGTGATGTTGTAAACAGCTTTTGTCATCATATTTTATAATACTATTGAACTGGATGTGTTTATCAATTCTTCTTCCAGTCCATTATTAACAATATTTTTTTAAAATTCTCCTAACCCTGTTGTTATGTTACTTAACTTGAATTTGCTTTCATTTTTGGCAAATACATAATCTGATAAATTATATTTAGAAGCAGGTAAAAAATGGTAAATTTAATCTACACCCATAATTGTTTGTATTTCTGTTCCTCTCAGTATTTATAGATACTCTTCAAATAATTAAGGTCCTAATTCAATAAAAAATTAAATATATAAGTAAATATATAGAAAATCTGTTTATTTAATTACCTATCAGCAAGTTTTAATAATATTTAGTTTCTAAGTTAAAATAATTATCCAGTGAAAAGTATAAGAATATAGTAACAAATAGAATAACTACCAGAGATATAAACCCAATTGATTTAGCTAAAACTATTTCTTTAGACTTTTTACTCCTTAATACCATATCAAACAGAGATCTCCTTTTAGAGAATATTTAGCTTTAAGTAGAATTTATTGAACAAGAATCATCAATAACCTATTTTTTTTACTCCTTTGTAGAGCTCTCTTCAGAGCAATCATCTTCAACTCCAAAATTAACTACTTGATCTGCATTAGATACTTCTGAGATATTTTAATTTTCTTCTTCTTATTATTCCTCATCATCATCATCATCATGCTCATTGTTTTAATTATTTAAATTATCATCGTATTTGCTAACGAATTTCTATTTTTCAACTTTGCTAAAACTCTGAAATTATAAAGATGATCTTTGCTATTAATTAGTTTCATTATATTAATCTAAATAAATAGGTTCATAGAAAGCAATACAATTATCCTCCAGAGCAGGTATTTTTCTATTAATACTTTTTAAAAATCAATTTATTAGTTTTATCATTCATTTAAAAATAACTTTTTCTTACGCAGGAGATTCTAAAAATGTTTAAGTAGGATGCAAAAGGTGCTGAAAGCTATAGCTGACATTTTACTTAATTAAGCTACTCTAATGATCACTTATTCTTTTAACAGATGGCAACTCAAAATTAATTAAATTTTAGCTTGAAAGATGTCTGTTAGAATTTATACTTTATTTATGATAGAATAAATTTAGCACATTAAAAATATTAAAAATTTGATTAAACTTTACTTATTAAAATGATTTGCTCTACCTTCGCTTAACATGAGTAAATTTTCGATATTGTTTTCAATCTGTAATTTAGATGCTCTATCATCAGGTTGCTTTTTTTAAAATTAGAAATTTGATCAACTAAGTTAGGTTTTAATAGAAATTACATTCATCTCTACCTATGTGAGAAGGGAAGATAAGCCTTTCCTTTCTAATTCGCTTTAAGTTGCTTTTGCGGTTAATTCGTTTAATGTAATTTTTTTAATATTTTATCCCTGATCTTCTAAATCAACTTATGAGTTTTACTAAAATTTTTGCTCTAAATGTTAATTTTAGCTTATAATTGGTACTTTTAGGTTGTAAGTAGGAAATTTGTTTTGTAAATTAATTTATAAATGCTATAGCTGCTCGTTTAATTCTGATATCCGCTTGATTAATTTTATTTTGGTTACTTCAATAATTAATAGGTCATTAAGTTAATTCTTTTAATCTTTTATTTTGTATAAAGAAAAAGTCACGACTGAAAAATTGTAACTAAATATATCTAATTCATTTAGATATTTCTCAATGCTGTATGGGTTGCTGTTGTTGTCAAATTTTTCTGAGTTGTTTAATTTTTCAGGATCTTTTGGTAGCATAAATAAAGTGGTGTATATTTGCGATTGCGCATTTTATATTTTTCTTATTCCTATTTATTCCTCAAATTCTTCCAATCCATTAACATCATTAATTTCACTTAACTTAAGCGCAAGCAAATAAGGTATGATGTGTCTTATGTCTTTGTCCTTAAATAAATCTTTTATTTAAAATAAATTAAAAAAAATGATAAATTAAACAAAAATTTATTTTTTTACCTATTGATTCCCTTTTATCAAATACTTGTAAGCTTAGTTTAAGATTTTAGAAAATAAAATTTTCATTGTGATTTAAGATTTTATAAGATGAATCACAAACAATATATTTTTCATAATTATCTAATTTTTGAATGAACAATGATAGCCCTAGCTATTAATTAGAAATAATACACATTTAAGCTCTTAATATTACTGGAAAAATGTTTAATTTTAAATCGCGCATGAACGTAAAATACTCTCCGAGCTTTATCAAATGCATATCTCCTTCATCTTAGAGTAAGCTAAGCATTTACTGCAATTTATCTTAAATCCATTCTGGTTGAAGTACTGCTAAAGGATTTCCAATCAAATCTAATAAATTAGTGCACTTGAAAAACTTGCTGGTTGTATTTGTAATTCTCAATATTTTTTTTTAGTCGCTAAGAGAAATAAAAATTGAACATGTATTTTTCATAAACAGGTTAATTTTTGTGTCAAATTTAATTAATTTATTTTTGAGCTTTTGCTTAGATCTGCTAGCAAAGTATCTTGCAGGCCTCTTTCTAAAGTCAAAGAACTCCTGAAATATCTCCGCTAAGGAGAATGTACGCTAATGAGAAGGGTGTATATCGAACATTTATATTAATTTTGACTCAATATCTCTCACATTTTGAAGACAGGTGTTACCTATTTTTTATAAGGTTTGTAAGTGAAGTGAGTCTTAGTTAAGATACTCGTAGAATCTTTACTAACCCTATAGGGATGATTTAATTACTTTTTTGAGGTCATAATAAATTTACTCAAATTCAAACACTAAGTGAATGTTTAACCTTTAATTTTAATATTCATTTGTATTGAAAAATCCACTAAAATCTTTAAAAATTTCATTGATTAGCTAAGTTACTTAAAATTATGCCCAAAACGAGTTATTTTATTTTTGTAGCATATTTTACAGCTAAATTATTTAAGAATAGGCTTTCGACGGTGTCTTTGCAATTTCCATCTAGAAATAGGTGTAGCAAGATTATATTTCTAAATCTTTTATCTGCTTCATACTTCTAGAAGAATTAATTTTATCAAATAGATAGTTGATATAGCCTATAATAAATTTTTTTCTATATTCAACGCCCATCATATCTTATCTTGAAATCTAATCGTAATTTACAGTTCCATATTTCTCACAAAAACAATTTTTATCAAAGTGTAAAATCTACTTTTACTTGTTTTGTTTTCTTATTTGACAGTTTTTATTATGATTGGAAAATAAAGACTCAAAGATGACTCCATTACCTTGCTGCATATAATCCTCAATAGCTAAGCTACAATATGAGTTCAAAATGTAAATAAGTTACTACATCTTTTGAATACTAACATCATCAAACGTATTCTATTTTATTTAAAAGTCGACGTTCTCAATTGAGGTAATTGAACCAAGGATGTATTTAATTTTATATTGAAATATACTATTTGCTATTTTAAATGTGATCGGTATGATAATAAATGAAATTAATATGTAATCAACCTATTTTAAAGATTTTGTTTTATTTATTTCTAAAGCGCAGATCGTTACAGATTAAAACAAATAAAAAACCACTTAATTTAGCATAATTAAATCCATTCGATTACTTACAAAGAAAGGTAGTTCTATTAAGAGGCAAATGAGTCTCAAAAGACTCACTAGAATGTGTAAAATTAAGTAAAATTGTAGAGAATTCAATTATTTAGTAGCAAGAATTAATATTTCAGTGACTAAGCATATATATTTATATTTGTTTTTCCTTTAAGCCAATAGATCGCAGTTAATTTGAAAGGAATGGTTTTTATCAAATATCCTGCTAACACTCACTATAAATATAGTCAAAATTGATGATAAAATAGCAAATACATAACTAGTAGTATTAGCTTCTATTTAATTAAAAATTAAAATAAAGCAAGAGTCTATAAATGGTATCCAGAGGATGTAATAATATATTTTAATAATAAAGCAAAAAAACAGGTTAAAATAGCTAAGAACAAAATAAGAGCTCCCTTTAGGCATTCTCATACTTTTGTTATTTTCTTAGAGAAAGTCTTAATTGAATCCAGTAGTTTTAAAATATATACAGTTTACAATAAAAATAATCATAAGTATTACATTTACTGTGAAGGAAAAATAAATAACAAATTAGATCTGAAAAGAAGTGGATGAAAAGAGCATAATAGATGGAAATAACTAAAAATATCGCAGAAAGCTGCTAAGTGATTTTATTATAGAGTAATTATAATACCCAATAAAGTTGTCTACAACTTTTTAAGACAGAAGGATGCTCATGAATTGCGCTGAATAAACAATAAATAATATATAGCTTAAAATTTTACTCCTCTTGTAAAATGAAAATAATCTATCGTATGTATTAGCTATCAGCTATACTATGTTGATGTCATCCATATAAGTATCTTCCTACTAATGACTACTTCCATGATTTTAGTCTTGATTTTTTTTTACTACTTTTTTTTTTTGAGGAGCCATTCAAATCCTAAAACTTATTGGTGAATTTAAATATGTTCGTTCCTTTTTACTTGCTACTTTTGTCTATTAATTATTTTTTTTTAATTATAAGTTAATTTTTGAATTATTTTACATAAAAATATGCAATTACATCATAAACCTCATAAGTTGCCATCAAATTTAAACAAAATAATTACATGATAAAAAAAAAATCTCTTTTCTGAACAAATTATAATATCTTTATCTTTTAATAAAATGTGATAAATTTATCAATTATGCAATAATAATTATGACTTATTCATTCAATTAGCTTTACGCAAATATCTGCAATTTTAAAATTCAATCCAACAAAACAAACTTTATTTACAGATATAATAATTGATTAAACATCAAAAATAAGATTTCAGCTTTATTTAAAAATTAAAAGTTAAGTAATGCAGATATTTAGGTTACAGGGTTTAATATCATTTAAATTAAATGGTTTTCATGTTATATAAAAATTCAAGCATATCTATAAAGTAGATTAGTACAATTTTTTTTCTTCCTTTATTATCTATTAAAAATGAGAGTTTCTTGAATATTTTGTGAAAAAAAAAAGGGTACTATAATTAAATTTTAATTTTTTAGAAAGCCAATCAAATACTTACATTATTAAAATATTAATTTCAATTAAATAACTTGGTAAAGCGCAATTACATTTTCTTGAGTAAAAATAAGTAAATACTTTTAATTTCAAATAAGACTTTTACTTATTTTTAATAATTTTATTACAAGTATTTATAAATAATTTAAAGTTATCAACTCAAATCCATTGCTTTTTTTTGCCGATACTTTAAAATATTGGCTTTTTACCTTTACAATTATCAATTAATAAATATTGTATTGGTTTTAAAAAAGTAAGTTATAAAAGTTAATTTCTAATACTGGAAAGAAAGTAACTTTACTATTGTTTATTATTTTTCTTCTATTTGATACAAAAGCTTTATCTATAAATCAATAACTCATTTTAACAAAATACTAATTTTAAATTTCATAAAAGTCATAGCACTGATAATATCATATAGTAATTAATTTCATACTATGTGGGCTTGCTATCATTTATGGTAAATTTCAAGTTATGAATTTTTATGAATTTAATAAATAGGACCAGCTTCAATAATTTAATAAACAAAATGAATAATTTACTAAGAACAATAATTAGTTCTTGAGAAAACATTAATTTAAGAAAGTAATTAATTGCATATTGATATAATTAGATCTAAGGTAATAAATTAATTAATTATTTCAATATAGATTTTTACTGAATTATTTTATTTACTCATTTAATAAAGAGAAAGTAATTTATAATTTACACATTTAAATAAATTAAATTTTTTAATAACTGATAAATCCACACATATTTTTTAATCTGAAAAATAGATTTTTCATTATTTAATTAATTTTATTTCTTTTAATTTATTCTCATTGTGCTGTCCTTATTGAGTTTTTAACTTTGTTAATGTATGAGACAATATATGGATTATCTAGTAGCTACTCTACAGGGATTAAGCTAAGCAGATATGTCGTTTCTTAGATTTGTTTGTTCATTTCATGTAAGAATCTAGTCCAAGCAAATGCAAACACTAGAAAAACTATAATAAGGTTATAAATGAAGAGGGCCTCTTAAACTCCCATCAAGTAATCAAAGTAGTCTTAACTCTATTAAATCAAAAATGAACTCAGCGAATCTAGAATAGCTCTAATGTAATAATACAAATAATCAAATTCTTTAAAATTATTATCATAATCCCACAGCTTTAAGCTAGCAAAAAATTTTAGAGGGTTACCGGCTGTTAGAATATAATTAGACAAATAGGTTTAAACTTAACTGAATAGCTGTTTAAATGTAAATGTGAGTCCGTTTCCTAAAACACCTTTTTGTATAGTACTGCATTAAGTTATATTAATCATAGTGTTGTTATTAACATATGGCTAGCCATATGTTGTGTTGAGAATAGAGCAGGCATCTGTTTTGATTACATTTAAAAAATATTACTAATACAAATCTGCATTATATCTCTTATTTATAAAACCATTATCTATGTTGTACAGAGTATTTATTCTTTTTTAATCATCTGGTAAAACAGTTTAATTGAAAAACTAGAAAATTAATCCTACTGTAGTTGAATTGAATTTATACGCATAAGAATTAGTGAGCAAATACAAACCAACATAATTCAAATCTAGATAGCTCTTTGATTAAGCTATAAGTGATAATTCTTGAATATTATAAACAAAATAACTAAAGAAATCTTTTGTAAACAAGTAGTTCAAAAGCGAGTACAGTGATATCACCAAAAAAATAGCCAGAGCTAAAACTGATAATTTTATTGAGTACTTTGGAAGAGGTTTGGTGTGAGAAATTTGCCTTTTTTTATTTTTACTTTGCTTATTTTGCTTAGAGAATTCCAAGATAGAGGAGACTTGATGCGTTGAAGAAGCTGCTTTTGTTTTGGTTGCATACCTTTCAAATTTTGATAAGTTAGAAATGCTTTCAGTGATGCTTTTTTCATAGAGAGCTTGTCTGTACTTTTCTATTTAGGATTATAGGAACTGCATGTCAAATGTAACTAGAAGGCATAAAATTTCTTCTCTCTTTTGCTAAATGATGTAATAAACAGGAAATACAATCAAAACTGTTAGCACACAAACTACTTCCACAACTATAATGCTTATATTTAACAAATTTTAAGTTTAGTCTAGGGTAATCTTAGATTATTGTGTAGACATATCCTAAATATTTTGAATTGTACCTATAAAACTTGCATAATTATAATATACAAATGCCCTAGCTTCCTCTGCATTTTCTGTTAAATATTTTCTTAGATTTGAAGGGAGATTGAGCAAAGAATATCTTTTAATAAACATAGAAATAAATGTTTATTTAATTAGATATAATTGTTAAAAATAATTACAATCTGGAGAATTAAATCGAGTTTTAGTCAGAAGTTACTGAATTAATGACAACTAATTATGTATAGTTATTTAACATATAGTCTTCAAAACCATCATGGATAGTCGTTCTCTAAAAAGACCCTATTTCTTCTGTTATAAACTATAGTTTTTACATGCTTTCGTTTTTGTATCTAAGCAAGTCAATAGGTTTAAAACTAGAAAATAAGTAGCCGTATAATTAGTTTACTTAAATGATAGTTGATAGTTCTTTAACTCTTAATATCTAAGCAAATCCCTCCAACAAGTTAGGACCTTTTAATTTAAAATAACATTAAGAAATAATTTTTTAATTAAATTTTATTTACCCACTATTAAATTTGTGTAGCTTGTCCATTCTTCCTAAAAATTTTATTTTACCTAAAAGAACAAAACGCATGAAATTATTATAAGGATTAAAAATGCTGATAATCCAATGAATTTAGAAATTTTAATTTCAGTTGTATCTCTCCTTGAAGAAATCATTTCATATAAACTCTATTTCTTGGAAAAAATTTAGCTTGAGCCGCTTCTAACTGATTGTTAGTCGTCTAAAATAGCTTTCTTTTTATTCGCTTTTACATTTTGGCTTTCTTCATCTTGAAATTAACCACTTTTTTAACTTTTCTGCATTCCTCTTTTTCCTTTTTTACTAGCTTACTTACTAGGCATAATTGACAACTAGATAACTCCTTCTTCATCCTCTTCCTCTTCCTCATTTTCTTTTTTTTCACTGCCTTAGCTAATTTAGGACATTATTAAATTGCCTTTTGAATTCTTTTTTTATTTCACAGGTGATAATAAGTTCTGAGAAGCACCAGATTATATTCTACTTTATGAAAAAAATTTGCTTCTTGTCCTCTAAAAATTTAATTCAGCCTGAGAATTAACGAAATTTAAATGTGATCCATCATTAGTTGTGCTTGCATCTTGTTTTGAATCTTTCTTTTTATCATTTGTCAAAGTATCAGATTCTCTAAATTAAATATAGAAGATATTTTTTATAAATATATAAAAAATTATTAATTACTTTCTGTTTGGAGCAGTTGACTACTTTTCATACAGATTGACAAAACTTTGAGTTGAATTTATAAATGGTGAGCTAATTGGATTGAGATAAAGGGCTTTATAAATTTCTTCTTAGGACTAATATTAATTCTAAGTGCAATCGAATAGTGGTCTAGGTGAAATAAAAGATTATCGACTTGTAGTAGCTTGTTGAGATTCATCAAATCTAGTGCTTTTAGAATCTCTTACACCCTTTAGCGTAGTTTTATATCTTTACCCAATTTCATATTAAGCTTCATTATTATTCATAAAGATATCCTATTAGGAATCAGAGTTTCTCCTTAATATTTAATTCAAAAAAAATTATTTTTTTTATTTAGGCAAAATTTTAATTTAATTTCAAGTAATGATTTGATTAATCCTTTTTTATCTATAAAGGCAAGTATTTTAGAAAATAATAATTAAATTACTTTTTTGGAGACATTCTTTCATAAATATAATTAATGTAATCTGATGCTTATTATTGTGGAGATTCATGTTAAATAGGAGAGTCGCCATCCACAGAATTACCATTTTCATAATATCTTTGTATAATATCATCATTGTACAATTCAAACTAAATCTATTTATTTATTTAACGGATAGTAATTAAATTTATATTCATTAAATCTATTTTTATTTACTGAGTTATTGTTTTTTTAGCTGTCCCCGTTACTTTTTTAAGATAAGGCGGCATCTGTATCTCTCTCATCACATTTTTCTTTTTGTTATTATTAACATTTCTTGTCATTTTAAATATTTAGGTATGAAAGAGTTCCCGCATCATGCAAATTAGGTACTTTTGGTGAGTTGGTTTAGATTATAGGTACATTAACTTCTTACTAAAAATAAGATGTCAATGTTTCTTTTAACCTTAAAAATTGATCATTTATTTCTGTAGTAGCTTTTAATTTCCTATATGATTGAAATTCAATCAATGTAATTGGCTAATTAGTTTAGTTGTATAACTTATAACTAAAAGGAGAAAATGTAATTTCTAAGAATTCTAATTCATTTATATTTAAATTACTAAAGTAGTTTTAAACGTCTTTATGAGTGTTATTTGAAAAGCTACTGCTCAGATTTTTCAAGCATTTTATATTCTTAGGTAGAACTAGAAGAGATTTATAGGTTGTGTAGTTTTGTATTTTTTAATCTTTAAAACCAAAAGTATCATTATATCCTTCAAAACTATTAAAATCTTAGGAAATTTTATTCAGACTAAATAAAAGAGGTATAATTGCCTGTATATTCAACCCTTTGATTAAATCTATGAATTAAATAAAGAAAATTCATCAATATAATTAAATTAATTAATTTGTAAGTAAATAAATAAATAAAACCACTTACCTTAACTTTTAGATTTTGTGGTGCATTAGTCATCTAGAAATTTTAATATCAAATTTTAAAATTCCTTAGTGAATGACTAAATATTATAATTCAAATCAGTGATAACACTAACTTTACAACTTTTTGCAGGTTATATTTATATTGACAAACCAAATTCACCGTTTATGAGCACATCAATTTTCATGCGCAAATATATTGGCTATAGGGTGTTCGTGCTTGGACTATTAAAGAAAGTCAAATATTCTCCTAATTTAATGATATCCATATTACCTTCTTCTAATAGCACATCTAAGTATTTATTAAAGCTGGGAATGATGAAGTCTGGTAAAAGTATTGAAAATGATTTTCCAATTAAATCTGATCTCTAGCACTTAAAGAAGGTCTCAACAGAGTTAGAAAGTTTTACTATTTACTTAGTGTGAAGTGAAATAAATAAGCAGCAAGAACCTTACTCAAATAAGTTTATTTTCAAGTCTACTCGCTAAAGATTACGATTCATAAGCTATTGTGATTTTTGAATAAAATGACGAACCCTTCTTTTACGAAAATCAAAGAACTCTATGTAGAGTTCAGAAATGGCTAGCAATCTAGGATGTGTTGGATGAACATCAAAAAGATTATTAATCTTAAATTCTGCTTCTCTTTTTGCAGCCAAACAGCCGTAACTCTCTCTCAATAGATCAGATAAATTAATATAGTCACAACATAAAAATTCATAATACTTTTGTCTACTCTATAGAGCTTTTTTAAAAGATGTAATAAAATCTTTATACAAGTAATCAAATTCATAGACATATGAAATAGCTAGTCTTTAGTTTTGATAAGTAGTGGAGCAAATGTATTAGCTGAATGAGAGATTGATTTCATCAATAATTTCTTAAATTAAAGCTTGTGTTTAAAAGGATGACGATTTCATTTATTATTTGAGGAGTAAAATTTATTAAAATGCCAACGCAGGAGTTTGAGCTACCTAACAAAGGAAATACATGTAAGTAGGTTTTATTTGTAATTAAGTGTCTTAATAATTCTTATTTGAGGATTTAAAGAACTTTTAAATTAGGTTGCTTGTGTATTTAATTAAAAAGGATTTTCTGTAATCTTCTCCGATAACCCTTGATATTGCCTAATTAACTTCATCTTTTGTAAAAATTAGTTACTGTTATTGTCTTTAATTTATGTTAGAAAAATTTTTTTGGCTTGTGTATTCTTAAAATTATTTACAAAAACATAAATTTTCTTCTTTAGTGCTACTAATAGCATTTTTTATAAGCTTGCCTGAGGATTAATCTGCTTTACAGCAGTTCTCTAAATGATTAGAAAATATGGTTTCAAATTTTACTCCACTTCCTTTAATCATATAGTCTTCGAAGGAGAGAGAAAATAAATCAATAATATTTCTGATGTGTTTATCTAACTTATCAGCGCTAATTTTATTTATATCCTTTTCAATAAAAGGTTAATTAAATTAATTTTCTATAGTTAGTATTTTTAGTATCATAATTCCAGACTTTACACAGAGAGGAACTCCACAACAAAATAGAAGCGAAAAGCTTATGGGATGGTTATTTTTGCTATTTATGTTGAACAGGACTGATAATATCAATATGAATACATGAAATAAAGTAAATTGAATAAATATTTTATTTGTCTTCTTTGAGTAAAATGGTTGTCTGTAAATACAAATTGCTAAGCGAAGTAAGCAGTTAATACCATTAAAAATTTCAACTATAGCTATTGAGCTGCATAAGAAAACTCCACTACAAACAAAGTCTACTGTGATCCTAACAAAGACAAAGTAATTTTTTGGTTAAGATAAATGGTCTTTAATTATGATTGAGTAATCATACTCATTATTAGAAATGATAACGGAAAGAAAAACCGTCAACAAAAAATTAAATATGGAGAGGAAAATAGTTAGTTTATGAAAAGCTAAATTTTCATTTGGGTTTGGTTATTCTTGATAGTGATCAATTGCTATTTAAAGGGATATTTAAGTAAAAGGTATAGCAAGAGTATAAAGATAAATTCTAAAAAAGAAGGAAAATATGATGTCTCCTTAAAGTACTAAAAAACTATGGGATGTAGAATTTTTGGCTAATCTTTCAGTAGATTCTTAGCTCGACATTGATATATCTCTAAAATAAAGCCAAAAAATATAGTGAATCATTCTAATTACTATGTATATTAATAAGATAGCATTAAAAATACAAGATATTATTAAAAACTAAGTCTAAGCCTCTTCTTCTTCGATATTTTCATTTTTTTATGCTAAAAATGAGAACAAAGGATAAAATTTGACATAATCAAAATATATTCCCATATAATAAATAAACTATTCTGAAGATGGTGAGGTGCTAATCAGGTTCGTTAGGACGCTTTTGTTGTATAGAGTGCTTATCACTTAAGAGAAATAAATAGCTATGAGCAATCTTGTTAAAATAGGTCCTCGTTTGAAAGATTTCAATATTTTATACATTTCACAGACATAGAACTTATGTATACGATCCCGAATTGAAGAGTCCTAGCTGGATTATTTATCCATTTCTTGCATTGCATTTAATAGTTTTTCAGATTGATGCTTAGATTTGTTGCTTTTCATTAGTTATTTATACTCTATATTTTTTATTTTTATATTGATTGACTGATTGATTTATGATTATTTTTATTTTGTTTTCTTAGCTTAGTAATTAAATATTGTTCTGTGTTTATAAGAATTACAATTAGATTATATTTTGATAACTTTTAAAAGCATTTATTTCAATCAGTCATTCAGTTTTTACAAATTATTTTGATTCCAAGCATATGAATGAAAGTATCATTTAAGTATATATTTTTCTGGTGTCTTTCTTAACAACATTAAGATTAAAATCCATTCATTTTAATTAATTTTTAAATAGAACTCATTACATTTACAAAGCTAGATCGAATTTTAAATTACTCCAACCTCTATTAATTTTTGCCAAAAAAATTTATTCTTTAAAATTAAATTCTTGCTAATTTTCATAAAATATCTAAAAATATTGATTAAATTTCTATACATCTGAATCGATTATTAGTTTTTTTGAGATATTATCAATTCTCCTAATTTACCAGTACCATTTTTGTAAGAAATTAATGAATCTATTAAATTATTAAATTATGGTAATAAAAACAATACTTTGCTAAATTTTTACCTTTTAAATTAGCATAATATTAAAACTATTTAAAATAAAAAACATCTAGTCTTTTAACAAATATTTATTTTTTGTGAATATCTGAAATATATTTAATATCCTTAATCATGTTTAGCTGTAACGCTTTAGAAATTATTTATAAAAATATAATAAAATGTTGTAGCCTAAAAAGCTGAGCGATCAATTACCAACCAATTTAAAAAAGGGAAAACAAATTTTAATAAATGAAATCATAAATACTTAAGTGATGTAATCAAAAAAAATTTGTACTTATAAACAATTGATCAATATAAATTAATTACATTATTATATTCTGAATTTAATGGAAATAATAATTAAAAAAACAAAAAAAATAAAAAATTAATTTTGAGTAAGGAATACAAATAAAAATAATCATCACGTCAATTTTCAATTATTTTAATTTCTGATGATGACCTTGTAAATACATAGAGAAAATACTTAAATATAATAAGCATAATTAGAATGTAACTATATATTTATTCAATCAGAAAGGCTCCATAAAAACTAATAATTTAGCAGTTTTATGCTTGTGATAGAAAATATTTTAAAAAAACTCAATCAAAAATTTTTGAACATTTTAATCCTTTAATTGCAATAAAAAAATAATTTTTAAAATATTATCATTAATATTAATATCTATTATAAAATTCTTCTAATGAATCATTTTAAAATATAACATTCAATATAATTATGAGAGAATCTCTTAAGAATTCCTTTGAGTTATGCAATTTGTAATATAAAAAAATGTTTCTTCGTATTTCATATTTTGAAGTTAATTTTAGGTTTTTTATTATCGAAATACTCATAAATTCATTAATAGATAAATAGAAATAAATAAATAAACATACATGTATGAGCAGATGAATGTTTGTAATTAAGAATTTAAAAATATTTATTTTCTTTTAATGAACTAATTTTATGATAATATTGCACCGAATCTTTTGAACAAATAGAAAAAGACTTTAGTTTTTTGTTTAATAAAATAAAAATTGAATTTATACAAATATGTTTTTTATTATTTTAACAAAATCAGCATTACTAGATATTTAATTTGTATAATTACTCTTCTTTAAAAGCTTAAAAAATAAATTAAGAGATTTTGCTAAGTAAGTATTGGAGGGTAACCATGAATCAAAACCATTCTAAAAAAAATGAATTAGGCAATCATCACTCAATTAAGATTGCAAATGATTATGTAAAAAAGCCCAAACAAAGCTAAACATTCAAAGATTTATCAATTTTATTCTACACACAGTAAATATCTTCAATTATCAAGTCTTATTAAAGAGGTAATTTTATGGGCATTATGCTCCTTCTGATATACTATTCTTAATTAGCTAGCATGCTTTTTGAAGAAAATGTCATTAAGAGTATTACAGATTCTGACATTAACTAAAGAAGTTTTTTATTTTAAGTAGCTTAGTACATAAGATGTGCTAGGATTTACACTACTCATGAAGTTATAGCAGAAAGAAGCGAAAATGTGTATAGTAGAAGTAATGATAATGAAAGTAGCAATAATACTGATGAAGTGGAAATAGCTCAAAGTTAAATAAATTTTAGCATTTTTGGTGTAAGCTACAACCTCTTTGTTATTTTATATATAATGATACAGTATATTCTTTGGATGATGAGCAACAATTATCAAACTAGCAGCAAAAATGAATCAAGCATACAAGAATAACTGATAAACGATGTTGTTAAAAAAAAATTTAATTTGCAAAACTAATCATTTATGAAAAAGTTTTTCAAATCTAATGAACCTCTAAACAAATTTATATCAATAATGCTATAAACATACAGATATATGTTTACGATTCCTTTCAGTGTAGTAAGCTTTAGTATGATTTTTAACACAAATTCTTATTTGAACGATTAACTTGCACAAGAATTTAGAATACTGCTAGGTGTTTCATTATTTTTGTCTACTTTTATAATTAATTTACTAATTATTACCAACGACTTTGACTATTCAATACGCTACAGAGACTTTTTTGGCTCAAGGGTAAACAATTTTAGATGGATCTGCTTTTGCTTAGATTTGTTGGCATCTTACTGTTGCATATAATAGTAAGATAGCATGAACATCAAGCTATACCTGTGGCTTCACATACTATAATCTTTACTCAGATTAGCAATTTTAATATATGAATTTCCTTTTTTCTTTGAATTAGCTTAGAGCTGTCATTTTTAAGGTTCATTTGGTTATTTGCTGATTTCAATTTTAGAAATCTTTTCAATCCAAGAGAGTTACAAAATATCATTTTCTTTTTTGTTACTCTCGCTAATACCTATCAATTATTAGATTAGCAGCATGGCTTTGAGGTGGAGAGAATCGTTCTACACTGCATTCGTTAGTGAAAAAAATATTTAAAATATTACTGCCTTCCACTTGGAGTATTATATGAGAAAGGTGTTAATACCTCTTTGTTAGCTTGACATAGAGCAATACATTAGTAAGAAATTTGGAGGGTAAGGAGTTAAATATGAATCGATTTACACACAGCACATTATTTACTGCTAAGTTAGGGGTTAGTAAGACTAAAATTTAGATTAAGATAAAATTAAAAATGTTGAGAAAAAATAACAAAAACAAAACTCTGAAGAATTTTAATGTTTTTGCTAAAAATATTAATTTTCAGAGCTGAACCTAAATAATATGAACGGACACCAACATAGAAAGTAATTTATAGTGGAATATATTTATTATTTGTTAAATTTATCTTTTAACAAAAATTTTCATGGCTAACACAACTATGAGCAAAGATTGACAAAAAAAAATTTACCATAAAGTGTTTAATTCTTAAAAAAAATAAAACCTACATACATATATTATCTCATTTAAGTTGCTTCTTCTCCAGCAAAAGCATACACAGAAGTATTCACTATCAAATAAAAGTACAACTAAATGACCATTCAAGAATAATACACAATAGAATTAACAATACAAGACTTAAAAAACGAATTTTTGTCTTTTTTTGACCATTCAATTTATTAGAACTAAAGACTTAGAATAGGCGATGTTTACTAGTTCGATCATGCTTATAGAGAATCTTTTAGTGAGCTGAGCAAAGGTTTAAAAATCAAGCAAGAATTTTTTTAATTTTTAAATCAAGATTCAATCATTTTAGAAGAATTGGTTAAAAAATCCCAAAAAACAGTAATACAAATTCAAGCAATTGAAGATTCTCTTATTAGTTTATTCAAAATGAATCCTTTACATTAAAGAACACTCTAACTTTCTTCCATTTTTTTAAGCCACTTTGACTTTAAAAAGAGAACTCTTACTTCATTAATATTACAGGCTACTTATTAAAATGAGCTGGAAAATCCTCACTAAATAAGAAACGATTCAGAAAAAGTAGATCTCAAAATAAATTTATTTCATTAAAAGTCAGCAGCAGCTTTCTTTTTATCTCTACAAAATAAAACAATACTAAGATCTTCAGATTCTTTTTCTTAGCTATTTGGTGTAAATGGTTCTGATATGATAGGAAAGCCTATTTCCCTTTTATTTCCTGACTACTATTTCCCTCATATTAGCAGCTACATAGAGAGGCTCGTTGAAGAATCAAATATAGATTTAATAAAAATTGGCTTATACAATACATTTATAAGAACTGCAAAAGAAAGTCTAAACCCTGTTGTTATGAGAGTTAAGTTGGATTTTTTAAATGAGCAGACATTTGGGCTATCATGCTATATGTAAAGGATTGAGAATGATAAATTCTATATTATCTGTGATTCGAATTTCATGTTTTTAGATGCTTCTAGCTAATTAAAAACCCTTCTTCTGAAGAATTTCTAACAAAATAAAAAACGCAAGAATACTGAAGGTACTTGAAAATTAATTTATAAAAATTATTATTAATTATTTTAATATGAAACTAAAAAATATTTATTTATTTATTTAATTGTAAATTAATAAAGAGTTGTTATAGAAAGTTAATGTGAGAAATTTTATACCAATCCTTTATGGGATAGATAAATTCTAAGAATTAAATTAGTTTGATGAGAAATCTAAAGTTTCGTAGAACTACGAAAGATAAACAAATTTTTAGTAATTTAACTCTATTCTTTTTTTACCAACAAATAAGTCATAATTGAATATGGTCTAGAAGTAAGTAAAATAAGAAATTTATGATGTAAGTCAATATTTTAAGGAATTCAAGCCTTCTGAATTCGATTCTGTTTAAGTAACTTTTTCCCCAATTGTTTAAAAGTCATTCTGCGAAGTATAAAAATGTTTTAATATCATTTAAATTTCAAAAATTAAGAAATTTAAAAAAATTCACGAGATAAACGAGCATTTAGATTAAGTAAGAGAGAAGTTTTAGAAATATTTTTCTCATCCAGTTGACATCTAAGAATATGAAAATACATCCAAGGACAATTCATTTATCAAGGATATATAGAATTATACAACATAGGAAACTTACTTTAAGATTGATAACTAGCAGTCCGAGACTAAAGATAAAGAAGACACACAAAATAATGGTAAGCCAGAGGTAAATACTTTGTAGGAGATAGATTATTTTGAGTCTAATTACCTTCATGAGTCAAACAAAAAAGATAAACTCACAGAAAATCAAATAAATAATAGTTTAATGGAAAAATAATCCTCAAAATATTCTGATAAAGCTAATGTAAAGTTAATTTTATTCATTAAAATTAAAAAACAACTATACATATTATTAGGGATAGAGTAATGAAGACCCTTAATAAATTTAAAACGAAATTCAAGACTTATAGTAGGATTACTATGAAAATTATTAAGCTGCATTGTGTTAAAATGAATATAGTCTCTGGCCAATGGGTTAAAAAGATATTTCTTATGGACTAGAGAATTAATATTACTTAGAAAATCAAATGATGAGGGAAAATGGAGAACATATAAATAATTTATAAAGTGACAATTATTTGGGTAATTAAATACAAAATAAAAATGAAGCAAATTAGTCAGATTTTATCAATAGCTCTGAACAAAAAAATAATTAATAGTTTTAGAAAAAGTTATAGAAACTCATAATAAAATCTCCCAGAGCGTCAAATATAAATGTTATTTCTATTGAAGACGAACACAAATATTAAAATTTTGCTTCACCTAAATTTGGTTAAGAACTGATTTCACCACTATCAACTCATAAAGACAACGAAGAGTCTTAGAGGTACTTTGTTAAAAATTCACCAAATAGAGATAACTTCGTAATTACTTTAATTATCATTTACATTTATTGCTTTTAATTTTGTTTACATTTAAATGATTTAATGTATGGTCTTTCTCTTCCTGATAGGTCTGCATTAAAAAATTTTTGTTATGAGTCATTTTTCAACCAAATCATTTTAATATAGCAAAATTCACAAAGCGCTTCCCATCTTGTCAATGGTAGTCTCTTTTCGCCAACAATAAAAATCAATGAAATGTATTAAGAATCAACGTAAAAAACTATTTCACATTATTAATTCAATTAATTTTTCTTCTTATTTCTCATTTATAAAATAATAGGATAGATGACAAATAGTCAAACAAAACATAAATAATTCATCCATAAAGCTTTCATATTTCAAAAAACAACGAAAAATTACTTTAGTTGTAGCCTCTTTCAATAGATTAGTACTCGGTTAGCCATACTTCGATTGAACAGGAGATAAAAAACAATATACAGTTAGGGCATAAATCCATATTATTAAAAAATCAAACTAACAGATAACTCAGCAGAAAAGAAATACAAACATTAGAAAGAAATGTCACAAAATTATATAATGCCTAACATACAAAAAGTTATAAATATGATGGAGAAGAAGATGAAAGGGGTGAAAGAAGAGATCAATATTCACAGTTTAAAAAGATTTCTGATTTAGGTGTTTAAGAATCTGAACACAGTAAGAGAGAAGAAAAAACTGGATTTTAGAATAATGAATCATTTAAAAAAATGTTTGACTCATAGTTGTATTTTAAAAGACAATTTTTGTGCGACATGGTTACAAAGCGATCGGAACTGATTCAAGTCAAGTATGCCAAAAATATAGGACTCTTTTTTCTTCTACTCTTAGTTGCAATAAGTATTGGTCTCTATTTAACATTAATAAATTATTTTAACAATGGATGGGATTATTTCAAAGATATGCTGATAGGTAAAATAATATTTAAAAAAATATGCAATTTATTCCTTTTGAATAAACAATAGGTTACGATATACTCGAGAACTACTCTCAGGTGATTAGATAGAAAGAATTACTATTCACTTTATAAGTATATGGTATACCTGGCTATGATATAAACAACCAGACATAAATATAACTGGAAACTCAGGAAAGAGATTATCGTTAAATTTAACTCAGATAACTGATTGATTATTTTATAACAAACTGTGTTAACAAGGGATTCGAATAATACATGCTCTAAGAGTAAATTCAAGTCTCTTTTCTTAAAAATCAGAATTTACCAATGGTCCATTTAAATTTCACAAGAATGTAATTGATCAGATTTTCTTTTTTTTCATTTTAATTAATTTAATTCAAAATAAAATAATCAGGTACTCCTTGCTTAATATTCCCCTTTATTTATGGGACTATGTCTCAACTAATAACTTAGACTCTTAGACATACGTCCTTGAATATTATTATAACATGATGGATATGATAGCTTACATAGTGAATATATCTAGCACAACATCATATAATAAAATATAAAGCTCCGAAAATTTATTATATTTAAGTATTGCGCTCATCGAATTATTTTGTTTATTATTAATCATGCTTGTTTTTCCTATTTATTACATCGTTTAGAGTAAAAGAGAAGAGATCCTCAAACTCTTAGCAACTTTCGATTCTAATTTTCTTGAAAAAATAATTTAAAAATGTAATATCGAACTTCTTGAAAATAAATAAAATTTTGGCTCATCAAAAACTTTGAGATCAATCAAAACTAATAAAAATGTTAGTTCAAAAAATATTCTTTCTTAAACATAAATATTAAGCGGCTACAATTTCGCTTCATCCTAATTTAAGAAATCAAATAAAAAAAGAAAGGCTGTTTCTCAAACAAATAATCTCTAAAAATACTCTTTTTCTATAATGATTTATTCTTTATTAATGTTCATTATATTATCTATTTACTCTATCACAAATTATTTTTTAACAAGAAACTTCTTTTAGACATTCAACTACAATATTTAAGAGATAAGCCAAATTTACTAAATTAAGGCTTTGATTAGTTTGGAATTATCTACTATTTAGCTATTTACAAATTCTTTTATGTATTAATTCACAGAAAGGGATATATCAGTACTTAAATAATTTAAAGAATAAATTCTGGATCAATAACTTTAATAAAGGATAGCAAGTCTTTATTAAGTAGATTAAGATTTTTAAATAGATAGAGAGGATATGCAAGAGTATAAACAATATTATCTGAAAACAATTAAAGAGGATGCTTGCTAAATCCTCTTTGATAAGTACAATATCTAATTTACAGATTAGAAGGCTCAAGTGAATAGTGAAATTAATGAGACATTTGATTCTAAAGTTGACCCAAGTTAATGTATTAACATTTTGAATGGAAAATTAAAGCAAGGATTAACTGTAACTCTAAAAGAATTAATTAGTGAATTTAATTAGCTATACTTAGCTTTTACATCAACTAATGATGAATAAGAATATGTTTAATTATTTGAACTCTGGTGTAATCAAAATAATTATCATGATCTATAATAGTCCTATTACTATTTAAGATAAATTATTCGCTTAATAAAAGAAGAAAATTAAAATTCAAGCAAAGACTAATTTTAAAATGTTAAGAATATTCAATTAGGACTTTTTATTTACATTATTTCCATTTGCGTCTTAATTTTTATTATTTTATGGATAAAATTTATTAATAAATTAAATTTTATAATTTATGAAGCAAGGTTATTTCTTACCCTCATTCCGATTGAAAATCTAGTAGAAAATTAATATGTTATTTCTTTCGTTAATAAACAAATTCCTTATTAATCTAAGTGAATATGCTAAGCCCTATCTAAATCATCAACTATTCTAAATGCTATAAACTGAATTATAGAGAAAATATTTTTTTTAAATAAATAATTATGTATATTTTTTGTCCATTTTTTTTTTAAATAATAACTTTAATGAAAATTAAATAAATAAAATAAAATGAATTTATAGAAAGATACTCTATGATTATAAACAAAAATATTAAAATAAAATTAAACCCTAACATATATATTGTAAAAAACTATTTGTTCTCTTCCAATAATCAATCTCTTTAATGATAAATTTTTTGATTAATTAATTATAACTAATTATTTTTAAACTGCATCACACTTCTCAAATCATAAGATTTTACAATATACAAATTGATTATTAAATTTGGTATTATTTTTTATTTCCACCTTAATTAATAGTAAATTTGATAATTAACCAAAAAATTGGAAAAAAAATTTTGTAAGAATTAATCTATGCTTTTAATATCTAAAATAGAATTACAGAAATCAATTAAGGTCCTTAAAATTTATTCTTACTAATTTGCTATTCAACGCATATTGTTTAAATAATTAATAATTAATAATAATAAATATAATTCTTTAATTCTGAAAATATAATAAATAATCAATTAATATCTATGTTTATCTAAATTTATATAATATTTCTTGCTAAAATTTTAGGCTAAGTGATTGCTTAAGATAATAAAGTAAACCTGCTCTACTCTCCATTTTATTTAAACGAATATACTCTCTCTTCTAATGAAGGGACTTCTCAATTAGTAAAAGTTGCAGCAAATATTTAGGCAGTTTATTTATCCTCAGGTTTTGGAGGGTTATTAGTATTAGATAAATTAGGAGGTACTAAACTTCTACAATAAAATTTTTCAAAGTAATATGTCAGCTAATTTGATGTAAGCCGAAACGGAGACATTCTAATTCTAGCATTTAACTCTACATTAGCAATATTTTAATATCCAGAAGCTTCCATCAATTTATAGAACATGTAAAATTATTAATTAATTTCTAGTGCACCATTTCAGTCGGAGATTATTGAAATAATTTACTTCGAAGCCAAAAGTCTTATCTTTGTTTCTGGTTTGCAAGGATGCATCGCAGTTTATGATTCAAGTAATTTATAAAATTTAAGAATACTAGATACATATTAGACTGAATCCGTTTAAATTACTGCGATATGGGTTTCTAATGACGCTTAATGGATTTATCTTAGTTGTGATATTGAAGGAATTATAGTTTTGAAGCTAAATTTTATTTCTAATTCTAACTCAAGATAAGCAAATTTCACAAAAGCTGCATATGGAAATGGATATAGAAAAACATGGTCATTAGTCGTTACAAATGATAATAAATACATTTATGAAATTGAAAATTGGTTTGGTATTTTTTATGCTGATAATTCACAAACACTAGCTGCAAATTCTTCTACATTGCCAATTTAATTAACCTTTAAAGCTTACTGGCCGTTTTAATATATAAATCCTGTCTGCACTATAATACTTATTTCTAACGACAACAATTTTATTTTCGTAGGAGTTAGATCATTAGGAATTCTAATATTCGATATCAGCCAGAGAGAAAATATTTAATTTTTTTAGCATATCTAGATTGATGGCCTTTCAAACTCAGCAGTCTTATCTGGGGATGAAAAATTTTTGTACTACGCAAATTCTTTAAGTTTAAAAACATTCAAATAATCAGCTCCAAATTTAAATAATAATTTTCCCAACATATTTAATACTCACCAAGCTATACAGAAGTAAATGGAAGGAATTTACAAATGGAGATGTTATATAGACCCAAGTAATTAATATCTAATGGGTTCATTTGATTACAGTGGGACATACATGATACCATTTTACAACAATCCTTTAAATCTTTAAATTCAGTATGCAACACACATGTAAATAGAATCTGATTCAATGAGTTTTGATACTAAAAATAACCTATTATTTATTCCTTCACTCTATTCTAACAAACTAATATCAGTATTTTCTATCTAACCTACGAATACAGATCCAAGTATATCATTAACAAATCCAAAGGAGATTAATTCTTTTTCTGTCAATACTTTTTAAATGGCAGAATAGCTTATATTTAGTAAAGATAGGTCATATGCTATTTAAACCTATCAGATTGGTATAATGCTCTTTAATATGACTGATCCCTTTAAAATATCCTTAGTCTATTATTATTAAAGTCCTGACTTTATGTAAGGCGAGACAGGTGGTGGAGCTATTACTGATGATAATAACTATATAATTGCTTGCTGTAGGAATTATGGAATCTATGTTTTGGATTGCGTTGATAAGAGTAATATTTATTTATCCGACTATCTTGAGACTTTAGGAGCAGAGAGTATAACTCTTTCTAAAATTTCATCTAATTATGGTTATTTAATGGATGGCATAAGAGGTTTTGCTGTTTTAGACCTGACTGCTTTGCCTAAAATTAAAATTTTATCAAGAATAAATATTTCAGGATGGACTTAGTTAGGTATTCCAATTAAAGAAGAAAAATATATACTTATTGGATCTTAGGATATTGGAATGCTTACGTTGGTAGACATTCAAGACAAAACAAATCCAATTTTAATAGCAACTTACACAAGAGATAAACAATTTTCTGTAGCTATTTGCACTACTGTGGACGAAAATTATGTTTTTATAACTAATCCTTAAGGAATCATTACTATGCCATTAAAAAGCTAGGTATACATCCACACTGAAGTAAGCATAATTAACGTAGATTAGCTAACAGGAAACCAATCTATTTCATAATATTAAATGCAATAAGGGTAGTCTAATTATATTTTCCAAGTTGGTCAATAAGTTTAATTAAATTTTTTAATACTTTATCCTCAAAATGAAGATGAGCGTATTATTGAAGTAAACCAGTACTTAAATGGTTAAGTTACTCCTTTACCTTTTTATATGGAATACTAGCAGAATACCTAAACACTAACAATGTAAATCGACAAGTCTGCTCTTGGTAGCATCAGATAAGGGATGAATTAAAATATACTTTTGATGAAAACAGTTATACCACTTTATATTAATCAATTTGAATATACTCTGTAAGACCCTAATGATATTGTTTCTACTGATTCAGCATAAGCGAGTTTAATTCTCAATTACTTGGTAGATCAAAATTACTTGGATTCAAAATAAACCATAACAGATTTCTTTGATTCAACCAAGTCTTTTAAATTTAATAATGATTTTATAATAAACTTTCAAAATCTTCAATCTAGTAGTCAAATTTAAAATTTATCATTGTTCATACAGTAGTTAGAGTAAAAAGTACTATAAACATTAATATTGTCATACTTTATTAATCCAGTTGTGTACTTTGTAGAACCTTCACTATCTCTAAATTTTACAAATAGTAATGGATATATTTAGAGCCTTTCTACTTCTTTGATAAGTTTTTATATTTAGGTAGATCAAAAAATTGGTAAATTCATAATTATGAACTATCCAGGTGTGATTACATCATTTTCATAGACTGGTGATTAAATTAAATTAGAAGGTTCTCTCTCAAATATAAACGATGTCCTCCAAAGATAAATTATATTTGCAAATAGCACTGAGATAACCTCTGAAATGGAAGTTCAATTATAGTTAATAGATAATTATAATTACCCCTTTGTTTTGAACACTAATATTTTGGAGTGTCCTTTAATTGTGCTAAAATAATAAATTAAAGTATAGAACCCTTTACAGAAATAAGTAGAAAAATAATACTAAGATTCAATTGTTGATATTTAATAATAGATAACTCTTACATTTGCATAAAATTCGTTTGTGGTTAACGACACTTAGCAAATAATTTACAAAATATAAATATTTAATCCATCAAGTGAGTCTTACGAAGACTTAACACCAGATTTTTGGCTTCAATCTTAAGGTGACACAAGATTAAACTACTTTGGCACAATTCCATCAAAATATTTTAACACTATTTTTAGATTTAAAATCATTGCAAATGATACTTACACAGTAATTGAAGATTTTTTCATATTAAAGGCATATGGAGTTCCATTCCTTTACATTTTTAATTTATTAGTATAAGTACTGGGTCCTCTTTTAGCTATCTTAGGTATTTATAACAAGAGAGCGATAATATGGAACATTTTATATTAAAACAAAACTCGTTTTGAAGATGAGCATGCCTATGTTGGAGAGTAGTTTAATATGAAAATAATATTAATGGGAGATGTTTTAAAAGATTCAATATTAGTTGTTGATAAACTCTTGAAAAAAATAAATGAATGTGAAAAAAATTAGAATTAAGATAAATTAAAAACAGAAATCATGCTTGATGACTAAGCTTAAACTTAATAAACGGAAACAGATAGAAATAAAAATAAATATATTTTTCAAAATAATTCAATAATGAAATCTGTTAAAAGAGTAATTAAGATATCTAAATTAATACCAAAAGCAGATATTGACAAAATGATTAAAGGATTGGCTTCTTTTGCGAATCACAAACGAAATTAAATCATCGAAAAAAAATATATGCAAAAGAGTGGTAATGTACTTATGGAAGAAATTATTCAAGACATTTTAAAATACAATTTAATTTCCTCAATTTCAAAAAACCAAAAAAAAGATGATGAGGTTATTAAGGAACTAAAAGATAATCATTCAAGAATACATAAAGCAATTCACTAAAACATATCTAGGCGTTTGCTATAGTTAGATAAGAGGTCGCTCAAAGTTTATGATACAATTAAGGAATGTGCAATAAAATATTTTAGTAAATAAAAAAAGTACTGGTATAGAGCATTTATAGACTTTGATTCTTCCACATATTTTAAAGAATCTAAAAGCTAAGAAATTTTTTCAAGCTTAATTATCAAGGTATAAGAATTAAGTGATTTATTTTTGCTTCTAAAACTTCTTCCTCCTTCAGCACACAAAGAAATATAAGATTTTAATTCTCTTGTTGAATCTCTTTAAAAATATAAAACAGGAATAAATATGTATTTAATTAGAGACTGCTTGTATGCAGATGCATATGGTCTTATTTCTAAATTTCCTAGTTTATTTTATTTGGCTTAGGGTGAGTCTATTCATATGCATTAGCATTAGATTAAATAAATATAGGCATTTAAAAAGCAGGTTGGCCCTAGTTTTTATAATAAATGTTGTTCCCTATTTAATTTAGAGTATAAAACCTATGGAGTGAGTAAGAATATTCGTCTCCCTACTTGGATAAGCTTGGATCAAAAACATGGAGTTATTTTGATCTAGGGTGTTCCAAGCGTAGAAGATATGGAAGAAGTTTTAATAAGAATTTATGATCATACAGGATATGTAGTTAAATCTTTTGTCTTAAAAGTTACTTATAATCCAAATGAAAAATCCGCCATAGAATAAAGTATCCCAGAAGAAAATTAATAACTAACTGATATTTATTAAGATTTTCAGGATTACAATTAAAATTTTATAACGAATAGTATGTAAAACAAGAGAAAGTCATTTTTTATATATGGTAGTAGATAAAAAAATGCAACATTTAATAATTACTCTGTAAGTAGCTAAAATATTTATCTATAAAACTAGTTTTCAAAACAAACTAATTAAAATAAAGATGAAAATAAAAATTTAGAGAACAAATCAATTTAAAAACTATATCCTTCTATTCAGAGCTATTAATTTTTTTCTTAAGCTAATACCAAAAATGTATCACCATGTAATAAATTAATTTCTGATTAAAATACATAAATTTCAACAATAAATGATTATGATTAAAAATTGGAATCAAAGTAAGAAAACTAAGTAGAAACACCAAGCTAAGAAAAAAGCATTAAACATTTATAAAAATATAAAATTAATTTTTTTAATAGAACGAATAGTATAGATATATAAAATTTTAATACTTAAAGCGATTTCATAATAGAAAATTGAAATATTAATAAAGCTCTTTAAATTGTGTTTTCATATAGTCATTCATAATCCTCCAATTTTTATTTGCAAGTGTTCGTTCGTTTAAAGATTTTGATATTTAATATTTAAAATAATATAATTTAACATGTTCAATGAGTATTTTTTTTTAATCAGTAAAATAAAAAAATTAAAACAATCAATTACTATTTAAATTAAAGAATATTTATTTTCAAAATACAGTAGAATGAATATCTGTTGCTATATTTTGCATTTTATATAAAAATAATTATATAGAATTAATTTTATAAAAAACGTATTTTTTTTCATTTCATAATAGAGAAATAAAATTTTTAAGTCATATTATATATAATAAATAACAAATAGCTCTAAATAAATTTTATCTTTCATCATTATTAGAAAAAACAATAATATTTTATTTGCTGTTAGGAATTCAAAAAAAATTGTGCTCAACTTTAAGATAATTAAGCCTGTTATTAATTTTTATACTTAGAATTGACATAATATTAAGCACAAGTAAGTCAATTGAATTTTATATTTCAAGTATATCCTAGTTACTCTTCCTTTTCAAATTCATATTTAAAAACTCCATTTTTTTAATTTTATTCTTCTTAATTTTATTGTTTCAATTCCCAAAGTTCATTATCCCTAGATATCTTAATCACGTATTCCTTTTCTTCAAACTTCCTAGTAGTTTCTATAATTTCTCCTAAATCCTCCTCAATTTTTTTATTTTAAGTAAATATGATGGAGAATTTTCCTTATATTTTATCATATTTTTTTTTAATCATCTTTCAATAAGCAAAATTAATTTTTTTTCGTTATCTTTGCACTTGACTAACGAATAATAACAATTTTGATATATAGCCCCAAATACGTTCCTATTTTGCTCTTTTATTTTTTCTATCTGGTAACCTTTCCTTAGTTATATAACTGACTTTTCTTTACACATTTCAACAAAATTTTAACCTCTTTCTTATTCGCCTGCCTATGATTGTTGGTTCTTTTTAAAACTAACATATTTTTCCAAATTTTTATTTAAGTAGTCCAATAGCTTTTCTTGTAAGTTGAAGTCTGTGAATTTTTTATAATAACCAATTTCATGTTTGATAAAATCCAAAGTAAACCGATTATATACTTTACTCGCTTCACTTCCTTAACATGCCATGATTAGATGATTTACAAATGGATAGCACTAATCTACATAAATAGTATGATGTTCTTAGCTATCTGTTTTTTTGTATTCATTTATTGCCTATTGTGTTAAAGGATATATTTTTTTGAGTTCATTTTCTATATAATCTTTAACATACTCTGGCCTCCTAAATTCCTTTAGGTTGTGGATGACCAATACCATTTTTTCTTAATTTTTATTTCTTTCATTAACTTTTGAAATAATATAATGAATCAATCTCTAATCATCTATACTTACCATGGAAACTACTATTAAAATAATTTTTGAGTTTTCAATAATAAATTCTTATTATATTTATTATGTTGCCTTTAATTCTTCGTGGCATTTTTAAATGTCTTAGAAAATTTATTCTTAGTATTAGTAGCTTTCTTCAATTTTATCTCCATCTTTAAATTTTAAATATTCTTAGAAATTTTGATTTTTCTGATAATCAATCTTAACAGGATTATCTCCCCCTTCAGAGTCTAGATAAATTATATTCCTATTATTTAATGAATCGTATTTTAAGCATATCCCAGGAGTGCTTAGATGAAAGTCAGATGGAAAATCCTGGTTAATTAGCATATTACATATAAAAGACTTACCTTTGTTTCTGTTTCCTTACATTCCTACTAAAATTACATTCTTAAAATTAGGATCTAGTTCTTTATTAAATTATTATACTTTGAGGCCAAAAGATTCTCCTTCTTACTACTAATCTATCGTGTTAACTGATAGATCATTTATAGATTTCATGGATATAACAATATCATATCCATATTCCTTTATGTCTTTTTTTGGTACATATTAGTGTTATTATTCTTATTATTTAACTAATTTTTAGTATTTTTCATTAAGTTAATCATACTCTTCTTATAGTTTATCATATTTATCTTACAATACTTTAACTTTACGAGATATGAAAAATGCTTCATTAAAAACTAAAAGAGGGAGTTTTTAATTTTTTTTAGAATTATTATTTTGATGATAAAATTACTACTCTTATCTGTCCATCTCTCTTTATTATTTTTGATTTGATTAATATTAAAAAAATATGAAGATAATTAATTATATTATTTTTTATTAACTTTTTTGTTTTTAATTGTTTGATGAAATGCTTATTTAATATATTATTTTTAATTAAAAGTATTTTATTATACCAAATTATAATATTTTTTAAAAGAAATAAATATAAATTGTATAATTTCTTTTTGTAGTATTATATTACAGCTTTTTAATTTATTTGAGTTCAATAAATTGATTTTTTATTTAATTTTCACTTCAATGTGTGGAGAAGTATCAGGAATATACAGCAATTATTTTATTTAATAATTCTCTAAATATTTCATTTAGTTTTTTTTTGAATAATTGATATTAGAATATTAAAATATTTAAATATTTAAATTTTATTACAGATCTTTTTGATTTTAGAGTACTGCCTTGATTAGTAATTAAAGGAAAAAAAATATTATAAAAGTTGTATATCTATATCACATAAGAGCTATTTTATTTCATGGAAATATATGGAAAGGTATATTTATTTGTTTATTTTAAAAATACAAAACTCAAAAAAAAAGATAAATATTTGGCTACTATTTCAAAAAAATTTAGTACTTTTAATAAATTAAGAAAATAAAATTATTTAATAACTTAAATCATTTAAAATAAAACTCTTTTATTTATATAAATTATATTATAATTTTTTAAATCATTTAAAATAAAACTCTTTTATTAAATTAAACTATTTAGATATTAGAATTTTTTATATTTGGTTGAATAAAATTAATAAGTATTCTAATATTAAGTCTTGATGATATAATAACTATCTGAATTTGTATCAATATTTATAAATAAAGAATAATTCAATAAAACAAAATAAAGCCTTAAAATCATTATTTATTCAAGTATATCAACCAAAAAAATAAAGAGTTATATAGAGAAGTATGAAAACAACATTAAGTTAACATATTAAATTTAAGATAATAGCAAAAAATTATAAAAATTGCAAAATGTTAAAAATGGGGAAAAAATTTCACTGGGGTAGAGCTATTATATTATTATATATCTTTAATTCATTAAAATCCTTGTTCTTCTTCTTCTTTTATAAACTCATATTTATAAAATCCATTTTTTAAATTTTATTCTTCTTCACTTTATTTCTGAAAATTCCAAAGCTCTTTATCTTTAGCTATCTAAATGGTGAATTGATTTTGTTCATAATTCATATTACTTTCTTATATTTCTCCTAAACTTTCTTCTATTTGTTTATTTTTAGTAACTATGATGGTAAACTTACCTTATTATTTTTCAAATTTTTTTAAAATTGTAGGTGAACCAGGTATTTCAACAAGCAATATCAATTTTTTGTCGTTATTTTTGCATTTGACTAAACTATATTTGCATTTTTGATATATTACTCCAAAAACATTCATGCTTTACTCTTTTGTTCTTTCTATCTCTAATCCTTCTCTTAGAAATATAGCTTATTTTTTATTACACATATAAACAAAATTTTAGCTCTTTTCTTGTTAGATTGTCGTCTATGTTTAATAAATTTCTCTAAATTTAACAAATTTTTCCAAATTTTTATTTAAATATTCCAATAGCTTATCTTGTAAGGTGAAATCTGAGAATTTTTAATAATATCCTATATAGTTTTTGATAAAATTTAAACCAAAACCATTATACACATTACCTGCTTCACTTCCTTAACATGCTATAACTACGTGATTTACAAATGAATTGCAAGGATCTACATAAATGTGATGGTGCTCCTAGCTATTTTTTGTTTTATATAGGTTTATTGACTATTCATTTAAAGGAAAAATATTTTTGAGTTCATTTTGAATATAATTTTTAACATATTCTGGTCTCTTAAATTCCTTTAGATTATGTATAACCAATATCCTTTTATCTTATTTCTGATTTTTTATATCATTAGCTTTTGAAATAATATCATGAATAAATCTCTGATCATCAATACTTACAATAGAAACTAAAATTATAATAATGTCTGAATTTTCTATAATGAATTCTTATTATATTTATTATGTCGCCTTTAAATCTTCATGACATTTTTAAGTATCTTAATAAAATAGTTCTTAGTGTTTGTAACTTTTTAAAATTTAATTTTTCTTTTAATGTTCTATATATTTTAGAAAATTTTGATTTTTTTGATAATCAATCTTAATAGGATTATCACCACCTTTTGAGTCTAGATAAACTATATTTCTGTCATTTAATGAATGGTATTTCAAGCAGATTCCTGGAGTACTTATATGAAAGTCAGAAGGAAAATTCTGGCCAATCAACATATTACAAAGAAACGACTTCCCTTTATTTCTGTTTCCTAACATTCCTACAAGAATTACTTTCTTGAAATTATCATCTAATTCTTTATTAAATTTCTACACTTTAAAACCAATAGATTGACTACCTTCTTACTTAGCCTATAAATCATAGATTGATTTAATGGATATGACAATATCATATCCATAGTCTTTCAAGTCTTAATGCAAGGGATTTTGTGTTTTTTTAGATAAAAGGTAATTATAAAAAAAAGACTTTTAAGAGTCACTCATTTTTATACTTTATTATATATTTTTTAAATAATATTGTATAGCTGATGATTTACTATTTCTTTTTCTAAGCAAGTTGACAACAAAAATTTGCTTTATTTTTAGTAAAATAGTTAATTTAAATAAATAGTTTCTTTTTCTGTTATCTTAATTAATGACAAAAAAAAGACTTTTAATTTTATGTTTTTTTGAAAATATTTAAAAATAAATAGTTTTTTCAATCTTTTAATTTATATTTTTTTGTGTCAAGTCTTACTATTCAAAACTGATATTTTTAATAACTTTCTAAATTTAAGCTATCAACAAGGTAATAAAATATTTATTACTTTGTTTTCTCCTCAATTTAACTTTTTTAAATTTATATGTATTACATTTTATTTAAATAAAAAATAAATGTGAAAAATAATTCTCACCGACTGAGTCAAGAATTGTGTGAAATATACAGTAATTATTATTTTGTTGATAATTAATATAAATATTCAATTTTTTTTTTTAGAATAATTGATATTAGAATATTAAAGCAATTTTATATTAGAATATTGAAAATATTTAAATTTTATTGAGATATAATGTTATAAGATGAATATCAACAATATTGCCAATTAGAAGAAGATCTCTCTGAGCATTAAGAAGAAGAGTTTAGACAATAATTAAATGGACTTAGCTCATACCTAAATGGAGGAGAATTACCAAAGAATATATCGATTAGTAAATATTGGTTAAGATAAATTGAATAGAAGTCTCGCTTTACTCAATTTGCACTCAAACATTTTTCTCTACTTCCTAGATCAGCCAGCTTAGAGCGATTCTTTAGAGTAGCGCTCATATTTATGATGACTATATAAATCGTTTAACACAATCTAATTTAGAAAAATAAGTTTTCCTAAAATATAATTTATTATTAAATTAAAACGTATTTATTATTTTACAAATATTTTTTTACTTAAATTCAATAATTTTCATATTATAATTTTCTTTTGCAAAAAATATATTAATACTACTTCTCCTCTAATTTGAAAATCAAATATTTTATTTTTTCAAATATAATAAAATATTTGTTTGTACTTTTTAAAATATAATAGGAATATATTTTTTCTATATTAGGTTATTTTTTTTAAACCTAGTGTTATGATTTTTTCAAAATAGACCAATACATCTTCAATCTTTTTTGAATTATGTAAAATATATTTTATTACTTCGGGATTCTTATTTTAAAATATGTTTTTGACCTTATGCTAAATAAAGAAATTTGTAGATACGTACTAGTTATTTATTATAAAAATATTTTTTTTCCTTTGCTCTAGCACATATATTTCTGTATATGTAAAAGCATATATAATAACATTTTCAAAAACAACAATAAAATATAATTTTTTGATTGTTAACTTTTTGTATATATCAATAGTTATATTTTTACAATTTAAGCATTAAAGAAGTAAAATATTATAGTAATTTTAAATAAATTATAATTATAGTAAATTGAATTTTACTTTTTATTGATAATAATAGCATGATTTTGAAATTATTTATTTAATATTAACTAGTAAAAAAGAATTTCTTTTAAAGTTAAATAACAATTATTAAAAATGACAAACCTTTAACATTTATTTACTATTTTAGGTATGATAAGTATTGTTTTAACATAAAATAATGATATCAATTTTGTTTACTCTCCATTTTATTTAAATAATTATATCCTATCTAGCGATGAGGGCACATCTCTTGTAATTAAAGTAGCAAAAAATGTATAGGCAGTATACTTTTCTTCAGGTTTTGGAGGAATAATTGTCCTAGATTAGATTGGAAGTAAAAAACTTCTCTAATAATAATTTAAATAATAAGGAGATGCGTATATAAGTACTTTCGATGTAAGTAGTAATGGAAATTTATTAATTATTGGGATAAATTCCACATTAAGCATATATTAATATCCATAAGACTAAATCCATTTAAAAAATATGACTGATTACAAAATTACTTCTACTATTTAAGTCCCTTCACAAATAACTAATATTCTATATTTCGAAAGTTAAAAAATTATATTTGTCACAGGACTATAAGGATATATTTCAGTATATGATACAACTGATATTTTGAATCCAAGATTGCTAGATACTTACAACACTTAGTCAGTGTAAATAACATAAATATAGACTTCTAGTGATGCATAATGGGTTTATTTAAGCTGCGATATTGTTGGTGTAATTGTTTTAAAACTTGATTTTATTCCAAACTCCAACCCAAGATAAGCACATTTCACAAAGGCTGCCTATGGAAACGGATACAGAAAAACATGGTCATTAGTTGTTACAAGTGACAATAAATATATTTATGAAATCGAAAATTGGTTTGGAATTTTTTATGCTGATAACTCACAAACGCTAGCTGCAAACTCTTCTACTTATCCAATTTAATTAAATTTCTAAGCTTACTGGCCGTTTTAATATATAAATCCAGTCTGTACTATAATATTTATTTCTAATGACAACAATTTTATATTTGTAGGAGTAAGATCAATAGGAATTTTAATATTTGATATTAGCCATAGAGAAAATATTTAATTTTTTTAGCACATCTAAATTGATGGTCTTTCTAACTCAGCAGTTTTATCTGGAGATGAAAAATATTTGTATTACGCTAATTCTTTAAGTATACAAACATTTCAATAATCATCACCGAATTTAAATAATAATTTTCCTAACATATTTAATGCACACCAAGCTTTATAAAAGCAAATGGATGGAATTTATAAATGGAGATGTTACACTGATCCAACTAACTAGTACTTGATGGGCTCTTTTGATTACAGTGGGACGTATATGATCCCATTTTACAATAATCCTCTAAATCTTTAAATTCAATATGCAGCATACCTAAAAATAGAATCAGATTCAATGAGTTTTGATACTAAAAATAATTTACTATTTATTCCTTCTCTCTACTCTAACAAGTTAATAACAGTATTCTCTATATAACCTACAAGCTCAGAGCCTAATATATCTTTAACAAATCCTAAGGAGGTTTCCTCATTCTCAGTTGATACTTATTAAATGGCAGAGTAGCTTATATTTAGTAAAGACAGGTAATATGCTATTCAAACATATCAAAGTGGAATTATACTCTTCAATATGACCAACCCTTTTAATATATCACAAATCTACTATTATGCAAGTCCTGATTTTATGTAAGGTGAAACTGGTGGTGGTGCAATAACTGATGACAATAACTATATAATTGCTTGCTGCAGGAATTATGGAATTTATGTTTTGGATTGCGTTGATAAGAGTAATATTTATCTATCCGACTATCTTGAGACTTTAGGAGCTGAGAGTATAACTCTATCAAAAATTTCAACTAATTATGGTTATTTAATGGATGGTATAAGAGGCTTTGCTATTTTAGATTTGACTGCTTTGCCTAAAATAAAAATTTTATCAAGGACAAACATTTAGGGATGGACTTAATTAGGTATTCCAATAAAGTAAGATAGATACATACTTATCGGGTCTTAGGATATTGGGATGCTAACTTTAGTGGATATTTAAGATAAAGCCAATCCAAATTTAATAGCTACTTATTTGAGAGACAAATAATTTTCTGTAGCGATTTGCACAACTAAGGATGAGGATTATGTTTTTATCACAAATCCTTAAGGAATCATTACTATGCCTTTAAAAAGCTAAGTATATATTCATACTGAAGTAAGTGTTATTATTATAGATTAACTTACAGGAGATCAAAGTATTTAATAGTATAAAGTGTAAAATGGGTAAAGTAAATATATTTTCCAAGTTGGTCAATAAGTATAATTAAATTTTGTGATGCTATATCCTCAAAACGAAGATGTTCGTATTGTTGAGGTAAGCTAATATTTAAATGGTTAAGTTGTTTCTTTACCTTTTTATATGTAATATCAATTAAATACCTAAACTCTTACTATGGATATTGATAAATCAGCTCTTGGAAATGTCAGACAAGGTATGAATTAGAACATTTTATTAATTAAAACTGTAATTCCACTTTAAGTTAGTTAATTTTAATATAATCTTTAAGATCAAAATGATATTGTTTCTACTGATTTAACTTAAGCTAGTTTAATTCTAAATTATTTAGTAGATTAAAATTATTTGGATTCTAAATAAGCCATAACAGATTTCTTTGATTCAACTAAGCCTTTTAAATTTAACAATGATTTTATCATGAATTTTAAAAATCTTCAATCTAGTACCAGCATATAAAATGTATAATTGTTCATACAATAGTTAGAGCAAAAAGTACTTTAAACTCTAATACTTTCTTATTATATTAATCCAGTGGTTTATTATGTAGAACCTTCACTCTATCTTAGCTTTATAAATAGCAGCAGCTATATTTACAGTTTATCCACTTCATTGATAAGCATGTATTTGTAAATAGATAATAAGATTGGTAAATTTGTCACTATGAATTATCCTGGTGTGATAACCTCTTTTTCTTTAAATGGGGATTAAATTAAATTAGAAGGTTCTCTGTCAAATATAAATAGTGTTCTTTAAAACTAAATTATTTTTTTTAACAGCTCATAATTATAATCATATATGCAAATATAAATCTAGCTATCTGACAACTACAACTACCCTTTCGTTCTTGACTCTAAAATTCTAGAATGCCCTCTGATTGTGCTGAAACAATAAATAAAAATCAATAGTCCTTTATAGTAATAAGTAGAAAAATAATTCAAGGATTCAATTGTTGAGGTTCAATCTTAAATAACATTAGTATTTTCATAAAATACTTTTATAGTGAACGACACATAGCAAATAACTTATAAATTACAATTATTCAATCCTTCCACTTAATCCTATGAGGATATAAGTGCTGATTTTTGGCTTTAATCTCAAGGTTAAGAAAGATTAAACTACTTTGGAACTATTCCATCGAAGTATTTTAATTCTATATTCAAGTTTAAAATTATTGCTAACGATAGTTATACATTTGCAGAAGACTATTTTATTTTAAAGGCTTATGGAATCTCAATCTACTATTTACTAAATTTATTAGCTTAAGTATTAGGTCCATTAATAGCAGTTTTAAGTATCTACAAAAAGAGATCACTGATTTGGAATATTCTTTTTAAAAGTTAAACTTAGTTTGAGGATGAATACGCATATGTTGGAAAATAATATTGTAAATAAATAATTTTGATGGGTGATAATTTAAAAGACTCAATTCAATTAGTTAACAAGCTCTTTATAAAGTTGAATAAAGACTAAAAAATTAAATAAAATTATGCCAAAATTAGTAGACAAAGAGTTTCATTAGATCCTTAAGAAACTCGACTAGAGGACTTTGAAGCAAACAAAAAAATTATTTAAATGAATAATACTATTTTAAGTGAATCAATAAAAAATTTTTATAGTTAGTATTCATTTGTTCCAAAATCATTCACTGATAAAATTATTAAAAAATTAGCTGCTATACCGAATCATAAGCGAAAGGAAATAATCGAATATTTATATTTGAATAAGTGTGGAAATGTTAACATGCAATCAATAATATAGGACATATTAAATTATAAATTAAATCTATAGATATCTAATACTTATATTAGTGATGAAGAATGTATTAAACAGCTTTATGATGTTAATTCAAAAATACATATTGCTATTAAATCAAGTGTATCAAGGCGTTTACTTTTATTAGACAAGAAATCATAATAAGTTTATGATATTCTCAAGCAATATGCAATTAAATATTATTGGAAGTAAAATAAATATTGGTACCGTGCTTTTGTAGAAATAAAAGCTTTTTCGGATAATAAACAAACTGAAAGTGTTCAAATATTTTCTAGTTTAAGAATAAAAGTTTAAGAAATAAAGAATTTATTTGTCCTTCTAGAAATCCTTCCTTAATAAGCCCTCAGTGAAGTAAATGACTTTAGCTCTCTTCTGGAATGTTTGCATAAATATAAAACAGGAATTAATATGTATTTGATAAGAGATTGTCTGTATGCAGATACTTATGGTCTTAATTTATAAGTTCCTGGTAAATTTCATTTGGCACAAGGAGAGTCAATTCACTTAAACCATAATAAAATAAAATAAATTCAAGCATATACTAAGGTTAATAAACCTTAAATTTTACAAAAATGTGGATTTATGCTTAATCAAAGTTACAAAAAATATGTTGCTTACAAAAATATTAGGTTGCCTACTTGGATAAATCTTGAATATAAAAATGGAGTGATTAGGATACAAGGTATTCCAACTACAGAAGATATAGAAGATATTTTAATCAGAATTTATGATAATTCAGGTTATATAGTAAAATCATTTGTTTTAAAAGTTTTAGAAAATCCTTCAGAAAAATAAAATGTTAACATTAACTAATAAGAAGAAGAAAATATAAACTCTATAAATTCATCTGTTTTTTTAAGCAACTAAATAGTACTTTGCAGAAGTTTATCATAAAATAAAAAATCTGTTTTCTCTCAATCATAATTCTATAATTTGGTAGATATGAACTCACCTTAAAATAAAAGTACCTATAAAAAATAATGAGAAGAGTTTTATTATTAGAAACTAAAAAAATTTTCATAAGAATATAGACAAATAATTTAAATATGAGGCTAATTGATGAATGAATTGCTTTTAGGCCAAGAAGATTTAAGAAAAATAACCAAAAATTTATTTTGTAAAGATTTCTTTTTATCTAAATAAAAATTGTATCATTTTTTCTTTATATTTTTTAATCTATGAAATATGATGTTTTAAGAAATTTTATATCTTATTTTAAATAAGCAATATTTATTTTTATGTTTGAAATTAAATGTATAAAATTTATTTTTATTGATTTGTAAATAAACTCTTTAATTAAACTTCAAAATTTGGAAATACAAATTTATTAGTAATTCGATTTATTATTTTTGAAAATTTTATATTTTTGAATACTTTAATTATAAATTGAATATTTGAGCATTTTTCAAATTTAAAAATAGACTTGCTTCAAACTTAGAAATCAATAAGGAATATCATTTATGATTTTATGTTAATATTTTTAAAATTCCTCACAAATTTAAGATTTGAGTATTGTGACAATTATTTTTACTCTTTAATAAAAAAATGTAACAATTATTCAAAAATATTTATAAAATATATTTACTAGTTTTACTTTTTTTAAAATAAAATTTATTATTTTAAATATATAGTAAAAAGTAATTTTAGTTGATTGTGATACATATTTTTGTATTTTAAATAAATTTTCAAAACTATTTCCTATTTATAAATAGTCTCTATTTTAATCAGTTTTATCAATAAATTTATATAAAATACAATGATATCCACTTAAAACTAAGCTAAACCATATTTCCATTTTAATTTTCATCAATCTCTTACATTTTTTCTTCCTCCTGTCATTTCATAATTATTATGAGAATCAGGTCTCATTAACTTTTCTTCATATTTACGACTATAATAATTATATAAAGCTTCATGTCTCCTTAGAGTTGTCAAATAATTCCAAAGAGAAAAGGTTGTTATAGTAAAAATAGAGTTCCTGATTAGTGAAGGTAACACCCCTTTATAGAGAGTTAATATTCCCATATCTTCTTTTATAAGTTATGGTATGAATTTATTGATTTAAGGTATTTCTGAAGCTTATAAAGTTCTTATGCAATATCTGTGATGAATAAAATCAAGAGGATGAGTAATAGCAGTTGTAATTAAACTTGTTAGTAATGCACTTGTGCATACCATAAATCCATCACTTTAAATTTCAGTCTATTCGTAGAAGTATCTTAAAAGTTTAAAAAATATAAAAATTTCTGAGACTGCTATGCTATTTTATAGTATCAATCCACTTCTTATTCCAGTTCCCATAAAAATTGTAGATTTTCCCTTGTGATACTGGCTTATTTTATGATATTTTTCTGAATAGCTTTCATATTTAGTGTAATCCATCCCTAAGGGTTCACATTAAATTTTAATTTTTAGAATATTAGAGGGTTATTAAATCAAAAAACTCATTGATTAAGCAGCAATAGCAGATACGTAAAGTTAGAAATCCTTTATTTGTGAATAAGGTTAAAGAGGACGACCTACCAAAAAGTCAAACACGAAAAATCTAACTAAATTTTAAGAAAGAATTCTATCTATTCCAGCTCTAAGCCCATAAAATACACCAAAAGATTTTTCTGCTTTTAAGATATCTTCATAAATTGTTTTTGTTTCTTTGAAGATAGATTTAGTTTTAAATGTTTAGCGAGCTATTTCTCTAATCTTTAATCTATCAAAAGGATAGGCTAAAGCTTCTCCAATAGCAGAAACAAATGCGATTATACCTACTCTTTTTATAATTCCTTTTTCTGATAAATCAAAGTGGCTATAATTCATATTCTTATAAGTTAATTATTTAGTTAAAAGCTGGAAAAATTATTAAATAAGAATAAATTGAGTGTTTATTAATAATTAACTAATATCCAAAAAGCAAAAAGATTTCATTCAAGTAAAAAAAAGAAAGAAATTTCTATTTTAAATTATTTTTAACAACTATAAACTTTCCTAAAAAGAATAATCATTATTTATTATAAAAAAAAAATGATAAAAATTCGCATAAATTATTCATTTATTTTAATTTTTTACAAATTCTCCTAATAGTAATAATAATTAATAGAAATAATAGATTCAATAGAGCCAAACAAATCAACCCTAATTATTTAAAATATTTTACAAAATAATTATCAAGAAAAATAAAACATTTCAAGATCAAAAAAGACATATAAAATAAGTGAGTTTAATACTAATAATATGCCTTTATATTTGTTTTAAAATAATTACATTTAATTTTAATTTAATCATCAATTTTATTAACTGAACAAATACTTTTTAATATAATTTTTATTTATTTTCTTTTAAATTGAATGATTTTAATTCTAACATAACTTACACAAAGTATAGAAATTTAAAATATTTTCACTGCTAAATATCTAAATTAAATATATCATTTTTTAATTTATTTAATTTTTTCAAAAATGCCTCTAATTCTTCTTTAGAGAACTCGAGATTAACTCTTTATTCCTTTTCGCTTCCATATCTTTTTAGAATAAGCTGGAGTACAAGTAGAGGAATTTAAGTTCTTGATAAGTTATCTGCTGCAACACTTACCTATTTAATAAATATAAAGTGATAATTAAAAATTAATAGCATTTAATTATAAAATATTACATTTATATTCCAATTAAAGTCCACTAACACAAGCTAGTTTAAGGCTATTTATCTTTATATTGACTGCTTTTGAATTGATTATATATTATAATATAAAATTTCAGCTAAAATGTTCACTCTTTATTCAGTAATTCCTAAATCGCACTTTAAAATCAACTTTTTAAGCTATCAATTTAACATTTAAATAAATGATAAATAAAATTATTTTCATAATTGCAAAAGAAATTCATAATTTCAGCTAATTTATCTCACTATTTTGATAAAAATCTATTAAATAATTACATTTTTAGCTGAATTAATTGTATTATCTATAATAACATTTCCTAAATCTTATAAAAACTTGTGTGTTTCTAGCACTTGAGAGTAATTTTGTATTTCTTCATACTTAAGAACTAATGGTTTTTTCTTATCCATTACAAACTCGCTAATGATATCTTAAACAAACTAAAATTATTAAAAATATTAAATAGTTAATTATGCTGCTGTCATCTAAAGTTATACTTAAAGCAAAAATATTAAACTAGAATTAAGAACAATAAATAATTTCTAAATGCACTTTAATTCAATCAATAATTTTATTTACTTGCTAAAACTTATCATCACTTTCAAACAAAGTGAAAATGGTGGGTTTAATTATATTCATTTCTTAAATATTTGTACCTTATTTTAATATCAAAAACTATTTAATTAATTATTAGGTAAATTATATCTTTGATCATTAGAAATAAAACATGATACTTGGATATTCTTTTACATTATAAGAATGATAAAATCTTTCACTAATCAATCAAAAAAATCAATCACTAATTAGCATACAATTCTAACTTCATTTCAAATTTCTTAAAAAATTTTTTCAAAATATCTATAATGGCAAAAAAACTCCCCCACCGGGACTTGAACCCGGGTCTCAAGGGTGAGAACCTTGTATCCTAACCAGCTAGACTATGAGGGATTACATTTTAATCTAAATAGTTTGAAAATTAATTTTAAATAAATTATTTTTGGTTTTAACTTTCAAAAGTAATGTAAAAAACTCCCCCACCGGGACTTGAACCCGGGTCTCAAGGGTGAGAACCTTGTATCCTAACCAGCTAGACTATGAGGGATTTACAATAATATTGAGATACATTATCTAGGAAATTTATAAATTAATATTAATATATTTTCTAAGTTCTTTTACATTTTAATCTGAAAAATTTGAAAATTAATTTTAAATAAATAATGTTTGGTTTTAACTTTCAAAAAGATAAATATAAAAAACTCCCCCACCGGGACTTGAACCCGGGTCTCAAGGGTGAGAACCTTGTATCCTAACCAGCTAGACTATGAGGGATTTACAATAACATTAAGATA